>VDFB02000003.1:623645656-624149986 GCA_007258455.2 Sequoia sempervirens
GAAATAATATTCTCCTTTAGAAAACTGCAAACCACTTCGGACATAGCTCGTTTAGTAGGAATTGCTTCAACCCATTTAGTAAAATAATCTGTCGCTGTAAGGACAAAAACATGCCCCTTGCTGGAAACTAGATTGACAGGTCCTACAAAATCAATACCCCACTGCTGAAATGGAGCATCAATGACAACTGGCCTGAGAGGAAAGGATGCCAATTTCACTTTACCAGCAAACTGCTGACATAACTGACATTTGTACACCCAATCATATGCGTCACGAAACATAGTTGGCCAATAAAACTGTGCTCGTAGAATATTAAATGCAGTGACCCTTGATGAAAAGTGTCCTTCGCATGCCTGATTATGGAAAGCTTCTAACAACCTTCGCTGCTGATCCTTTCCGACACATAATAGGAAAGTTCTATCAAGGCCACGCTTGTACAGAACGTTGTTAACTAGCACAAAATTCTGTGCTTTCAATTTCAATGTTCTTTTTTGCTATTTGTCCATGTGACATGGACATTCTCCATACGTTGAATAATACCATAAAGGTGTATACCATTCTTCTGCAGAATTAACTAATAAGACCAAAGGAAGGTCTTCTTCATCTTCTTGGTTTGAACTAATTCCACCATTGTTCTTGAACTTGCGATCTCCATCTTCTGCCAATAATCTGCAAAGCCCTTGCCCACGAACAAGCTTGGTCGGCTTAATCTCCAGATCATATTCTTGAACTCTTGCGATCCAATTCCCTCTTTTCGTGCTCATCTCCTGCTGAGTAAGCACACTTTTTACTGCTGGATCGGTGACATACACCGTAGTGTGTGAATTCAAAAGATAAAATCTGAAATTCTTGACAGCTCTGACAACAGCATAAGCGTTCTTCTCGATCTGGGAATAACACATCTCAACATCTTTGAAATTAGCACTCATAAAAGCAATTGGAGATTCACCCTCCTCACTGAGTTGCTGCGTTAAAATGGCAGATAATGAATGTTCTGATGCATAACAATAAAGAATGAAATCCTTCTGAAAGTTAGGCCGAACTAACACTGGTGCATTAGCAATAGCTTCTTTTATCTTAATAAAGGCATGTTTGCCTTCGTCCGTCCACATGAATGTAGACGTCTTCTTCATCATTGCTGAAATCTCCTTTGTCAGTTCTGAGAAATCAGGTACAAATCTTTGGATAAAGTTAACTTTACCGAAAAATGAATGCACCTGCGTTTTGCTTGTAGGGAGAGATAAGTTTATGATTGAATCCACCTGATTCAGATCTATTCTGGTACCTTCTTGGGAAACGATATGACCAAGTAACTTGCCCTTCGTCACCGCAAAGATTGTCTTCTTTGGATTCAAAGATATTTTATGATACCTACATCTCTCAAACACTTTCACAAGGTGTGAAAAGTGATCACTCCGTTTATCTAAAAAAACGGTTAAGTCATCAAGATAGACGACTATGATCTTATTCCTAAGATCCCCAAACGCTAAATCCATGGCTCTCTGAAAAGTAGCACCGGCGTTGATAAGACCAAAAGGCATCCTCTCATAAGCAAACGTTCCCCACGGCATTGTGAAAGCTGTCTTGATTTGATCCTCCTCAGCCACTGCAATCTGATTATAGCCAGAAAAACCATCAAGAAGTGATAGCATTTCCGATCCGGTAACTGTCTGCAATGTATGCTCCATGATCAGTAAGGGATAATTGTCCTTTAAGGACGATTGATTCAAGTTCCTAAAATCAACGCAAATTCTGATTTCTCCATTCTTTTTGCGCACAGGAACGATATTTGACACCTAGGTGGAATGATGAATAGGAAAAATTATTCTGGAGTCCACCATCTTCTGAATTTCCGCGTAGATAGTATCTTGAATTCGCGGATTATAATGTCTTTGTTTCTGCCTTAAAGGCTTCACTTCAGACTTCAGCGGAATTGTGTGAGACAATTCAATGGGTGTGAAGACCTTTAAATCTTCATATGACCAGGCAAAAACATCCTTGTACTGCTTGAACAAGGCGATAAACCTCTCAGTTTCTTCAGGAGTGCAACATGTGCCCAAATTCACAAGCTGAGGCTTGTCTTCAGTACCTATATTGACTTGACTATATTCTGATGAAGTATTCACCCCCGACCTCTTCTGATCTTGGATGTAACGATCATGCCTGTCAAAAATATCCTCTAAGGATACAAAACCTTTAGGAATCTGATTTCCTTTCAACTGTATGATTCTAGATTCTATAACCTCAGATTCTTCAGTAATTGACTCTTTGTGAGGAATTAAACTCCCTTCAAAGAACAATTCCTTGTAGTTGTCTCCCATGACGAGAAATTCTTTGATATCTTCATCATCACTGAAGACTTGCCAGTTGTCTGAATTATCAGGAACAACTGGTCTATAAATAAGCTCAATAGCAAATGAATTCTGACGAAAGTCAGAGTTAGGCATAAAAAGAGTGGCTGAAACTGCAAGCGCATCAGCTTTGCTATTGTTCATTCTTGAAATGTATTTGATATTAAATGCATCGAACCAGTCGATTGCATTCCATACTCGCTGCCTGTAGTTTTGGAGATGATTCTTTCTAACATGAAACTGCTCTCTGACCTGCTTTACGATCAGCTCTGCATCTCCTTCAACTTGAAGCAGCTTGATTCCCATATCCTTGGCATTTTTGAGACCTAACAAGAGTGCCTCATATTCTGCTGTATTATTAGTGCAATCGAATTGCAACCTATATGCAAAAGGATATAAACGACCTTTGGGAGAGATAATCACTACTCCCGCTTCGGAACCTGAAGTCGAACAACTGCCATCAAACTGCATCGTCCACATTTCTGATTCTTCATTTGATAATTCGGTGGATAGAGCAAAATTCTGACAATCATCTGTCACTTCAGACACCATAGCGTATGTGCCTGGACTCGTGTCTTGATACAACACTTGAGCATGTGGGTCCTGGGACTTTACCACTGTAAACTTTGATTTGGTTTCTGGCTCTAACTTGAAAGTACCTTTCTTCAATGGGATTGTCGCGAACGACCAATCCATTTGTATTTCTCCTCCGAGATCCTTGCAAAAAATTCTACTAAGTAGCATCCCGTAACTGGTAGGAATATCAGCTACTAGGATAGTCATCATAATCTTCTTCTCTGGACACGACGCTAGCCTCACTTGCGCATCTTTGAGTTGACCAACTAACGACACTGGTTTGGACTCAAGTGAATAACACTTTTCTTGGGTTGGTGTGCACGAAAGTCCCAACACATTCATAATTTGTAAGGGCATTACGTTGTCCGAAGCTCCGCTGTCAATTATACAATTGCTCAGCTTAAAACCTCCTATATATAAAGATATATAAAATGGCCTTGGCTTCTCTTCTGCAGGAACTGAGGATTGTAGCAATGTCGGCTGAATGACATTCTTCTTCTTAAGAACGTTCAAGATCCTATCCAACTGCTCTGGATGATCTTGTAAATACTCCAGCTGAGATATCTGCACCTTGGTCTTCATCATGGAAGAAACAATGTCAAAGCTTGCTGAAGACGTATCTAAAGCTGCTGGCAAGATATTCTCTTGTGAAGGTTTTTGATTGGAAGTAGAAGCTACTTCTTTTGCTTTTGTATTCAAATTCCGCTTTTCCTCTTCCTCCTTCTGTGCTTTGAAATGTTGAGCACATGTGAACACAGGTGAGGTGATATTCTCATGACTCACTACAAGAGAAAAATAACAGGATTCTTCTTCTTCTTCATTAACGGGTTCTCGATCAAAATATCCCGTTGCGGAGTCACCATCAAACTCGTCTGTCTGTGAAGAGACGACGTTTGAACTGGAAGGTATGAAGTCTGAACTAGGAGTGGAATCAGCAAATCCCATGAGCTGATTCATTCTTTGATTTTCTGGACAAGTAGTCCCGGTATGCTCTGCTGAATCATGGAATGTGCAAAAGATCGTAGCCTTTTCAGCTTCATTATTTTGTCTCGGTTGTCCTTGCGGAAACTTTGACTTGAAATTATTATATGGCTGAAAGTTATTCCTTCTCAGTTGATATGCTGGTTGTGATTGAAAAGGTGGTGTGGGCAAGGCTGATTGCCCTTGAGGTGGTGACTGCCGCTTTAGTATCGTCACCTCATTTGCTACCTTCTGTAGCAACGGATCGACCAACGCTTGCACGAGCGGCCTGATCGAATCATCTTTCATCTTGCCGGTTGTAATCATGTTATCTTCAAGCTTGATCACTTCTTCCTGCAGGTGTTGTAGATCATCTTCTTCGCTTATCTTCAGAAAAAAGGCAATTTCTGACGGCAATGCGTTGATGAAAGAACTCATCAAAATCTCATCAGATGGATTCAAAGTGTGAGAAAGACGTGTAACAAGGTGATTAAACCTTGCGACGAATTCTCTCATCGGTTCATGCTTCTCCATCTTCAAATTTGAGAGTTGTGCAAATAATCTATGATTGTCTTCGGCAGGCTTGAATCTTTCCAAAAACTTCTCGCTCATGACAGCCCAACTGGTGATAATTCCTGGCTCAAGATTATTGAACCAATCTGTTGCGTTGTTCTCAAGAGTCTCCACGAAAAGACGAACGGCGATGTCCTCATGCGCAACATGCAAAACGGAACAAGCCGCCGTGAATGCTGATAAATGTTCATCTGGATGTTTAGAACCATCGCCATGAAATCTCGGGAAAAACTTGCGTGATCCCTTGGGCAATTCATGATGTCCTGGTAAAGCCAACGGTCCAATATTGTCACCCCAAGGCAAGGGGGCTGGACGTCTTGCGTTTCTTCCATTACGACCATTTTGACCATCACCATTGTTGTTGTTAATAATATGATCACCAATCTCTGCAATTGGAGTGGGAGATCCTTCTTCAAAAATTTCTGATTCAGTAAACTAATCAGGAGCTTCTTCAAAAACAGGATCCGGCTGGATAGGAGGATTTCCTCTCCTTCTAATATAAACTCGGTACGCCAGGATGCTTAATTCCACGTGGGAGGTGGCAAAACTGGTCTACCTGCTGCAAGATCTACTTTTTCTTCTTCTTTATCTAGAGTTGTAGCCACGTTTCTCCACTGAGTGGTAGATGTATGATTTTCAAAAATGAACGTGCGCAAGCTACTGATAATATCTGACTGTTCTGCTTCGATGAATACTAAATTTGGCTGAATGACAGGCAGACTTAGTGCTGGTTGCAATACTGGAGCAGTAGGACGCCAGATAGTCATAACCGTGACATGAAGTTATTTCAAGGCCTCGTGCCCCACGGTGGGCGCCAGAAAGAACTGTTGGCGTAACAACTAACACCTCTGGAGTAAAAGTTGTTATGAACAGCCTGTGTACACTACGCAATGAGTGCTCTTCAAATTAGGAGGGGAAGCTCCCTCGTTGTGCTTTGACAAAAATACTTGTAAAGGAAAATAAGCTAAACTATGTCCTGTCTTTTTGTTTCAGCTGTAGAGGCACAAGGCTTTCTTGAAAGAACCTATACGTTGCAGCTGAGTTTTCTCTAGTTTTGCTGATCTACTAACTACAACTTAAATTTAATCTATCCAATCTCCTCAGGAAAACAGAGCGAGAGGAAACAGAGCAAGGTTTGACTAACTGACGATAAACGGGTTTAGATTCTCTACTTGAGGGCAAGGTGGCACAACTATCATCTCAATCTAAACCAACTTATTGAGCACAAAACAGATTTAAGAAATTTACCAAGACAATCTCACGAAACCCTATGTGGCATAACACTTGATCAAAGTAGTAAAGTTTTCACAAAACAACCTTTATCATCACAATCTCACAAAACCCTATGTGGCATAACCTTTGATTATATTGATAAAGATTCACAAAATAGATTTATCACTGTAATTTCTCGAAACCCTATGTGGCATAACGATTGGTCACAATGGTAAATAGACACAAAATAGATTTATCACCTCAATCTCTCGAAACCCTATGTGGCATAACAATTGATCTCAATGATAAAGATGTTCAAACAGATTTATCTAAAACTAAGGAAAGAATTCATCACTACAATCTCTTGAAACCCTATGTGGCATAACAATTAATTACAATAGTGAAGATACACGAACAAATACCAAAAGAGTAATATTGAGGGCAAGGTAGGCGCAGCATATATTTCTCTCTCAAGCAAAAGTTATTTACAAATGAGCAAAAGCTCTTATTTATATACATCAAGGTGTAGGGAACCCTAAAATCACCTTGAGTCATCTCCGGTTCTTGCAATGCATGCAAGATTTGCTGCCAAACCCTAATGAAGTAAACTATACAGTTAACTGGAAAGCTACCATCAGTTAACTGGAACATCTAATCTAAAAATGGACAATCGTGCGAGCATGCACGTCCTTATTGAAAGCAAGTTAACTGGAAGACTATCATCAGTTAACGGAAAAACCCTAAAAGAAACTCCAAGTGAACAAAGCTAATCCCAGAATAGATATGCATGTGATGACATCATCGAGTTAACTTGAAAGGGTAACACCAAGTTCAACTCGTGTGCGTAATGTCTATCCTAAGAGGTGGGAACTGAAGTTTACTGGTCGTGATCTCGAGCAATCAATCCCTCAACGAGATTGTTAACTGTATCACTATCTGGAGCTATGAGACTCTGTCGAAGAATGCTATGTCGATGCAACATATCCTCACTAGCTGTGATCTGAGACTGAAGTTCGCCCCTACTCCTTGTTGCCTCATCGAACAATGCTGACATGACTGTAAGCTGAGTAATCTTACAGCCAATGGTCTCCCCACTAAAAATGGTATGAATGAGTGCCTGGAGCTCTGACTGAACATCGGTAAGTTCCACGTAGGCACCACCCTCGATCTGATAACGGCACGGTAAGCGAGATACTAGAGTTCTCACAAACCGGAGTGCACTAGTGACGTGCTCTCTACTCTTAGCCAACTCTGATGCTAAACTGTCCTCTATCTTTACCCTGAAAACCAATTGTGTCTTCCAAGAGTAGATAGCCTCTCTGTCCTCTGCATCTGTGACTGTATCATAAGCCACACTCAAGTGAGCAATCATAATCTTGTCCCGGGGTTTGTTAATTGCCATATCTCTTTCTTCATCTTGAAGATGAAGACAGAGTTCTCGTGCATTGTACCGCAACTGATATAACTCTGTAAGCATAGTACGGCCTCTAGCAACAAACTCCTCCTCCCATTCCTCCAAACGCTTGCCATATACAACCAAGTGATTGAGTTGACTTTGCTCTGCTGGAGGCTCAAGCATCGGTGGGAGTGTGCTAATGACATCGGGTCTATGCACAAGACTAGAAATATACTGACGAAGCTGTCTGATTTCAGCCTTGAGGGCTGCCTTATCCTCTCCGTCCTTTAGTATTCTATCCCTGGCACTGTCCGTAGCAACTTGTAGAAGATCAACCTGAGTCTGGCATGTGCTGCGACCAAGGTTGACTGTGATAACTTCAAAATCCTGAGATTCTAATTCAGCCAAGTTCTTCCCCTGTGGAGGTACGGCAGTCTCAACGAAAATCTCCATGTCAGTGTTTCTCTCTACGTGAACCATGTTCTTAACTCTCTTATCTGGCGCATCCTAGTAAATGTCATCAAAATCAGAATGATTAAGAACATAGGATGGCTGCCTCCTCTTCCTTCCTAGCTGAGCTTCGATCCAAGATTGATCTCGGCTAATGCTACTAGAAGGGTCTGCACTAGCGACAGGAGGTATTGATGAGAGTGAGTGTGTAGAAGACCCACTGCGAGGTGGAGAGTCTAAATCCAATTCGATGTGAATTGGGACTGGTGAAGGCTCTGAAACTGGTGTAGGAACTTGAGGCTGAACCTCAGGTACTGGCGGGCTCTGAACTGACCTCTGAACTGATTCTGTGATAGGATATCTATCAGGCTCTGTATGTGTAACAGTGGCAAGCGCCTTGCCCTTTGAATTGTTTGGCGCTTGTACTTTCTTGGGAGGATTACTCCTCTTCTTTTTGTTAGGTTTCGACGAGGAAGGTAGCGAAGGATTCACCACTACTGGCGGCTCTGCTCTGGGAACACTTACCCTCCTTGTCTTCTTGCTGTCGAGGTAAAGTATATTGTTCTGAATAACTCTACTTGACCTCTCCTTGACCGTTGCATATTCCTTGGCGTACCAATCTACTGCTGGCAACGGTTGTGTATCGACCTGCTCTTTGAAAAACTAAGGAAGAACTTCTCCCTCGTCATCTGAAAAAACCTCCCACATCCTCTGATAAGAAAACATAAATCTGTGATAGAGAGAAGCGGCCGTAACTGTGTCTGCGAACCTCGAAGTCATCTGCGCAATTTGCCCAATAATCCTCCATAGAAGGCTCGTGATATGTACCTACAGCAAGGCAAGCTGTATAATGACCTGAAAGGTCATAGGCACATGCTTCGACAAGATACTTAAGATGATATTTCTCAAGTTCTTGCCTTGCGATCTTACTATCAATTGCCGACTTGCACCAATATATTCCAAATTGAAAAGGAAAGTTGAGAGATGGTCTGTGCCTGCGGCGAAGAAGACGATGAACATCATGCATCTGTCTTAGGAATTCCTAAAAGATTGTCTTATCCGAAGGATAACGTGGAAGCATAGCTGGATTTCCTGTGAAGCCAGTATACCGGATGTAGGTGTATGTTGGGAGGCGGAATAAACCAATCGCCCATCCATCCATCGCCCCTGGCTGCCGAGATCGAACATGCAATTCGGTCCAAGTTTCTCCTTTATATAAGTCGGAAAAGCCTCGTGAACACGCTTGAAATGGCGCTCAGTGAACTCAAGTGATCATATCTTGGTAAACCTTACGAACCGAGGATGCCCACGGTGTTTAATCACCGAGCCGACACGATAGCGATCAAGTACACGAGATACGAACACATATGAAACTCATGAGCAACCATGAAACCGGTGATTTGCCTGTGGAGAATGTCGCTGATGAAGGATGCCCAGTCATAATGCTCCTGCCCAGAAATGATGTGACCAATAATGTAATACATCCAAGGCTGGAAAACATTTGCATGTTCTTGACCTGAGACACGATTCAGGAGTGTGATTAGAATCGCATACTCATCCTTGTATTCACCGCGACCCACATTGTTTGGCAATCTGTTCTTTGCTTGTTTTAACCATCTTTCTGCCATCTTCTTCTGACACTTGTCCATATCAACATCAAATGCCTGCGCACACTGCTCCATAGAAACAACTAGGCTGTTTTGGTGTTGAGGAATGCCAAAACTCCTTTCGATGTCCAAAGGTTTGAGACTGCAAATGACCCGTCCGTCAACTGACACTATCTCACGAGTAGTAGAATTGTAATGCTTAATGTAAGCCATCACGAATTCAATACAGTGAACGGAGATAGGTATGGAAGCGGCCTCCAATAAACCAGACTGCTCAATATTCTGAATGATTGAACTTCTGATCTTAACTGGGTCTAGCACTGCTTCTGGCAATACTTTGTGAAGGTCTGTCTCAACCAACCTGCGGAAATCATGAGTAAGGACGGTTTTGGTCCTATATTCGAGCTGAGTGAACTGCATTTTGAAAAATTTGGCTGTTGACTGTGAACTTGACTATATTCTGACAAGATTTCTGGAAAACTAAAAATAGCCTACGAGAGTTAAAAATAGCCTTTCGAAGAGTTATTTTCAGCGAAAAATTCAAGATATGGGTTTTGTCCAGAAAAGGATTCTAAGACAACCCAGAATGTCAGACTTGCGAAAATTCAACTTCTACTCGATAATACAGAGATTTTTCACTTAAGAAAATTAGTAACTCAAGAACAAACGTTCTAAAGTTAAAAATTCATGAAAAATCAAACGCACGTTTGTAACTCGAGGAAATTGGATAAGAATGATCCAGATACTGAGACTTGTAGAATTTGCCAATTTCAGGAACATGCAATTTGTATTTTGTGAGAAATCTGAGATTGAAGGATGAAAAAGACGTTTTTATTATGCTTCTTCTCTGTGAAAATCGCCCAAGGTTTCTTGAAATTGTTGATAATTGTGAATTTTATCCTGCAAAAAGATTTGTTAAGTAAAATCGCCTCTGGAAATTGATGTAGATTTTTCCTTTGAACTGGAAGAATTCGCCTTGTTTTTGAAAAACCACGAATTTATCTTCTTGAAACTTGCGCCTTTGGTTTATGAAGAAATTCGAATTTCCTTTGAAGAAAATATGAATTTGTATTAAATTTGAGGATTCGCCTTTGAATATGAAATCCGCCTTTGAATATGAAATACGCCTTTGAATCTTAAATACGCCTTTGAATCTTAAATACGCCTTTGAATCTCTGGAGAACTTGCGAATTTTATTGATTTAAGGAAAACGCCTTTGAGGAATTTGCGAATTGTTTTGGATGAATTTGCTTTGAAGATATGGGCCTTCTCTTCTGAAGAAATACGAATTTATCTTTGAAGTTTGCTTTGAAATTAATAAACTTCGATTTCCCTTTGAAAAATATAAACTTTGCTTTTGAAAAATACGAATTCCACTCAAGATTGGATTTGCTCTTAATGAAATCGAATTTTCAATGAAAGCTCTGTGAATAACAATGAAGATGGCGCCATGTTTATATAAGAAGAAATTCGCACCACTTAGCAACTGCAAGAATTCAAAACCCTAACAAGAATAGAAGTCTTCTGATTGGCTACCTTTCAGTTCCACTGCCACTGACTGGAAGTTCAAATTTGAAAATAATAATAAAATATTTATTATCATGCAAGGGCGCCAAAAATAGAAAATCGCCATTTATAAATAAGTATATTTTGAACTTCAGTTGACAACCCGAGTGAAGCTCTGAGATTCATCGTTATGCTTCAACGATTCTGAAAAGTCATCTCTTGAGCTCATAGGCGTCCATTTGCTCAAGATACTTCATTTTTTACTAACTCCCTATTTAATAGCTGACAGCACTGTCACAACTGGCCAACTTTGACACTGATTTCTGGATGACCGGGTGATGTTGAGACTAATATGAGGAATTCATCGGAAAGCCTACTGAACAAGGAAGAAATGTCTGCTGGGAGACACTACTACAAAATCTATCGTTTAACCCCTTGAAAAATTAGGCGCCCCTGATTAAATTGCTTTTACGGGTTCCAGACTTGGCCATTTCTCAAACTGCCATCTGAAGCTTCAAACGGCTGCCGACGGTGAACGGTGAACCCTACTGATAGGAAACAAAACTCACTGCAAGCCTGGAGACATTTTGCATCCAACGACTATATGCACGACACCTGAAAGCTGTGTTAAGGGCCTCAAAACTAAAAGCGCCCCTGGCTCTTGGTTGCACTGACGTCATTTTGACGAAAGTCAAACTTTCACCAAAATACCCTACTTTGACCTTTGATATCTGGAGCTGAGATGACCCGATTCAGGCACTATCTGTTTTAACGAATAGCCAAAAGGGCCCACAAGAGAAGTCTCTAGAGGTAACGAAGCAAGAAAACTGCTTCTAAGACCTCAAAAACTCCAGTGCGTATTTTATTTAAAATTACCGCTCCAGACTTAGCCATTTTTCGGATATCTTCACTTTGCAGTATTACACTAAAGACCTCGCACGTACGAGCGACTGCCAAATCTCGAAGGCTGACGACTAGGCTCGTTGGATAGATAAAATGATTACGCTCAATAGCCATGAAGACTTCGAACGCGAACGAGCTCATCTGACAGGCCTAAAGGCTAGGCACCTCTGGACTGTGGAAATACACTGAAAATCATTTGTTGGTTCACCCGTAAAATTACGTGCTTGGTAGAATCTCTGCCATGACTACCTGAAACGTCGGATTGACAAGCAGAATGGTGCATCGCGGAGCTAGGCTAGAGTATTACTGATGTTAGGAAGACTCTGTCTGCAAATTCTCGCATCTGGAGGGTCCTTTAAACCAGCGCCCCTGGCCTGTACTTGCACTGGGAACAAACGGAGAAGCTCAGAAACGTGAAAACTCCATTTTAAGCTGATCTTTGGATGACTGCCACCGGATTTCTGAAACTCGGATGACTATGCTTGATATCTCGTCGGATAAGCAGACTAGTCAAGAACAAATTGACTGCATCCGCCATCAAAAATGCCAAGATTTAACCTCTCTCCAAGATGGGCGCCCTCAGGCTAGAGGCGCGCTTTTCACTGAAAAGAGCAAATTTCTCACATTTGGAAATTTGATAATTTTGCTTCTGTCGTTATTTGCCGGAGCTGTAGGTCTCGAAAGCTTTGCTGGATAGCTCGACGGATAGCCAGACTGATCCTGAAGAGATTAACTGGATGCTTGAGCATTTTAAACAAGATCTTGACCTTCAACAAGCTGGGCGCCCTTGGGCTATACTTGCACTTTCTGACTTTTCCTTTGAAAAATCTTCATAAATTGATCATTAAAAACTCCGTTTCGATCACTGAAATGACCGTGTGCGATGTGAAATGCCGTCGTGAGATGCTCCTCCATCGTGAAAACTCTATTCTGAGTCTCTGCTTCAGGCTCTGTTCAATAAAATTGACTTTGACTGACAAACTATTGACAAAAACTCCATGCTTGATATTGCCCAAAACTGTGTTTTACAACATTTTAACAAGATTTAGACTTTTAAATACAAAATGCCTTGATGAAGCAAAAAAATTGGTTTGGGTACAACACCTTGAATATACCACAAGATGCATTTGGATGCTTTCCAATTACTTGCATGAGGATCCTGAGAGAAATGAGAGACAAGGCTATCTACAAAGGAAATATTAGGATGACTATGTATCAAGTACAAAAGACTACCAACTAACTGTCGATATAAGGTAGGATCAACTAGAGGATTAGTTCAACTTGTAGACAATACAACACCTAACTGAAAAGGTGTGGGGGTAGAATTGCAATCAGGCATACCAAATTTCTAAAACAAGTCTAGAACATACTTCTACTAAAAATGAAGATCCCCTCAAAAGTTTGATGAACCTAAAGACCAAGGAAGTAATGCAAAAATCCAAGGTCAATCATATCAAAATGCTCCATTATTTCACACCGAGTACTCTGAAGCATGGAAGTAGATCTCCTTGTGAGAATCAAATCATCCACATATAACACATGAATTAGGAGATCCTCTCCATACTAATAAGTATAAACTATAGGATCATAATGAAAATGTGTGTACCCAAAAGCAAGCAAAAAATTATCTATCTTCTCATACCAAGCCCAAGGGGCTTGTTTGAGACCATACAATGAATAGTAAAGTCTGCAAACAAGTGAAAATTCCTGCATAAAACCAAGTGGCTGCTCTATATATATATATTATCATGGAGATCCTCATGTAAGAAGAAAATTTTCATGTTCATTTGATACACCAACCATCCCTGAGAGGCATCTATAGCAAGGAAAAGATGAATAAAATCCATCTTGGAAATATGAGAAATGATCTCATAATAGTCAACTCCCTCAACCTATGAAAACCCCTTTGCAAAAAGATGAGCCTTGTACTCATCAATGGAACCATCAATTGCATATTTCTTCCCTTAGGAAGAGGTACAAGATCCCAAGTATGGTTCCTAATCAAAGAGGAATAATCCTCATCCATAGCACTATCCAACTCAAGTATACCTAAAGCATCTAAAAACCTCTGAGGATCATAAAAAAAAAATGACTCAAAATATTGAGCCCTAAAGATTGAGAACAAGTATGGAAAGTATCTATGGGATCACCAACAAGAGGACCAACCTCCTCAAGAGTAGAATGATCCCATCTTGGCCTAGTGGGTGGATCTAGAGGAGGCGGTTCAAGACCATCATCAAAATCTTCATCAAGAAGAAAAGTATCCTCAATTGAAGAAGATTGCGTAGGTAGTGATGAAGAAGAAGTGGAAGGAGGATCCATCTATGAAAAGGACTCAAAAAATTGAACATTAGAAAAAAAAAACCTCTTATGTATCAGGATCAAAAAATTGCATGCCTTCACATTCTCACAATAGCCAACAAAAATGAACCGCTGACTCTTCTTCTCCATTGCTTTATGCTGACCATCCATAATGAATTCCCAAGCCTCACTACCAAATACTCTAAAGAAGGATATATTAGGCTTGTTATGGGACCAAGCCTCCTTAGGATTCATATTCCATATTGTCTTATGGGGCATATAGTTCTAAATCTAGTTGACACAATTGATAACTTCATCCCAAAATATAGGAGCTATGGAATGAGAAAGAATCATACAATTGAACATATCTTTTAAGTTCCTATTATTTCTCTCGACCACACCAATTTTTTGAGGAGTGTAAGGAATCATGTGCTAATGAAGAATATAATACTCACTACAAAAATCTTGAAATGCATGATTCACATACTCCCCCCATTACCTGTGTGTATTCGTTGAAGATAAAAACTTGATTTCTTCTCCACAAATTATTTGGTCTTGAAGGTGGTGAGAACCTCACTCTTGAAAATTTTAAAAAATAAACCCATGTGCATCAAGAGAAATCATCAATAAAAGTGAGTACATACTTAGCCCTTAAAAAGGAGACATAAATGACATGAGATCACTATGAACCAACTCAAGGGGTGTGGTTGCACATATATTTTAACCCTTGGGAAAAGGATCCTGGTATTGTTTTCCAAGAACACAACCTCGACAAATTTCATCAGTGCTAGAGATATTAGGAAGACCAACCACTAAGTTATGTGTGTCCATCTGCTGAAGATATATATAGTTCAATTGCCCAAAACTCTCATGCCAAAATTTTCTCACTAAATCAACATGAGCAATAAAGGAAGAACATGATAAAGAATCAAATCCATCAAACCAAAATAAATGGTTCTCATGATCAACTACCTTTGTAGCAACAACATTCTAGAGATAATGTAAATTTTGAATAGTCACATTATGTGGAGTATAATCAATGAAGTTTTCATGTCCAGAATGATAAATTTGATATATGGAGAGTAGATTTGTTGAAATATTAAGAACAAGAAGAACATCCTCAATGCAACCATCTAACATTTGAACAGAGCCTAGTTCATCTGTGAAGAGTCGCAATTACAATCTGAGAAGTATGAGTATGAGCAATGGAATCAAGGAGATCATGTGAATGGTTATGTAATGTGAAGCACTTGAATCAAAAATCCAACTATCAGTAGATGAATGTAAGGCACATGCTGAAAGAGCTTGTCCTTTGATCATGGAAGAAGACTTAAGTACTGAAATATTATGTATCCTCATAGCTTCCTCTAAGGCCTCTAGTCTCTTAAAACAATGACACTCATCATTCTCTGTTTTACCACAAAAAGAATAAAGGTCCTCTATTTTTATTAGACTTGGAAGAAGAATCTCCAAAGTTAGGAGGTGGAGTGGACTTCTGAGTATTCTTTTGCTTCAGTTTGGAGGGAGATTTACTACCTAAAGGTGATTTTTTCTTAGGCTCTTATTATTTTCTTTACCTTTTGACTATTAAGCTATTATAGCTTGGTTCTTAGAACTAGGAAGTGCACCATCTGAATAAACTCGGCATGCTCCCTAGTAAGATACTCATAAAACAACTCGAAATTAGACATATTATAATATTTCCCCATGGCATCCATAGTAGAATAGAAATTATTAGAAAATAATTGATAAGGACCTCTTAACTTAGATAGAATCAAGAAGATACATGCTTCTTTAGATTTATCATGTCCGCATTCTTTTAATTATGACAAAATCATTTTGAATTGTGTAAGGAAATCTGGAATAGTAGGAAATGCATATGGAGAGAGTGATGTTAGATCTAATTCAAGCTAGAAGATTCTAAACTGGTTGACTTGACCATACAATTATGCAAGTTTGTCCCAAACATCTTTAGGTTTTTTACACTCTGCAATATAAAACAATAAATTATCAGATACATGCAAGCCTTTGAGTCCCTTTGCTTCATCCATCTTACTTTTATGAGTAAATTACTCAAATTTCCTTTTGAATTTGGGTTGTCAAGCATCTAACATTTTCCATAAACCTTTAGATTGAAGTAATTGGGTCATTTTTAACTTCTATGTATGATAGTTGTGTGGAGTAGTTCATTTTGCCTTAGATCTACCATGTTGGATATAATAATGCCAAGATAAAGAAGAAAAATAGGCACTTAAATTGTGCCTTTCACCCCCAAAATGTATTACAATTGAATGCAACCCCCCAACAAACTACAATGAATAAATTTTGTAATTTGTACAAGTGACAAGCCCAAATAAACCATTTATAACATAATGATTTTTTACATTTTTAGAATAATGGCTTGTCAAATAAAAAATAGAGGTTACAATCAAATTCCTTATAATTTTCTAAGCAATTTCGAAAACAATTTCCAAAATTTGACTTTGTGTGCAAAAGTTATGCCAGTTGCAAGTAATAAATGCAAATGTACCTTTTGGGCTGGTAAAATTGGCAAAAAATGGAAAAATAAAAAAATCACCTACACCACTATGAATTTCATTGAACCAACTTTTCGTTGATATCTTGTTCACCAAAATTCGATAACCGAGGCAAAATTTGTGCAAGTTTGAAAAAAGGTCCAATTTGGCCTATAGAGAGGGTCTTGGTGGCCCTCAATTGGTGTCATTGGCGATGGTGGTCATTGGGTGGTGACTTGGTGATTGGAGGGTGGTGGTCTTCAAAAAATGTGATTGTTGTTTAAAAGAAACTTGGTGGTTTGCAGATCGCAGGTTGTGGCTACAATATTGGCCGCTTAATGTTTGGTGTTGTTGTTTGCAACCTTAAGGTCTAGGGTGAGCACTTAAATAAGTTCTTAAGCACTTAGTTTAAAAAGAGCTAAGCGCTATTTAAAACATTTTTAAAATTTTATATTTATTTTTTATATTTTTGTGAAAAAATTTCTACGACAATGCAAATTGGACGATTGCAAGGGGGTCGTACAACTTCCCTACTATTTTTTTGCTTCAATTTTTTTTTTTACCAAATATAGGAAAATTTAATATCAAAGTTTATGGAATTGGGCTCCCAAACACAATGACAATGTTCGTTTGGTCCAAAATTGCTCTTGTAAAAAGTTGTTTACCAGATCCGAGCTTCAAACCCTTTTTTGGTCCAATGTTAAATGGTGACCAAATTGAGTGAAACAAAAGCCAAATGTGACTTTATTGAGCCTCTTAGATGCAATGGGACAACTAAAAATACTGCCACTATATCTAAAAGTTGCAATCACTAGATCTTACCAAAAAACATACATCTAATATAGGATCAACATATCTTTGCAAATCCTTTTTATTCTCTAGATCGTATTGAAATGCAAGAGAAGAGAATATAAGAATTTACAAGATCACAAAAGAAACTCAAGTCACAAAAAAAAAACTTGATGGTAAAAATTATCTAAGAAAAAATGAAGGGGATTGTCAAATTCAAAGCTTTAATACCATGTTGAAGTGAGCAACCAAAATCTTCAATCTACAATACCAAGTAACCTCCACATGTAAAAGAGAGAAGCAAAAATAGAAGATGTTATTCCATCAAAAAATAATTATAATATGATTCAAGATTCATAATATGTGAAAAATATGTAAAATATGCAAGATATGCCTTGCTTATAAAGGCAAGGTGAGAGATAGGATTGGACAAGATCATGACAAGTGTCTTAATCCTATCACATGAGACAACTAACTCATAACTACTTAGGATAATATAAGATCTAGAAAAGACAACTAAGACTTATAGAAGGAATCCTAGGACCTAAGTAAACTTAACATGTGAATAAGTCCCCTAGTAGGAATTAACTAGGTACACGACTTTATTCACACCAACAACTTTATCTAATCTTCATTCTTCAAGTAATCATGAAACTCATGTTTGTCTCTCTCCCAATATCTCTCCTACTTGTGAGGATATCTTAGCACTAGAGGGTGCAATCATTGATACCTTTCTTAAAACAACTTTACCCATCCTTCCTTTGAATGTTAGTAAGGTGGCTTGCATAGATGCGGATTCAAAACTCACATTACCCTATTGATTCAAAAAAAATTAAAACCACTCCCACTTCCATTCCATTTAATCAACCCTTCTTCCACCCACATCTCGTTCTTCTCAACATACAAGCAAAGAGTATGATCTTGTTGAACAACTTCGTAATACTCCAGCTAAGATCTTTCTTTGGGATTTAATTCAAAACTCACTTGCATACCACGAGACACTCTAAGAGGCCTTATAGAAGATAATGGTTCCACTTTTTGTATGAAAAAATGATGTAGAAACATTATTTGATGGTATGTAGGCAACAAACTTGGACAATATATTCCCTCAAAATGAATTACCTCCTCATGTAATACAAAACTAATATGATGCTCTCATGATTTGTGTCATCATTAATGATACTAGAACTAGGCAAAATCTAATCGATAATGGATCGGGTCTTAATATTTGTAGCATTTACATTTTAGATGATATCGACATGGATATTTCTCTTTTAAAACTTGATAATCTTTCTATTCATGACTTTGATAATATTGATAGGTAACCATTGGGTACAATCACATTGTACCCATTAAGTTAGGACTTGCAATTTTCCTACCCTTAGCCATGTCATGTTGAATACTCTTTCATATAATCTTCTTCTTGGTAGACCATGGACTCATGCCTGTAGTGTATAAAAATGTACACCTTTACATTTTCACACTATGTTTGCACCCCCTTAATTAATTGGACTTAATTAAGCTTCTAATTGACCAAATTATGCATTACAAAGCCTTATTATTCCCAATTTCTAAAAGGGAAACCCGCATTAAAAAATTACAAACACTAATTAAACACCTTAGAAATTGTGTGTCCTGAATTTAGGTCCCAGGACCCCTTCGTTCAAAGGCGTATGGGTCTTCCTTAAGTCCTAAGATCCAATTTTTAATATGTTTTTGCAAGCCTTTTAATGATTCAAATTCAAATTTCAAATGTCGGCTTGTGGAATCTAATTTTTGGGAAATTATATAAACACCTATAAATACATAGTTATTTTATCAATTAAAATCCTAAGACTTTAAGAGATCAATCCTATGAGAAAATATTATTGTCAAGATCATTGAAGAGAAGATTTATTAGTCATCTACAACAACAATCAAGATCATATCATCATGTCGAAGTTCATGTGTGTTCATGTCATGTTTTGAAGCTAATATTGTGATGTAGGTTTCAAGCATTCGATCAAGCATTCAAGCATAAAATCAAGCAATTAATCAAGGAAATTCATGAAAGATTCAAGCATTAGATTGATGTGTTAGACTTCAGTCCTCTAAGGGAAACCATTAAAGGTTTGGTGAGTTGTGACATAACTTTGTTCATTCATAAAATTTCTTCCATTTATCATGATTTCATCATTAAGGTTTAATTACCAAACTAGGTTTGACCAAGGAAAATGCTTATTCACCTAAAAAAAACATTTCCCCCTCTCTTTGTATGTGTAGATTTGCAAGTGAAGAAGGACTGAAAATTAATCAAAGGAGCAATTTTGTAAAGTTGTCAAAGTTGTCAACATTGTTGTCAAGCCACAAAAACTCATCTACATATTTTATTTTTGGATTTTCGATAATAAAACCTAGAGAAATCAAAAGCCTAGATCTAAGATCAGAGGATTGTAAAAGTAGATTTTGGACCCCTGTATAGAGACCCATTCACCCTAGGGAGAATTTGTCCTTCAACAGTGTTCAATACCCACTTTAGGTGCTAGGTACATACCATTCTGCCCTTCTCAAATCTGCCCGAAAGTTATTGTTTTTTGTTTCTGATATCATAATAGTTTGCATTTCAAGTATTAGGTCACACAATTGAGTTTGTTAAGGCATTTAAATTTATCTCACAAAAGTGCAAATATGTCATTTCAGTCATTTCTATCATAAGAAAATAACAGATCCTCCTAATAGGGTTGACTCACCTCAAGGTTGAAAGTCTATCCTATCCTTGGGAGATCTTTTTTTCTAATGAAATTAGGAAAAGTGGAAGTGTATTAGATCATTCCCTTACATACATACCTTCCTCCACATTTCCCTTTGTTTCATTTTGGTGCACCTAACATTGTACATCATAAATTTTGATTTGGAGGTCTTTAAAATTCTAGATCTAGGATTTGCATTAGTTACTCTTGCATTTAATTTAGGGTTTCATAATTGCATCTTGCATCATTCAAAATTGTATCTTGCATCATTTCAAATCTTAAAAATCCAAAAATAATGCATACACCCCACATAGTACTTTGCATATTAGTGTCTTTCAATCATTTACATCAAAAAATTCAATCAAAATTGCATCTAAAAAGTTGTCATTTTGCTGCTTGTTTGTCATCAAATTGTATTTGCATATAATCATTAAAATTTGGAAAACTATAACTAAAAGTATTTGTATGCAACCTAAAATGGAGACCTTAAACATCAACTCAGAAACATGGAATTTAATTTTTTCAACCCTTATGGAAGGACCCATTCACCCTAGGGTGAATTTGTCCTTGTATAGGTCATTTTTTAAATTTTTGGGCATAAATTTGTCCATGTTTGCTTGATTTCTTGTTATTTGTAGATCTCAATTTCAATTTATGGAATTACAAATTTCTGTAATTTTTTGTATTCAAGTTAATTGGTCAAAAAAAGTGCATTGTTCAAAAGTAAAATTTGCATCATTTTCAAGTTTTTGCACTCTAAAATTAGAAAATCCTTGCATGTCATATCTAAAAATTGTAATATATTTTTACACAATTGCATTGTGCTTCCTATTTTTGACTGTTTGTTACACTTGTTTAGTGTCTTTTGTCCATTTTAGGAACACTTTTGGCTTGGTGAAACTTGTATGAGTATTATGTAACCTAGTGTCCTATTGCTAATACTTTAGTGAGACAAAGTTCGAGACTCACAGTATCCCATGTTGGTACATCTGTTGTGAATGTTTTCCAACTCTTTCACTCATAGCGTTGACACTAGTCAAACCATGCTGGAATCCATGCCTGAAATAACATGTCCTATGAATTTCAATCCTAATGATGTTGAAACCATTGTTGCTCATGTCCCTCAAGAAAAGCTAAAACAAATGGATGAAGCCTTAGAAAAACTTCAAAACTTTGTGAGTGCTAAATATATTGTTGGTACTATGGTTGGACTGTCATACATAACATGAGGAGAATGCTTGATAATGAACTAGGAATAGAAATTATGCATAGCCTAGCTCATATTATTGATGATAATGTTCCTACAATGGCTAGTTGTGCTCAAACTTTGGGATAAAGTCAAAGTCAAGGTGGAAATCAAATTCCTCCTCCTACAACTGTGGCCTCTATTCCTACATACACTCATCCAACTATTAATACAACAAGACAACCAACTAGAAACATCAATCCAACTTTGGGTATTTCCCCTACGAATCCTTTTAGATTTATGAATTCAAACAACATATCTACTAATCCATCACCTCACAAACTTGTAATTCACTTGTACTCCCAACACATATACACCACCTTATTCCCCTCCATCTCAAAACACAACCATTGATTGGACGTCCTCAACCAACTTTTGCTTGTTTCATCCCTCCAACAACACATTTCCACATTGAACCAAAATCAAAATGGCCAAGATTCACAATATGTCAAATGAAACCCATTATCATTGGAGATATTGAGAGAAAAAATGCCATGAGGCATAGAGATTCCTAGATTTGAGAAATATTGTGGTAAAGAAGATCCTAGTAACCATGTCTCAGCATACACAACCTTATGTAGTGACTTTTTTTTGAAGACAAGCTCTTGGCTACACTTTTTCCTAGATCTTTAAAAGATACAACCTTGGAATAGTTTTTCTCTTTACCGAATAATTCAATTAGTTCATTCAATGAGCTTGTTGATGCTTAACCATTTTTTAGTGCACATTGGTCCCAAGATGGCCTTACCTGATTTAATGCAATGCAAACAAAACAAAGATTAAAAGGTCATTGATTTCATAACACATTATCATCTACTCACAAATCAACATTAAGATTCTCAATGCCAATCTTCAAAGAATGTTCATTGGAAAATTGCAAACCAATATTCAAGATAAGCTTGGGATGATGAAATTTCCCTCTTTCACTCATGCACAACTCTTCGTGACTATCAAAATTTGGTTAGTCATTGTGAAGCAAAAACTTTATCCAACCATCCTGAAAAATCTAAATCCATGCCTCATAACAATTTCCAACCATTCAAGAAACAAAATAAGGGTTTTATACAAATAAATCCACAAACAAATCAACATGCTGAGTCTCAAGTGGCTGCTATAAAAACAAAAAATCTATATCAATTAAAGGAAAAGAATGGGAAATTCACCCCGTTACCAAATACCCTTCATTCCATCATGTTACAACTCTTGGGTAAGAACCTTATTACCTTACCTCCCATTAGAACCGTTGATACCACTAAGTCTTTACTTCTGAACTATAATCCAAATGTCTTTTTCCATTATCACCAACAAAATAGACATGATACAAAAAGTTGTATGTGTCTTAACAATATTGTGTAAGACCTCATTGATTCTAATCACATCCAAATTGGTAGTGTTAATGATCAATGAAATAAGTCTGTTGCCCCACCCAACCAATTTTTTTAAATCTTTACCAATCTAATGCCAAATCGTAACATCTCATTTGTTAAAGCTAGTGACACCAAGAATGATGTGATGGATGTTGACAATATACAAGACATGACTAATGATAACATGAGTGATTATGGGGATATCTAAAATATGGTCAACCTCATTGATGTTCAACCTCGTAAGGGCCAAACCAACTTGTCTCTTGACATTGCTTTCTCACAAAATGATATAATTAAACATGCGCCTGATGGTCCTCTTTACATAGCCAAAAGAATCAATGATAAGCCTATTAATGGGATATTAATTGATCCTATGTGTGTAGAGAATGTGATCATCGAGGAATTCTTGTTTGTGGATGAACTTTACCAAGACTCTTATGAACAATTGAAAGCATGTATCAAAACATATAATGGTTTTTCTTGCCCTACGATAGGTTCAATCCCTCTCCCATCAAAAGTTGGACCGAAGCAATTAGATGTATCATTCTCCATCATCCCGTCATTGGACCAATTCCATGTGAAGCTAGGTTATCCATGGTTACGCTCCATGGATGTTGTCCCATCGTTAGTGCATAAATGCTTAAAATTTCCATTTGGCAATGACATCCTCATTGTGCATCATAGTGGTTTTAATCCTTTGTCTTCCCGTAGGAATTTCTCATTGGATTTATTTTGACCCAAACCTATGGAACCTATTAAGCCTCATGAGGACTTCTTTTTAAAATCTTACCAAAAGTTCAAGACAAAACACATAGAAAAATTATCTCTTAGCAATATCCCTCAACCCATGATTGAACCTCGTATCATTGATGAAAGTATGATTGCACCAAACAATCTTCCAATTAACCAAAAAAAATCCACCACAATTCCTCCACCTATTTCCTACAAAAGATAGAGAAACAACATACAATTCCTATTGTTCCTCCTAAGATCAAACACGTTTATAAACCTAAAGAGAAATTGGTTGACTGACCCTTCATGGTTCCTTCATTTCCTCCCTTGTGGGAAGAAAAGAAACCAATGGTTGATAAACCAACTCCTACATAATCACAACTTGAAAATTGTTCAAGAAGAAATCGAAATGCTAAAGAGCATAGGCGTAGACGTCATGCTATTGCTTGTCAGTTAGAATAAAAGAACAAACAAGCAAACCGAGATCAAAATCTAACTCAAACAAAGCATGATGCTTCTCCACCTTCGCCACAACAACAACATAAAACCTATATAGACATTGTCATTAGACCTCCTATTATGATTAACTTGGATGATGATGATGAGATTGTTAAGATTGATGATGAGGAAGTTTATAATGAGCTGATTTATTATTTTCCCTTCCATGAGCTTAGATGAGAACAACCGTGATGATCCTCCTAAAAAGAGCACATCACCACATGTTGAACTTGGTGATTGTCCTAGTACGACACTCATTGTTGCCCCTTTGGATAGTTATCTTCCTTTTGCATATGATGAACAAGATTGGGATTCATACGACTTGCTTTAGGTTGGCTCAAATGTGTCATACTAGCTTTATTCTTTCTATGTTCTTTATGTGATTACATGTGTCTAATGTGATCCCTCATATTGTTTTACTCGACATGTCTCTATGTTTGTGAGCTTACTTTGGATGACCCTTGTCACTCGATTGGTGCAAGTATACAAAGGAAGTGAATCTATTATGGCATTCTTCTATTTGTATACATTCTTCTATCTGGACTGTAACCATTATCTTCACTTGTCTTGTGTTTTCCTTTTGGGGATGATGCAAGGCATTGAGACATTTAGGTATCTTCCATGTTAATCCAAAATATTTCCTTTATTTTCTCTCTATGTGTCATTCCTCCTTTGTGTTCGTTGTTCATTGTGCATAATCAAGTTCTTGATCATTATAATAATGAGTGTTAGGCCTTGGGTGATAAAAAAGAATGTTTGACTCTGGTTGCATCACTCTTTCATTTTTTGATGAGCCTATTTCTTCCAAATCATAAAATTTCTTCTATTGTGTTGCTCCTCACCATGTGGCATTAGTAGCTCTATGTGTTTGCTCATTTCCATTCATGGTGGTACAATATTACATGCAGTTCCATACTCCTTATATGGTAGAATCACAATGGTATTTAGTATTATTTTCCTTCCATGTACACTTGGGGGGAAATGATACCCAGTTTTGGAGGTGTGCATCCTTCTTGTGGATCCCTTCTCTTCTCTCTTCCCCTCTTCTTTTCTTGAAAATATCAACATAGTAAATATACTAACATTTTAAGGGGGGGCATATCACTATCCAATTGTGCATCCACACATGCACCCTTATCCATTCATGCTTCTTGAGCCTTGACTTATTGATGTGTCCTCTCTGTGGTGGTGTTTTTCATAACAACCCCTAAAACATGGTTATCAATTCGTCTCTTGAGATGTTAAACATTTTTTTCCCTCAAGACTATTTTTTTTTGTCCCCCAAGATGTTAAACATTTTCATGCCTCAAGATAAATATTTATGTGCTCCCTAAGGTATTAATAACACACAACCTACTAGTATAACACAACTTGCTAGCTTGTGAATCTATGTACTTTATAAACCACCTAACATAATGCAACTTGTTAGTCTACGGTCTTTACTTATCACATCCATGGTTACCTAGCATAACACAACTTGCTAGATTGTGGTCCATGGGGGATTTTGTAATGTGTGTGGCCCCTAGCGATATAGCTAGCTAGTTTCTGTATCATTTACCCTCCTTTATCTATATTGATTGATCCTCGTCTATTTGTATGTATTCTTCCTTTGAAGAAATTGATCAACTCACTATCCTCTTCTCTCCCATTTTATAATTCCTCTATTTGTTTGTGCATTCAGTAGAAGATGCTTGGTATTGAGACAACCTTTCATATCGAGGTATCCTTACCTTGCTAAATCATTTTTTTTGTTTTAATCAGTATGTATTGATATTGTTGTTGTATTCCTTTTTTCTCTCCATATTTTCTTCATGTATGTTTCATGTATGATTTATGTATGCTTTGTGTATACTTTGTGTATGCTTAGTGTTTGCTTCATGTATGCTTTGTGTGTATTTTTATGTATGCTTTATGTGCACTCTATTATATTCTCCATGTATGCCTTATATATGTTGCAATTTTTCCTCATCTTATGTGTGATATATTTGTTTTGTGTGTGTGACCTCTTTATCTTGACATTGTGGATTGATAAGATCCCAAGTCCATGGGCCATCACATCTCTCAACTTGGTGTCATCATATCTCTTAAACATTTTTATAAAGAAACCCATCTTCTGTATACTTCAGTGTGAGTATGAACATAAGCTCATACCCTGACTGAAGTAAGGGATAAATGTAGTTGTTGTCATGAAGGATTGCACCCGTTAGCTAAATTTGAAACTCAGCAATCTTGTGCAACATGGGATCAAACTCAGGTTGTGGGTGACCTACTATGAGGATGAACCTCCAGATTATGGGCTGGTTCCCCTTTGAATCTCCTAGAAAAACTAATGGATCTGATTGGAAAAGGGATAGAAAGATGCTCTACCAATGTAAATTTAATTCTAGGAGGTGATACACCAATGATTTGGAATGAAAAAACTAAAACCTTGACTTATAAATTCGAATCAAAAGTTGCTAGTTATGATCACAATTTAGATTTTGCATAAAATCATGAGTGTTTCACATGATGGTTTCAATTTTCAGTTTAGCTTTGAAGGTAAAATGAGTTTACACATCAAGTTTTTCTCAAAATTGGTTTGACACAGCATATGACCTAATTTAATATGACAAACATTCAAAATACATTGCTTAGATGAGGAAGGAAACAAAGGATTCACATGAACCACAATGAAAATATGCAAGAACATACATCCACAATGCAAAATGAAAGCTCCAAATAGGACCAACAACTCTTTTCTTTATTGATTTCAAAGAAAAAGTTGTTACATGAAAATAAAATGAGAATTACTTAGAAAATTGTGTTACAATAATATCTCTCAACTCAGAATGAGAAGAAGAAATCAAGAACCCCCCCAAAGAATGATTGGAGTTTGCATTATATGTTAAAAGAAAGCCTGTAATGATCTCTAGTTGACTAGAATGGATGCTTCATCCATCTCCCTTGCATGAATTTGTTGAAGAAGATGATCTCCTTGATCTATGCATGTGAAAGATTCTTCTTTGGTCGTGCAAGCTTGAAAATCATGCAAAATAGGCCTCAAAACTGGAGCAAACTGAGTGCTTAAGTGTCCAAAACTCCCCTTGAGTGATGGTCAACCCATGTGGGACCTCAAAACTGATGTAGGACTGCCCTTTGCGCCTTAAAATCCTCCTTAAATGGTGGTGTGAACCAATTTGCATGAATTTGGAAGTTGTTGGGAATATGCCTTGAGAATCTCTAATTTTGAGGGGGTGGAACGCCTCCTTACTGAGTGTTATCTGCTTAAAAAATAGTCCTTAGACCATAATTGATCAAAAGGTGATCAAAATTAGGCCTTAGAGTGAGTATTCGATCCCTAGAATGACTGAAAAAGGCCTATAAATTTGTTGCTCTCTCCTCTATGTTTAAACACCATTATTTTATGCAGGTCAAGCATGAAAAAGATGTGAAATGATGTATAAAAGGGTGAACATTCTAATTTTTTTGTAATTTTTACCTTTGTATCATCATTGAATGTTCACAAACAGGGTTGAGTAACTGGATCTTTTGTGTCTTTATGCATGATAATGTCACTTTCCCTTCAATTCCTATGCAAGTTTGTCTTTTTAACAACCATTGACTATGATATCCCATTCTTGCCTCTATGATAGTGACTTTAACAACTACTTTCCATACTCTTACAAAGCTCAAAACCTCTCTTTGATGCATAGCCACTGTTACCATAGTTGTACTTTCTTTGCATTGATTTACTTGTCACCTTTGAACATTGCCACTGTTCTTTATGCATTTTTTGTCATTGATTCCTTTAATTGTCAAGGCAGGGTTGAAACTATCACTGTCATGTATCAAGTCCATGCTCTTCTCATTGCAAACTCTTTCAAAATCATTCCTTTCCTCCTAGTTCTTTGCATAGGGATTCTTTTATAGCAACCTTGCCCTAGGGTTTTAAACAAGTATGAAACTTGATGATTTCCTACTACTGTATAGGGTTTATTTGATGCTTTTAACCCCTCACTGCTGATCACATTGAAACTTTCCCTCTAAACAAGTATTCCTTTGTGAATGTCATACACCACTTTGTATTACCATTATTGCTCCTTGCAACATGCATTGACTTTGTTCTATGTTTTGACATCATTCTTTTGCAACTGTCTTTCTTTTGGCACTTTACATCAAGGGTTTATAACTCTCTCTTTGATTTTCTATCCTTCTACTAGGGTTTGATCAATTCAAAACCCTTGAAATCCTTTACTTCTCATTCCAAAAGTCACTATCCTTTATGGTTATATTGCATCATGTCATTTCATTGCTATGGATACCTCTTCTTGCCACCACAGTGACCTAGGGTTTTAAATCTTAAACCTATTTATTTTATTGTATTTATCATTACTTTTCCATAGTGGCTATGATCTTCCTTAAATGGCATTCAAACCCCACTTTAAACCAATACACACAAAACCCTGCTATCACTGCCTAATGCCTTTTATCATTTTAATGGATATTCCATGCATGTATTAAAACAATGACAACTCAAAAGCACAAAAAATGACATTAAAACAAGAAAGAAGGATCTTCACTCAAAACCCATGTTAAAAATATGCAACTCCTTGTTCAAAACAATGCAAGACTGAAAGATGAGGATGATAAGACTTGGAAAAAGGGAAGATGACTTGAGAAATAACCTAGAAAGCTCCTTGTAATGCACCATTTCCTCCTTACCCACACCCAAAACTCAAACTTACAACTGTGCAAATCCTCTTGGCACCATGAAACTGAAGTTTTCTCCTCTTCAACCTAAGTTTTCCTCATTAAATGTTGTTCTCCATTTTGGCATGAGTTTTCCTCTTTGTTCACGTGAACACAATATCTATTTTTCCTCCAAAAAACTTTATTTCCTTTTATCTTCATTCCCCAACGTTGACATAGGAGAAATAAAGCTTTATCAAACTTAAGGAAATGATAATTTTATCATTTCTGACTTAAGCATGTAAAATTTTTACATTTTATCACATTAAAAGTGGGAAATAAACATTTTTTGACAAAATAAACTCCCCTTTTCAATGTAGGAAATCAAAACAAAACTACCCCCCTTAATTTTTTAACTGATTAAGCTTGCAAAAGCAAATAAGTTTACAGTAGTTTCATAAATTTTCACCCTTGACAATTTCACACTATGTTTGGAACTCTATTTTGCATGTATAATATTGGTAATCAATTTTTTCACCTTGAAAAGATAAGAAAAATATGAATCGCCCAACAGAAAACAACACCACATTGACAAAAGAGTACACAACAGTTGGAGAGATCACCAATGAAATGGTGATCTTCCTCTATGTTTGAGAGGAGCAACTCCCTCATATGATCTAATTGATTTTTGGGGTATGCATTTAACACAAAATAAGAAAAGGAAAAGCTAACATCGGTGCATAACCATGACATAGATGCTATAGTAGACTTTAAAATAGAAGAGGAACGAAAAAACTGACACACAGATCATTAGTTACACGCCTATAAATAATAGTCAAGAGAATAAGCAATAATTTTTTCCAAACATGAGAGCAAATATAAAATTCCTGGGACTCACAGATCTTCTAACACTTACATCCACAACTAAATACAATAGAGTGTACACCAAAGAAAAATTGTGACTTCACAAAAAAAAACTTACAATAGAAAAAAAAGACAAAAAACACAAAGATTAAAATATCTCCGAAATAAGAGCTCAAACACTTTGTCCTCTTTGTACAAAATAGACTTTTGAAAGAATACATATTGCTATTTATAATAGACATCCAATCACTATCTTCCCCCCAAAGCCCTCACAGGATCTCCCTTGGTCGGACAACAAAAGATCCCCTCTTACAATGCAAACTCTCTTTTATATGCCTACTCCATGAATAACTTTCAAAATGTGAAAGGAGATAGAGAAAAAAGTAGGTCTTTAGGTTCGACAAAAACTGCTCTTCCTCTTCCCTAAAGCTCACTCTACTGACAACAGTAACATTATTAATCCATTCACAAAAGATGATTCCAATGAAGGAACACTAATAGTCTTGATGCTCAACACTATGATCAATGTTGCTCGTTGATATAGCAACAAATTAAATTCAATAGCCACGACATGTTGATAATGTCATCACTGTGGAGGGTAGTCATGGAACCTAGATCTTTAATTGATAAATTCCCTCCATGGGCATGGAGAACTTCCAAAAGGGCTTGTGTCCAATAAATTTTGAAGCTGACCTGACCAAGATCAAAAAGTGGATGCTCTGGGGTACCCATTCTCCCTTCCTTCTTAGAGAGCTCATAAGCCAATGCTATAGGAAATTGTCCATATCCTTTTCATTGAAATAGCGGAAGTGTCAATATACATGCTAAATTGTAAGATTCAATAGAATATGTTTCCTAAAGCCTCAGAGAAGTATTCAACCAACCCATGTTCATATTCATGCTTCTTAGTCAAAATGTAGAATAGGAAAGAGTCCATATCATAATAAAGTGTCTTGTGATCAAGGAATTTTTTTGCAAGAAGGCACAAAGTTTGATAGTATAATTTATTCTTTTCACCATTCACTTTAAATACAAAAAGAATCTGTTGCATCCCTCCCTTTTCAGATACTTTAATTTCCAACTTCTAGACTCATCAACTTGTTTAAATTCTAATGGTATTATAGATTGCTTCGCAACAACAGTCTTGTAAATATCATCCCCATGTGGGTATCTGTAGGCATGTTTCCTCATGTATTGCATATATGTCATTCTCTTCATATATTTCAAGCAAAAATCTTATATATAAAACTTATCTATATTAATGTATTCTTTTGGATATGGTGAGTAGTACAATGTATCAACCTCATATTTGTTGGAAAATTGAATGCTCCTGAGCCTCCTACTCTCACATCAGATCCTTCACCTACCCGTCAAGAGCCCCCAATTTCAATGATAGTTTTTGGGATCTTCATCCCTGCAGCTCCTAACAACCATTGAAGTAAACGTGGTAGCTCATTTTGAATTCCCAATTAATGCTGGTAGGTAATTTTGAATTTGAGAGGGAATGTGTTTTGAAAGACAAAAGGAATGAAGGCAGATTATTCTGTCAGTTGAGAAGACTCAGTTTGAGTTGAAGAATTTTTCTGTGCAACAATAGTCTATAAACAAAGAATGTTTTCTGTGTGATTTTCTGAAAGCTTCTGAACAACTGTTTATTTTTTATTGAGCAGTGATTGCTCTTGAAGAGCTCTGCGTAGCTCCTATCAATTGAGCTCCTAGTAGCTCTTGAAGTTTGTTGTGTGTCTGGTTGAGCAACTCATGAAGCTCCTAGAAGTTAGTAGTCTGTAGTTTGAGTTTAGTTTCTGAGTTTTATGTTTAAATGTATTTCCATTTCCAACTTATTGAATAGAAAAGAAGCTTGCATGTCTCCTTGACTTGTTTTGTTTATTCCACATTTGTGTAATCCCCTATTTTGGGGAAACAGAGCAACAGCTCTATGTGATTTCTGTGGATACAAATTTTTTGACATGGTATCAAAGAAATAGGCCCCATTTCCTCGTGAGTTAGGGAATTTTGTTTTTCTGGGTATTGAGTTTTTTTTTGTGTGTAGGAGACATGGCTGGAGATGAAGGAAAGAGTTGGCAGCATCCACCATCCTTTAATGGACATAACTATGATGTTTGGGCAAAGAAGATGAAGACCATAATGGTCACCAATGATTTGTGGGAGTTCATGGTCAGTGGTTTCAATGATATGACTGACCTAGCAACATATGTTGTGCTCACGAACAACTAGAAGACCCAGTTGAAGGAGTTAAGGAGGAAAGATGCTAAGGCATTGAGTTTGATAGAAGCAGCCTTGACAGAGGCCATTTTTCCCAAAATAGCAGCAGCTAACTATGCAAAGGAAGCTTGGGAAACCCTCTAGACGAACTAGAAAGGGACTGAAAAGGTCAGATTGGTGAAGCTCCAGATGCTTCGAAGAGAGTTTGAAACTATTGAAATGAAGGATAGTGATTCCATCTTAGTTTTCCACATAAGACTCTCAGGTTTGATAAACTAGTTGAGAGTGAATGCTGAGATCATTGATGATCAGAGGATTATGGAGAAAATCCTCAGGAGCTTACCCATGAAGTTTGATGCAGTGGTGATTTCCATTGAAGAGGCAAAGGATCTCACAACGTTGTCCGTTGATTAGCTGATGGGTTCTTTGCAAACCCATGAACAACGCCTTAATAGGTCTGCTACTTCTTCCTAAGAGCAAGCTTTTAAAGCTCAGTCAAATGCAAGAGGATGGGGGAGAAGAAACAATGGTGGAAGAAGCTCAAGAGGTAGAGGTCGTGGCAACTCCGGACAAGGAAATGCTAGAGGAGTAAGCTCGGGACGAGCAAATAGCCAAGAGGGAGCGAGCAGCTCTCAGACCAGCTCCCGAAGAGGTAAGAAGAACAACAATTTGAATCTGAAAAATGACAAGAGCAATGTTGAATACTACTACTATCATAAGTTTGGCCATTATGAAAGTGAATGCTGCACAAAGCAACGTGATTAGTCAAAACAAAATGCAACTATGGCTGAAGGAAACCAGTCCACAACCTTCATCATGTGCAACATTGGTGAAGAAGGCAGCCCCGAAGTCTGGTATTTGGACAACGGTTGCAGCAACCACATGAGTGGTAATGAAAGTCTTTTTTCTTTCATTGATAAAAATGTTTAAGTTAGAAATAAGAATGGGGAACAATGAAGTAGTTCCAATTGTTGGAAGAGGATCTATTATGATCCGTAACAAGCAAGGTGAGAAGAAGGAGATACAAAATGTATTTCTTGCTCCTCGGTTAAATCATAACCTCATGAGTGTTGGTTAGCTAATCCAAAATGGATACAAAGTGCTGATGGAGAAGGGTCAATGTGTCATTTATGACAAGAATGAGAGGATAGAGGTGTTTGTAGCAATTCAAATGACAAATAACCAGATGTTTCCGTTGAAGATTGAGACATGTTTCTCATCTTAGTCCGTTGTTGCACCTCTCAAGAATGGAGAATGTACAACAATACATCATGTAGCGCTAAAGAGCACCATTCAAGATCCCTCCAAGCTATGGCATCTCAGGTATGGACATTTAGGCTATGTTGGTTTGATTCTTTTGTCCAGGAATAAAATGATTGATGGTTTGCCAAGAATAGTAGAACCTAATGTTAGGTGTGAGGCTTGTATTTTGGGCAAGCAACATAGGCAGCCCTTTCCATCAGGCAACTCTACAAGGGCAAGAGCACTATTGGAGTTGGTGCACACGGATTTGGTAAGCCTTATGCAAATCATTTCTATTGGTAAAAGCAAATTCTTTATGACCTTTATTGATGATTACAACCATAAGACATGGGTCTATTTTTTGCAACATAAATCTGAAGCTTTTCATAAGTTTTTGTTGTTTAAGGCCTAGGCTGAAAAGGAGAGTGGACATTTTATCAAAGTCCTAAGGTCAGATCGTGGAGGAGAGTATACCTCCAATGTGTTTGTAAATTTTTGCAAGCAAAATGGCATCAAGAAGGAGCTAACAACCAGTTATACTCCGTAGCAAAATGGAGTGGTTGAAAGGAAGAATAGGATCATCGTGGAGATGGTGTTAGAATTGGCTATGGATGCCAAGATCTTGAGACCAAATGGAAAGCACAAAAAGAGAGAGAAATGATTATGACAAGAATAAACTGTATTCAATGTCAATGATATGAGATGATTTGAGATGATTACAAATGAGAGAAACCCCTTGGTTATATAGCCAAGGTGAGATGCAAGATGTCATAGGATTATGACAAGTGTCTTAATCATATGACATGAGACAACTAATCACACTTACCTAGGTTCACTTGTAGTAGTTGTCAAAGGATAAGATAACAACTAATGACAACTAACATCTTCTAGAAAGATTCCTTCCTAGGACCTAAGTGAACTTAACATGTGTAAATAAGTCCCCTAGTAATGAATTAATTAGGTACAAGACTTTATTTACACCAACACCCCCACTTAAGTGCAACTTAGGGAGTAGGAGATTATTATGCAAATGACACAAAGATGCAAAGATGGGTCTCGACTACTAGGCCATGTTAGGTACCCATGTACAACTGCAAATGCAATCAATGCAATCTCTCACAAATGGAGAAAAGGAGAAAACCCAGTGGGACAAAACTCCTCCCCAAAAGAGAGATGAAATACAAAAAAAGAAATACTCTCAATGATACATGAGAAGGTAAAAACCCCATGTGAGGAAAAAGACCCCCCATAAGAGAGAAGTAGAAGAGAGACAAGGCAGCCCCCCCTCAATATTGAGTCTCCTGCAATGATGGCAGAAGCTCAACATTGAATGCTAAAGATGATCCAATCTCGCCGAACAATGTTCCTCCCCTTAGGAAGAAACAAAACCATGGATGTATGCAAGATATCAGAAATATGGATGATATGTGATGGTGTCTTTGAATGATGCTCAAGTGTCTCTATGTCAATGCCAAAAGCTGACACACTCCAATTAGGCGTTCTAGGCCACACTACTGAAGAGGACAATCCAACATCTAGTAGAGATGAATGTAGAACATGATCCAAAGATAATGATATCCCCTCTGAAGACAAAGAAGCCTCCTTCAAATGTTGTCCAAAAGTATCCACACTCATGTCAATCTGTGAAGAATGATCATGTAGAGAATGAACAAGAGGGTTAAGGTGTTCCCTCACAACAACTAAAGAAGAAGCATCTTCATCAAAGAGAAGATGAATGCTATCAATGGTGTCCTCCAAATCTGCAAGATGAGGCTCCACAAACAAGTATGAAATACTTGTCAAGAAGCCATCCAAAGTAGCCATATTTGGAAGACTATGAATGTCTTGCTACACTGAATCACAAGGAGCCAAAACTGTAGCAACACAAGCATCATTAGGTACAATAGTAGATGGAGGAGATGAAATGCATGGCTCAAGTATTGGATCTGATGTGAGAACTCCCAAGTTTAAGAAGCCAAATGTCTCCTCTGAATCATGGTGTATGTGATCAACAATCGAAGGAACAATGTCACCATCAGAAGCAAACTATGCAAAGGTATACAACCGAGATGAATGATCAACCACCCCAGTAGCAATAATCTCTTAGGTCTCCAAGTCTCGAATGATGACATAATCAGGTGTGAACTCCATAGTTCTCCTATCTCCACCATGTGTAATATGATATATGGAAAGAAGATTGTTCATTAAATGAGGAAGACACAAGGCATCCTGAAAAGTGTTGTCCCCAAAACTAATAGATCCCTTACTTGTTACACTCATGTATGTATTGTTTCCCATCAAGATAGGAGACATAGTACAAGGTTGAAATGAAGAGAATATAGTCTGTGAAGATGCCATATGATGAGATGCTCTTGAATCTAGAAGCCATCTCCCCGATCTTGGACTTGAAAGAGCACAAAGTGCTTGACCTTTATTTCCTGATGTAGATGCTTGACCTTTGTCCTTTTTAGATTATTTTGAAGTAGTAGAAGAAGAAGATTCAAACATTCTAGAAGGAAAATCAATCTGATTCTTTTTGAGAAGATTTTTCAACTCATCAATATCCTTCTTATAACAATAGTGTTCTTCATGTCCATCCTTCTTGCAATATGCACAAAAAGGCCTCTCCTTCTTTGATGATTCTCCTTTTGAGGATGAGGATTTTGATTCTTTATGTGGCTTGTTCTTTTTCTTCTTTTGCTTCTTATCAAGATTCCTTGATTCTTTTTGTACCTTGGACTCACTTATCACCAATGCTTGTGACTTGGAAGACTTGATTAGACCCATGTTCATTAACTTAGCTTCCTCTTGGATTAGGAGATTTGCAAAGTCATCAAACTTAGGATCAACATATGATGCTTCCATAGAAAGTTGATGGGTATGAAAGCCATAAATAAATACTGAATACTCAGGATCAAGCTTGGATAACACATTCATAATCAATTGTAAATCATCTTTTTCAATACTACATTCTTTCAACTGTGTTCTTAGTTGCTTGATTTTGGAGATGTAGTCTTGGATGTGGCCAAAACATTTAGGATCAAGATTCATCAAATCATTATCAATCTGATAACCCCTAATCTTATCTGTTTACCATACAATTTTTCAAAAGTATCCCAAGCTTCTTTAGGTGTATTGCATGATTCAATATGAAATTGTAAATCAAAAGAGACTAATGAACATGTGCATCCAAGTGTTTTCTCACGATCAATCTCCCACCTTGCCAATTCTTTAACATCAGTAGGTTTTTGAATGGTGTCCTTTAGATGACCTATTAGACCTTTCACCATGAGATAGTTTCATACTGATTTTCTTCATGTAGCATAATTATGTGGAGTTAGGAGTTCAATTTGATATTTCTTGATTACAAGAACACAAACCAAGCAAAAGAATGCAAGCAATCACTACAAGATTACCCCCCCAAATCACTCAATCAAGAAACCCCCCCAAGAAATATCTGATTTGACACTTTATACTTAGTGTGTTTATAGTTGCCACTTGCCAAAAACAACGAAGTGGTCTTTGATCTTGGTACATGCAAATGCCAAAATAGGCCACAAAATCAAGTACAATTTTTGGTACAAAATAAGATCAATCTATTCATACCAATAAAAATTACACAAAAAATCATGCACTTTCAAAAAAAATTGCACCCAAAAATGTTACGGTAGGAGCAAGATAGGAGCTCCCGAAGTTCCCAAAATGAGGACGAAGCAACAAAATCTGTGAGAATCTGAAATTCATGGAAAAAAATAGGCACCAAAACCAAAAAATTATTGCACTAATGTGAAGAGCGTGAAAAATTATCCCAAATAAAAAAAAAAATTCTCTAAAAAGGGAGTCAAAATGAGCAAGATATGGTCTTTTGAAGTTGGACTGCAAAATCGAAAAGCCCAACGGTGAGGGGGGCAATTTTTTTTAGAAAATGTTGACCTTGCGCTGATATTAGAAAAACACTAGAATAAATTTGATGCCTTTCTACCCGTAAAAAGCATATTCTCCATGGGCGGAATATTCTCCTGTCCTTCGACTTAAAATTGACGACCGTCACGGCTACTGGCGAATTCTGGGCCCAAAATATTCTTTTGAATTTCGGAATATGCTCTAATTTTCTTGTCGGTTTGAATGTCCGCTGATTTATCTTGACCGATGATATGAAAAAGAGCTGGAATTTTTTTTATGTTGCCCACAGATTTTAAATACTGTCAGAGATTTGTCCTTCGCCGGTTTTAACAAATGAATGCCTGACAGTGTGGGAGAGAGGTGGGGCCCGCGGGTGGGGCCACGGCCGGATGGCCACATGGCCTCCTCTAGTACACACGGTACCTCTGCAGTACCAGTCTACAGTACGAGTCTGCAACCCGTAGACTCAAAAAAAACTTTTGTATTTTTTTTTTAATTTTTAAACACAAATTTTCCAAAAAAAATTATTCGATTTTTAAAAAAAAATTCTAAAAATTTCAAACGGAATAAAATATTATATTTTTCAAAAAATCGTACTGCCTGCAATAATGACGACCTGGGGGGCCGTACGACTCTCTGGGCAATTTTTTTTTTTGCTTCATTAGACAACTGCTCTAATTTGGACGAATTGACAATCGATATTAGGGTTTTTGGCCCTTCTGGACGCGATGGAAAGGTCAGATTTGACCCAAAATGCTCCAAAATTGTAGCTACCTTCTGGATCTGGCAACCACACTTTAGCTTCAAACCCTCATAGATTTGGCTTCGTATGTCTGATTTGGACGAAACAAAAGGCAAAACCGACTTTCTCGAACCTCCTGGACACAATGGTGAGCTTAGATTTGCACCAGCAAGCTCCGATATAAACTTGCAATAAAGAGCCACAAAATAGAACACCCCCAAATTTGGTATCTCTTCAGAAAAAGACTCTCCAATGGCACTCAACCCACTCTGATACCATGTTAGAATTGGCTATGGATGCCAAGGTCTTGAGACCAAATGGAAAGCACAAAAAGAGAGAGAAATGAATATGACAAGAATAAACTGTATTCAATATCAATGATATGAGATGATTACAAATGAGAGAAACCCCTTGGTTATATAGCCAAGGTGAGATGCAAGATGTCATAGGATTATGACAAGTGTCTTAATCATATGACATGAGACAACTAATCACACTTACTTAGGTTCACATGTAGTAGTTGTCAAAGGATAAGATAGCAACTAATGACAACTAACATCTTCTAGAAAGATTCCTTCTTAGGACCTAAGTAAACTTAACATGTGTAAATAAGTCCCCTAGTAATGAATTAACTAGGTACAAGACTTTATTTACACCAATAGGTGGCAAGGAGCATGATGAAAGAAAATGGACTCCCTATTGAATATTGGGGAGAGGCTATAGCAACAATTGTTTATTTGATAAATAAAAGTCCAACAAAGATGTTTCGTGACAAGATCCCTCAAAAGACATGGACAAAACACAAGTGGACAATTGAGCACTTGAGAGTGTTCGGGTGTGTAGCATATGCACACATGCCTAAAGAAAAGAGGCAAAAATTGGATGGCAAGGGCGAAAAATGTATTTTCATGGGCTATAGTGAAGAGTTCAAAGCCTAATGGTTGTACAATCCGGTCACCAAGAAGATAGTCATTAGTAGGGATGTGGAGTTCCTAGAAGATGAGTCATGGGATGGAGTGGTAGATTTTGATAGTTCAAAACCGCTCCTGATAGCTCTTGAAGAAGCAGAAACTAAATATGAAGTTCAGCAAGAAGAGTCTGTAGAAGCTCCTGAAAGCGTCAGACAAGCTCCTGAAAGCTCCAGAAGAGCTCTTGAAAGCTCTCGATAGCTCTTGAAGTCGGAAGACAGTTATAGTCAGCCAGAGGTTTGGCTCCTGAAGGTATTGGGATAGCTCCTGAAAGCTTCTAAAGTGAGTAGATAGAAAGGTAAGCAGCCAAAGACAGCTAGAAAGTTGGCTCTCGAAAGCTCTAGAAGATCAGCTCCTGAAGAGCTCTTGAGAGCTCCTGAAAGCTCCAAAAGAGCTCCTGAAAATGCCGGTAGAGCTCCTGAATCTGCCTGTTCAACAGAACAATAGTAGTAGTGAAAGTTCAGATCCACCTCTCGCCTCCCTAATGCCAAAGAAGACCAAGAGTCTAAAGGAGATCTACCAAAATGAAAGGTCTGATGAAGAATTTGATGAGAGTTTGAATTTTGCTTTATTTTCTCATGGTGATCCAGTTTATTTTGAAGAAGCTGTGAAAGAGGAGTAATGGTGTGAGACCATTGATGAGGAAATAGATGCAATAGAGAGGAACAACACATGGGAGTTAACTGATTTTCCTCCCAACAAACAAGTTATTGGGGTGAAATGGGTCTACAAGACCAAGTGCAATGCCGAAGGAAGGATAGAGCGGCACAAAGCAAGATTGGTGGTCAAGGGGTACAAACAATAGTTTGGGAGAGATTATAATGAGACATTTGCCCCCGTTGCAAGGATGGAAACCATGCGGGTAGTCATTGCAATTGCAGCCCAACACATGTGGAAGGTATTTCAAATGGATGTGAAGTCCACCTTCCTAAATGAAGTATTGAAAGAAGAGGTTTATGTGGAGCAGTCATTCGGATATGAAGTTTCGGGTCAAGAACACAAGGTGTATAGGCTGAAAAAAACTCTTTATGGGCTGAAGCAAACTCCATGTGCATGGTACAACATGATTGACTCATATTTGATGAGCAATGACTTTAGTAAAAGCGATTGTGAGCCCACTCTTTACATCAAGGCAACAAATGGTAAGGTTTTGATTGTTGTCTCGTATGTTGATGATTTAGTTTTCACTGGGGATGATAATTTTCTCATTGCTGATTTTAAAGAGGCCATGAAAAGAGAGTTTGAAATGATAGACTTAAGTCTCTTGAGATATTTTCTAGGCATAGAAGTAAAACAAATGTATGATGGTATATTCATCTCTCAAGAAAAATATGCAAATGAGATCTTGAAGAGATTTAGGATGCTTGAAAGCAAGTCTGCCCCAACATCAATAGCCATATGTCTGAAGTTGAGCAAGGAAGATTGCAACAACAATGTGGATCCGACCATGTTTAAGAGTTTGGTTGGAAGCTTAATGTATTTAACATCAATTAGGCCTGATATAATGCACAGTGTGAGTCTTATTTCCAGGTTTATGGAGACTCCATGGGACACCCATTGGCAAGCGGGTAAAAGAACCCTGAGGTATGTGAATAACACCAAAGGATATGGAATTTTATACACAACAACAAATGAGTTTAGGCTAGTTGGTTACATGGACAGTGATTGGGCAGGAAGTTTGGATGATAGGAAGAGCACATCGGACTATGTGTTTCATTTGGGTTCGGGAGTCATTTCATGGGCTTCCAAGAAACAACCCATAGTTTTCCTATCTACAGTAGAGGCTGAGTATATAGTAACAAATGCAGTAACATGTCAAGCTATTTGGCTGAGAAGAATCTTGGTAGATTTGATGGAAGAACAAGATGATGGAACAATAATTTTTTGTGACAATGATTCATTGATAGCTTTGACGAAAAATCCTGTGTTTCATGGAAGAAACAAGCACATTGAAATTGGGTATCATTTTATCAAAGAGTTAGTTGAGAATGGTGAAATTATAATGGCATTTTGCAGGTTTGAGTAGCAGCTAGCAGACATATTCACCAAGCCTTTGAGCAAGGACAGTTTCGAGCGCCTAAGGAGCAGATTGGGCTTTGTTGATTTGGATTAGGATTGATCCTGTTTCGTCGGCTCAGGACCAAGGGCGAGTGTTGGAAAATTGAACTCTTCTGAGCCTCCTGCTCTCATGTCAAATCCCCTTCTTCACCTGCCTGTCAGGAGCCCCCAATTTCAACAGTAGTTTTTGGGATCTTCATCCCTGCAGCTCCTGAGAGCCACTGAAGTAAATGTGGTAGCTCATTTTGAATTCCCAATTAATGCTGGTAGGTAATTTCAAATTTGAGAGGGAATGTGTTTTGAAAGAAAAAATGAATGAAGATAGATTATTCTGTCAGTTGAGAAGACTCAGTTGGAGTTGAAGAATTTTTCTGTGTAGCAGCAGTCTATAAATAAATAATGTTTTTTGTGTGAGCTTCTGAAAGCTCCTGAACAGCAACAACTGTTTATTTTTGATTGAGCAGTGATTGCTCCTAAAGAGCTCTGTGTAGCTCCTATCATTTGAGCTCCTAGCAGCTCCTAAAGTTTGTTGTGTGTCTGGTTGAGCAGCTCATGAAGCTCCCAAAAATTAGAAGTCTGTAATTTGAGTTTAGTTTCTGAGTTTTATGTTTAAATGTATTTTCATTTCTAGTTTATTGAATAGGAAAGAAGCTTGCATGTCTCCTTGATTTGTTTTGTTTATTCCACATTTGTGTAATCCCCTGTTTTGAGAAAATAGAGCAGCAACTCTGTGTGATTTCTATGCATACATAAATTTTGACAATACTTACCAAGCTCGACAACCTAAATGTTCTTTACTTTTATCTTCTCTTCGTGGTTCAAAGTTTCCATAAAAAGTATATAAGTGAGAATGTATATTATTTATCTCGTGGCAGGATACATCTCAAACAATTGCCAAATATCTCCTTGAATTGTTATAACAATAACGACATTTTTTTGCATACCGTTGTAATAATTCTTCTTGTGCGCTATTGACCATGACTCCATAGACATCTACAACATTTGTGGGATCATTGCTCTGTTTCTACCCGAAATCTAAGATAAGGAATCTTAGAGACTTCTACTAAGCATAATGCTCTAACCCACCCTTGATTCAGCCAAATGGTTATCAATGTTGACATTCGTTTGACAGAGTTCGGATTTCATCATATGTATCCTATCAACCAACTCCACAAGGACGTAAGGTATTCCGTTCAAGGTAATCATGAGTAATATACATAAAATAATGGTGAATCTCTAACTGGGATAGGAGATTCTAGGCTCGACTCTTCAAAGCATATGCAAGCTATAACATCCACTTTTATAACACCTTGATAGTATAGGATTCTTTGCCATGAATCTTACTAACCATTTCTCCATTTGTGTCATATATGTAAATACCGCGCCGCACATCTTCCAACAGAAAAGGATCTTCTGCGAGTATAGTTTCAGGACCATAGGTTTATGTTAAACTCCTTCATAGAATCGTATGTTTTGAGCAGTTATGACTTTTAAAGTTGGTGAATCTTTTTAACTTCCTGAGTGCTACTAAGTTGCCACAAGCATATCTCCGCTGTGGATACCTTATAGTCATCATTGATCATGTTAGTCAACTCCAATTCATTTAACCAAGCTCACACCCAACAAATTACTCAGTTGTCCTGTGAAGAATGACTTGCTAGAGTTCTCGAGACCCAAGGCGTTCTCCTTTAAAAAGGATCGTTGTTGAGGTTTGTATGTGCTTAAATTGGAAACCTTCACTTGAACTGGCCTCTTGAGGAGGGGTGATAGCATATGTAGGTACTCGACCCTCACTAGCAAAATCGATCTCTTCCATTATAAATTTCAAAAAATTCCACGAGTGTTGAAGACCTAAAAAATCTAAGTCTAAAAGCTTCAAAATGAAAGCAAGTAAGTTTTCATATATCTATCCTCGTTTAAATCTTTCCGAACCTAGCTCGGCCAGATCATCCACAAAATTGTAATAATACAAATCGATGGACTCTTGAAGTATTGAAGGCTCTCCATTTTAATGCTGCAGCTGCTAACTGCTGATGGATGTGTTAGAGATAATATATTCTATGATGATCATGTAGACAATATCAATTATGATCCCTATCTATAATAAAATTCTTCTGAGTGAAACAACATTATCTGCCAAATACTTATATATGAAGTTATTCTTCTCTTGTTACAACCAAATAGGTTGGAAGGAGAACAATATGTGAAGATGGAAAAAAAGGCCTTTTCTTCTCATGAACTCTCTTAAACTTCCTTAGAGTGTGTTCACTGTAAATACAACTGACTTTCATAAAGGAAACCATTCCCCAATTTCTTCATATTACAAATCTAGATATTTCTTTTCCAAAAACCAGTAAATTTGTTCCCACAGCTAAGGATTCATTATCTGCATAATGGAAACATTCATCAGAAGGCGTTCTTGGTAACCTCATCCATCAATGCTGCTTAGGATCATAAGCCTCCCATCTAACCAAATTGCATGCCAAATATATCCAATGTTGAATAACCCCAAGCTGTCTTCTCAGGCGGTATGGGCTTTATAAGGTTAACTATTTGGTTAGAGTCTAAAGTAGAGTCATCCAGAGCAACCCTTCCATATTCATTTCATCAGATAGACCATCTCTACAATGTATTTGATAAGAATAATCAATAATAGTTGTATCCTTCAGAAGATTTTTATCCTTCCTTATCTGTCACCATATAGTTCCAATCCTCTATCCATATCATTTTTGTATTTGGATGTGTTAACCACAAAATTGACATGAGGGAATATATATGTGAAGAGATTTCAATATTGTAGCATCATTATTTGTTATAGTCACACTATTTCTTTGACCTTTTCTACCACAATTGTCAATGACAGCAATACATTCATCACTTTGACCCCTCTTTTAGAGATCATCTACCAATATAAATTTGCACATAAGTTTCCTTCCTCAATATCTTTCTTTTACTTGTAGAAGGCCAATTCTTAGTCAAAAACAATGAAAATTTACAATAAAGGAGAAGTTTAAAATTCTCATGATCAGAATTTAGGGATAACATATAGTTATATTCATAATATATCCATTTCAGGCCAAATTAAGAAAATACATTAAATTCCCTAGCATTTTGAGTTTCTAGAGCAAAAAAGACTTAGACAGGGGTGTTGGACATCTAAGTCTCGGGAATTAGATTTTAAAAAGTTGTAAACTCAAGTGTCAGCCTTTGGTGTCTTGAAAATGGTACCTTGTCGTCCTAAGTCCAAAAACTTCTTGGGATGTATATATAAACAAGTATTTCCCTCTCATTTGGACAATTATGAACTATTATGCACTAATTATCAACACACATGCAACATTTTTATGAGAATTCTTTATCTCTCTTCTATACATGCTTTCTACAACTCTCTATTTTGTTATAGAGACTAATCCTTGTAAGTATTGAAGGCAGCTCACTCCTTCATCAACTCCTTGTGGTATGACATCACTCCAACAAGGGTTTTATACCTAAGGTAACTCTATCTTATGCTATTTCATTTACTAGAGTCATTATTATTTACTTTGCCTCTCGTCCCCCAAGAGCACGTAATAGATACTATCATCATCATTTCTGTTGTGGAGGTGGGAACACCAACATAGGGTTTGACTGAGGGAAAATCCTATACAACACAACCATTTTACCTCTTTTTATGTATGCAGATCCAAGTTTGGCACTTCCAAAAGTGACAAGTTGTAGAAGGATAGAGTAGACTGTCACTAAGTGACCTAACCTCAAAACAACCAAAAACCCTATGACTAGGGCACCCCACACCCCTATACCTCCAATTCGGGCTCTTCTTTCAATGACAAGAAGTTCCCCTCTATTTGCATATTTTCAGATCTGTAGTTGTTTCTGTAATTTTCTATTTTTATTTGTGTAATCATTCATATTTTTAGATTAGGGCTTACATCAATTAGGTTAATTGCATCACACTTATAAAATCCACCTTCTTTGCAATAAAGGAAAAATACCTAGGCAAATTGGCTCTCCTTCGAGGTAGTTAGCCAATCATAAAACCCTCATTGGTTTGTGTTCCAATGTTAAGCAAAGAAAAGTTAGATCTAAACTAATTTACTAGTTAGATCTAGAATCCCTTTTCCCACATAACACTAATTATGGATGAGGATTGGAAATATTGATTGATTTTAGATAATTTGGATGATATGATTGTAAATTACATGGTTGTAAATATTAGATAATAATATTTCACAATGATGTAACGCAACATTAATGGCACATGATTTTGGTGGAAAGAGGAGGGATGGATGATGGTAAATGGTAAAATTGGATGAAGTATAAATATTGTTAAATTAACTTCATGTGCAAAGAGAAACCTATGATTTTTTGTAGCATTGGCATTATGCACCATGATGGACCTTGATGATGATGCACCATATGTATATGGGCCAACACAAAATAAAGAAGCTGAAAATAACATAGTGATGCAAGAGATGTGTTGTTGGTGCACACCATCATATGAAGGATCAAAACAATTGTAATAGTGTTATGGATGGAACACTAGGATTATAGGCAATGAACAAGCACAAAAAAGAAAAGAAGCTACAAATAGCATAATGATCCAAAAGACATGTTGATGAGGTATACAATCATGTGAAGGATGAAGGAAACCATGACTATAGTAAACAAATAAACACAAACATAGAAACAAATAGATGCAAATGATAAATTGAGAACATGCAAAAAATCATGAGGGGGTATCAAATGAGATGTTGAAGCCAAGGGTGTGTGTGACAATAAGTGGTATGGAAGGATGGGGTAAGGAAAGGTGGGATGAGAAGGATTTCAAGAAAATATTAAATCATGGTTAGAGGAATGTGAAAATATATGGAGGTGGAAAATTCGTGCCCCAATGGGGATATATGTGATAACCATTCTATAGGAAACATCAGCAAGGGGATGCCCCCATTTGAGTACAAAATCAAGGAAATGGTGTGAAGTGAAAGATAAATAGAAAAAATGGGATGAAAATGGATGGTTAGGGGTAGTGGGGAGGGATCAAAATAAGGTGAATTAATGGTTTTTGAGAAATTTGATGGAGGCTGACACAAATAGGTAATACATGTGGATGGGATACTTGAAGGGATATGATGAAGTATGTGAGGGTAATAAATGATGGGCAAGAACTTAAGCAAATAATTTGAAATAAGGGGGAAGATGGGATGGGTAGAATGTGATGGTTGAGATAATATGGAATGATATAGACTCATAGTATGGAGTAGTTTCTTGCTACACATGATTCTTATTTTACAAGTTTCCATCATGGTAATTTTCCAAGGTGCCATAAGAAGTGGTTTTCACTATTGGGTGAAGTTATTTTTCTTTACTATTTTTTTTTTGTTATTTTTTGAATTTTTGGATTTTTTTGAAAGACTGATGCTAATGAATTAAGAATATAAATTCTTGAGATGGACAATAATCATGGTCTCATCTAGTTCATTTAATTTAGGAGTATCTATCTTATATGCTCTAAATATGAACTTAATAGTGATGACATAGGGACCTAACCGATTGGTCTCAAACTTCCCTTTCCTCTCTCACATCTTGAGTGATATTCTTATGAACTTCCTTAAGGACAAGATCCTCACCTTAGCCTCTCTAGAGTAGATTTATTTTTTATAACCATGACACAACCTATGTTCATATTCTTTAATGTGATTGGGAGAAGTGAGATGGTACTCTTCAAGGATTTCTAGCTCATGTTATTGTGTCACCCAATAATCCTTATTTGAGATGAGGTTACATAAAGAAACACAAAAAGAGGGTATCTTGACCCCTATTGGCAATATTTCTTTGGCACCATAAACAAGGGGATATGGAGTAGCACCTGTGGGAGTGTGAAAGATGGTGTGATAGGCCCAAAGGATAGGATTGAGTTGAATGGGCCAATCATGGTCATCATCATTAAGGATTAAGACTTTTATGACGGTTGTTTTGAATTTCCCGACTTGGCTATTTTCTTGCAAGTAATATGGGCTGGACCACTTGTGTTTGATATGGAAATTCTCAGATAGGGATTTTATTTCATAGATTTTAAACTATTTTTTGTTGTCTATGATGATGGTGGATGAAAAACAAAAATAAAATATGAGGTGGTTAAGGATGAATTTGGATATTTGGAAGTTGGTGGTAAAAACGAGTGGAATTGCTTCAATCCAATTGGTGTAATACACAATACTAGGAATACTAAATTTATGGCTATTGGAGGAGGTGGGATGATTCCCAATGAGATTAAGGCCCCAAATAGAGAAGGCTCATGGAGTGGTAATAAGTTGGAAAGCTTGCAAGGGTATATGAATAATTTCCCCCAATAAATGCAATTTGATTCCAATAAGTTGGAAAGCTTGCAAGGGTATTAGTTTTTGAAAGAGATGGAAAAATAAATGCAATTTGATTCCAAAAATTTAAAAAATATATATTTAGAATCTATAGAAAAAATGTCACAAACCACTAGTTTGCATTATCTTCAAATTCCTTAAGGGGTTTAGCAACTATAGGTGCCCGAAAGTGAAGATTTAGTTAAAAAAATTCAGTTCAATGTCAAGTTTGGCCAAAAAGTGTAAACCACTATTGTGGGATCACATAAGACCATTTCATTCGTATGAGCACCCAAAATTTCATTATGGAATTCCTAAAGTGTTGGGTTAAACTCATTTGAGTTGAGACATCTAAGAAATGTTTCATTATTTCCCTACAATAGAGCATCCCACCAAGGCGAGTGTAATGAGAGGTGTGTTGAATAAGGTCTTTGTGTTTGATGGATGACATGTTTGGGGGAATGGTCCAATTTTGGAGATAGGAATAGTAGTCACTGTATAAAGGAGTGTCAAGACCAATAATATCATATATCATGTCAGAGTCTAGGAGATAATAAGAAAGTATGAGGAGTTTTTCTACAAGAAATTGACTCATGAGCTTCAATAGGCATATCCAGAGGAGATCCAATAACGACCATTGAGTTAGCATCTTTTTTGTTGATATGAGAAATTTTCTCAAAATATATATCCAAGAAATACTATTTAAATTTATCCACCATGTGGTTATAAGACACACATTTTTCATCCCTAGTAAGGAACCCATCATTGACCTATTTGACCACTAACTATGAATCACCAAATAGTTGTGAGTGTTGGATTTTCCATTGTACTACTAGTTGTATTCCATATATGAATGCCTCATATTTCACTAAATTGTTTGTACAAGAGAAGCTAATGCAAACTACTTTTGGGATGAAATCACCTTGGGGGTGATGAAAAGGATACTGACACCTAATCCATGTGAGGTGAATGATCCATTGAAGTATAATATCCATTATTTGTATTTTTTAATGTGAAGGATATATTCATTTGGTAATTTTATGGTCAAAGGATAATAATCCTAAATAATATCCTTTGTTAACTTATTTATTTTAACTTTCCCCTTGATTTCCTTTTGATTGATATAATTAATATCAAAATAACTAAGGACCATGACCTACTCTATCATTCAGTGAGTAAGGACTTCCTTGGATAACAAGTATTTCAATGGGTCAATTTTGGAAATAAGATGAGTGGTAGAATTACGCAAGCAATGTTGAATCTTCTACATGGAAAACACTCTTACAAGGAAATGTTTGTCCATGAATGAGTAATTGAGTTCATATTTGACTAATTTCTTGTCAAGGTAATAGATGAAATTATCTCTTCTTTGATCATTATGCTAAGATAAGATGGAACCTAAGGAATGTTATTTAACCAATACATGTAGAGAATTAGAGGCCTATCTTTTATAGGTACCACTCACACTAGATGATCGAATATGTATTCCTTAATCTAGTCAAATGCTTTTTAGCATCATTGATCCCACTCAAATATGACATTCTTTTGAAGTAGATGTGAAAAAAGATGGAACTTATCTACTAGCTAAGCAATGAAATACTTGATACCCTAGAATTTTCCTTATAAGCTATGCATATATATAAGGATCCTTAGAGGCACAATGTTTTTTATTGCTTTTACCTTATCTAGATCTAATTCAATATCATAGCTAGAAGCATTGAACCATAAGAGCTTTCTTGAAGTGACCTCAAAGATGTATTTATTGGGATTTAGTTTGACCTTTTACTCTCTAAGCCTCCAAAAGATATGGTACAAGATTACTAGGTGATCTACTTTGATTTTTGATTTTCTTAGGATATTATCCACATAATCATCAAAAGTATCATATAAAATATCATGGAATATGATAGTCATGTACTTCTAATATTTGACACCAATTTTTTTAAGCCAAATTGCATGACTTTGTAATAGAATGTTCCCCAGTGGGTGGTGAAGATACAAGTATTATGTTAGTCTTTTGGTCCTATCTAAGTGACACAACCACGGTAGGAGGGTCCTCAAGGAGAACTATCTGAATCGTGCAACAAGAGTAACACAAAATATGAAGGAAAATGCAAATGCAAATATTCTCATTAACAAAAATATCAATTATATTCGACCAACAACATCTGGGTTTATCGATTCAGCTCACAGGCTTGATATAACATGTTCATTATTACAACATTCCAATATGCTCTTATGTGCGAGCTGAACTCTTACAATTCGGATCCGTCTTAATCTACTTAATCAACTACTAACTCCACTCCCCTATTCTAATGATCGATTAAAAGCTTTATACTATATCTGCGATTCTGGAAACATCCACGTCGGCCAAAGATCATCACATTATCCAAGGATAGAAAATGTAATGTGCACATGAATAGGTCAGCCTTGAATTTGAATTACTCTATCAACAAGTGCATAGAATGAAGTGTGGACCTATAAGGAAGGTCAAGGACACTCCATGAAACACTTAGAATCACACCATCGAGATCCATAAGCTATAGGGACGATCCACAAATGATCAAATTAATCGATAGGCTTGAAACTATTCTGGCACCGATTCAAGAAACTGCCATGAAATTCCAGAAGCGATAACTTGCCGGAGAAAGATCCAATCACACCCAAATCTTTGAATAATGAAAATGAACATGACCACGATGTACACAAAGATCTATAGGGTTTAGTGAGCAAAGATGATGAATCCACCAACATGAACTAAGCAAGAACAAAACTGAAAGAAAATATTTTTTGGTTGATGCAAGATTGCCAAGAACCAAGGATGCTCCTGCATCAGACATCCAAGGTTAATGAAAATTGAGTCCCTCACTTTGCTAGGGCTAAAGGAAAACCAAGTCAGTCTACCTCAACCTAAGAAATCCAAGAAGAATCCTCAACTGGTCTATCTTTCCATTTCACAAGGTATTCTTTCTACTGTCTTCCACGAGTCTTCCTCCCATCTTTGACATCTAAAATCTCTCCAATCTCATCTGACTACTGCTTAGGAAACTAGTTTTCTAGTCTTACTTCACTGTCTTCTCTGAATTCTGCTTCAAGGTACCAGTGTAGGTCTGCAATGTTGAATATAGGTGATATACCCATGCCATTCGGTAACTCTACTTCATATGCATTTCCTAAATCAAATTTCCTCAAAATCCTACAAGGTCCAAACTTCCTCATATTTAGCTTACTATATGTTCCAACTGGAAATATCTCCTTTCTCAAATACACCATCACCTCATCTCCAATTTCAAACTCCTTATGCCTTCTCTTCTCATCTGATTTCTCCTTATACTTCTTGTTCATATCTTCCAATTGCTGTTTCACTTGAGTATGCACTTTCTTCATATGTTCCACAAATTCCTCTACTTCTACACTCCGTTTATCTTCCCTATTGATATCTCTCAATTCTGATATACCTCTAGGATGAACTCCAGTAACAATCTCAAAACCTGGTGTCTTTCTTGTACTCCTGTTCACTGAATTATTGTAAGCAAATTCTGCTTGTGCGAGGACTAAATCCCAACTTCTGGTTTTCTCTCTAACCAAACATCTCAGTAAATTCCCTAAACTCGTGTTCACTACCTATGTCTGTCCATCTGTCTGTGGGTGAAATGTAGAACTAAAATTCAAATATGTCTTCAGCTTCTTCCAAAGTGTCTTCCAAAAGTAACCAACAAATTTTGTATCCTTGTCTGAAACTGTACTCCTAGGTAATCTATGCAATCTAACCACTTATCTGAAAAAAAAATCTGCTACATGTACTACATTTGTTGTCTTCTTACAAGGTAGGAAATGTGCCATTTTAGAAAATTGATCAACCACCACAAATACTAAATCATTACCTCTTTGTGTCTTAGGAAAACCAAGTATGAAATCCATGTTGATATCCTCCTAGAGTCTCTCCAGAACTGTCAAAGGCATATACAACCCAACATTCTGACTACTCCCTTTTACATCTTGACAAACTCTGCGACTTTGCACAAATTTCCTAACATCCTTATGAATCTGTGGCCAAAAGTAATTCTCACTTACCAATGCTATTGTCTTATCAACTCCAAAATGTCCTGACAATCCTCCATTATGCTTCTCCTTCACCAAGTTATCCCTCATTGAACTCCAGGGTATACACAACTGATTTCCTCTAAACAACATATCCTCCTGAATGAAATAATCCAACCACTAACTTCTATCCTTCAAAACTGGTTCTTTGCAATCTCTCCAAGGTTCTACAAAATCCGGGTCTTCCTCATACAAGTTCTTTAATTCATCAAAGCCTAATACTTCCACTCTCATCTCTGTCAGTAAATTCCTTCTCCTACTCAAAGCATCAACAACTCTATTTGACTTTCCACTCCTATGCTTAAAAAAAAAATTATAACTCTACAGGAACTCCACCCATCTCATGTGTCTCTGATTCAACTTTCCTTGACTGTTCAAATATTGCAATGCTTGATGATTCGTAAACAATACAAAATCCTTAGGCAACAAATAATGTCTCCACTTCTTCAAGGCTTGGATTATGGCATAAAATTCCTAATCATACACTGAATATATTCTCCTAACATCATTCAATTTCTCACTGAAATAAGCTACAGGTCTTCCTTCTTGACTCAACACTGCTCCAATTGCATTTTCACTTGCATCACAATCTACTTGAAATACCTTATTGAAATATGGTAAAGCCAACATAGGCTGCTCAATCACCTTATGCTTCAACAATTCAAAACTTTGATCTGCTCCAGACGTCCACCTAAAATCCTTCATATCTCCTCTCATTATTTTTGTCATAGGACAACAAATAGAACTGAAATTCCTAATAAACTTTTGGTAGAAACTAGCCAATCCATGAAATGATCTTACTTCTCCAATGCTATCTGGTGTAGGCCTCTCAACAATTGCTCTTACCTTTTTAGGGTCCATCTTCAATCCATCCACGGATATCACAAATCCTAGATATACCAACTCCTCCTTCATGAAACTACACTTCTTAATGTTTATTAGTAATTTCTCTTCTCTCAACCTCTGCAAAACTTGTCTGATATGCAACAAATGTTCTCTACTCTTACTTAAAATCAAGATGTCATCCAAGTAAACAATCATAAACTTACCCAAGAATTTCTTCAATATCTCATTCATCAACCTCATGAAAGTACTCAGTGCATTTGTCAATCCAAAAGGCATCACCAACTACTCATACAATCCTTCATTTGTCTTGAATGTTGTTTTCCACTCATCTCCTTCTCTGATTATGATATGATGATATCCACTCTTCAAGTCTATCTTGGTAAAATATTTAGCTCCACTCAAGCAATCCATGATGTCATCCATTCGGGGAAAAGGAAATCTATACTTTACCGTGATCTTATTTATGGCTCTAGAATCCGTACACATCCTCAATTCTCCATCCTTCTTAGGTGCTAGCACAACATGTACTGCACATGGACTTAAGCTTTCTCTGATCAAATCCTTCTTCAACAATTCTTGCACTTGTCTATTCAAATCTTCATTGTTTTCCAGTGTCATCCAGTGTGCTACTTTGCTAGGAAAACTAGCTCCAAGAATTAGATCCATGCAATGAATAATACTCCTCACAGGTGGTAATCCATGAACTACATTATCTGAAATGATCTCCCCATACTTTGTCAACAATTCCTTTAGCTCTTCCGATTGTTCTTCTACATGCTTCAAATCTTTAGTCTTCTTAGGTACCAAGGCATGGCATATGTTCTCATGTCTCAACCCGTCCAGGAATCTCCTTCCATCAACCAAACAAAATCTAGTACTCATACAAACCTCAACTGTAGGGACATCTTCCAAAGGCAACAAAATCTGCTTCATCCCATTAGCAACAATAGTATATATATTCTTCTTTCCATCATGAATAGCCTGTTTATCATACTGCCAAGGCCTTCCTAACAAAACATGGCATACATCCATAGGCTTAATATCACACAAAACTTCATCATGATAATTTCCTATCTTCAATTTCACCAAACATTGTTCACTTACCAGTATATTATGCTCATCCTAAATCCAAGCTATCTGATAGGGCTTCGGGTGTTTCAACCTTTCCAACCCCAATTTAGTCACCATTTCTTCAGAAACCAGGTTCTCAAAACTTCCACTATCAACAATCACTTTGCAACATTTACCAGCTACCTTGCATCTAGTTTGAAACAAATTCTTTCTCTGCAATGGTTCCTTTTCTACTTCACTTTGTAACAATACCCTCCTATTCAGCAACACTTCTCCATCTTCCAGTTTATTAGATGATCCGACATGATCTTCCTCAATAAAGGCTATTCTCCTATTGTTCTCTATCTTTTTTCCGGTCTCTCCCTAATTACATTCAAATGCTCTATGTCCTTCTCCACCACACTTAAAGCAAGTTCCCCTGAATACTCTTTTCTCCTTATCATCCTTCCTATAACCTTCATTCTGGTAACCACTATATCCTCCTCTTCTGTAAGAGTTTCCATCACCTTTATGATACAAATTATCATTCTTACTGACCTCCTTATCCTTATTTTGATCTACAAAAAGAGCCTCTTCCTCCTCCAGTAAAAGTTCTTCCTCTTTGAAATCTTCCACCTCTTCCTCTATGTCTCTGCTCATGTCTTTTATTCAACTTCTCTTCTGCCTTTAGGGCACACTGATATGCCTCTTCCACACTTTGCAACTTAATCAATCTGATCTCATCCTGTATAGATTACCTCAAACCATTCATGTACCTAGCTACTTGCTCAATCTCATCCTCTGAATGTCCAGATCTAATATTCAACTTGTAGAACTCCTCAGTATACTCTGTCACACTTGAATATTTCTACTTCAGATTTTGCAACTTTCAGAACAAACTGATCTGATAGTCTACAGGCATAAACTTTGTCTTCAACTTATTCACCCTCCAATCCCATGACTTTATCTTCTCTTTTCCTCTTCTTTTCCTATCTATTTGCAAATGTTCCCACCAAAGGGATGCATGTCCTCTCAAATTTGTACAAGAAAACTTCACCTTATCTTCAGTGGTACCTTCAAATTCAAAATACTTTTCCATATCTGCAATCCAATCAAGCAATTCTTCTAAGTCTAGCTTACCATTATAATCTGGTGGATTGAAATGTGGTTTTGTATTCGCTTTGGTTAGGGATCTTATGAACCTCTCTTCTCCCTGATCAAGACTAGGTTGTTCTTATCTTCCTCTTTCCTACTGTACTTCTACCTCTTCATCACTCACATCATCAACTGGTCGACCTCTTCTCTGGGCTGTTTCAACTGCATCTAATCTGACAACAATTCCTCTCAACATCTCCATTAAAGTAGGGTCTACATTTCCATGCACTCCATTTCCTCTACCATTTCTTCTTCCCACCATCTTTACACAAGTCCTCTATAGCTACAGGTCAAATCCTCAATTTTCCACCCTACAACAAATCTTCAATAGGACTCCGCAAACTCTGACGATCTCACAAGGAACGAGTCTCTCTCTGATACCAATTTGACGTAGCCATAGTAGGAGGGTCCTTAAGGAGAACTATTCGGAACATGCAACAAGAGTAACACAACGAAAGCAACACATAATATGGAGGCAAATGTAGATGCAAATATTCTCATTAACATAAGTCTCAATTACATTTGATCTGCAACATCCGGGTTTACCAATTTGGCTCATAGGCCTGATATAACATGTTCATTATTACAACATTCCAATATGCTCTTATATGTGAGATGAACTCTTACAATTCAGATCAATATTAATCTACTCAATCAACTACTAACTCCACTCCCCTATTCTAATGATTGATTACAAGCTTTATACTATATCTGCGATTCTGGAAACATCTGTGTCAGCCAAAGATCATCACATTATCCAAGGAAATAAAATGTATCGTGCGCATGAATAGGTCAGCCTCAAATTTGAATTACTCTATCAACAGGTGCATAGAATGAAGTGTGGACCTATAAGGAAGGTCAGGGACATTCCACAAAACACTTAGAATCAAATCGTCGAGATCCACAAGTTATGGGGACGATCCACGGACAATCAAATTAACCGATAGGCTTGAAACTATTTTGGTGCCGATTCAAGAAACTACCATGAAATTTTAGAAGCAATAACTTGCCGGAGAAAGATCCAATCACGCCAAATATTGGAATAAGGAAAATGAACATGACCACGATGTACACAAAGATCTGTAGGGTCTAGTGAGCAAAGATGATGAATCCACCAACATGAATTGATCAAGAACAAAATAAGAACAAAACTGAAAGAAAATATTTTTTGGTTGATGCAAGATTTCCAAGAACCAAGGATGCTCTTGCATCACTAAATTTGGTTATATTATAAAAACCCATCCATAAGGGATAACATCTCATGGCCAACTATCAAATATTTTATCATATCTATATTAAGAAGTGAAAATCAACTATGGGTAAATATTTATTGATATCCCTAGAGTCTGCACATACCCTAGTTCATTTGGTTTTCTTTCTCAGTGGGATTAAATTAGATACCCACTTTAAACAGTTCATAGGTTGAATGAATCTGACAACTAGAAATTTTTGAAGTTATTCCTTTACAAGGAGGGCCACCCTAGGGTGCATTTTTCTTAACTTATGAAGAATTGGTCTAGAATTAGGTTGTACCACAAGGTGGTGAACAACCAAGGATGGGTTAAGGCATGCACGTTAATATATAACCAAGAAAATATATCTAGATAATATCTAAGTATCGTGCATATGTCTATCTTCAACTCAAGATCTAAAATAACTTCAAATTGTGTCAAGTTAGGTGCCTCCTCTATATCCAAATTTATGTCTATAACTTCTTCAAAAAGGATTGGTGACCCATATTGAAGTGGGGTAGGAGCTAATGGAAGGTGAATCTCAATATCTAAGGGCGTATTTGTATCAAGTGTGGATTTTGATAATTCCTTTGAAATATTTTTTTATTCTCCAAAGTATTCAAATGAACTTGATAGGATCTAAAATCCCTATTTATGATCTCCCAGGGGAATGTGATAATTGAAATGCATAATATTTAGGATGGATTTATCATTTTGAGATGTATCCAAGGTAGGAGGATCATATTGGTCCTAATCGACGAGTTTGGGGTATTGTAAATCAAGATAAATGGTGAGAAGATATTGTCATGTAATAATTTTATGGTAACAAGCTCTTAAAAAGGACTAGAAATGACATATTTATTATCATAAAGATAAAAAAGGTGTTTCTTACATTATCAAGAAAATAAAAAAATCAATGTAAGTGTTCTAATATATAAGTTTTTTTGTTTACTAGTAAATCAACAAGATGAAGGGGGCTTGTTCATGTAAACTAAGACCTTTAACTTTATAGTTCATTTTGTTACAAATATTCAAAGGAATTGGATATTTGTGTTCTTTAAAGAAAGAATCATATTATTCATCTTTGTAAAGTTATGTAGGATCAAATCCCTCTATATCCTCATCAACAATATAACCATTGAAAAGGAAGGTAGTGGGACTCCATTGTACTGTGAGGATGGGATCTTGGACCTTTGAATAACATTGACTGAATGATCAAGGTGATATGGGGAAGTTGGTGATGTGAAGGGATTCATGTATATGATATTCTCCACATCTATTATCAAGTATTTTGAATGTGGATTTTAAGGATGGTTTCTTAGTGGATGGAATGGAAGATGTGAAAGGTAAGCCACTATGGATGATATTTGATGTGGATTTTTTGGAAGAGGACTTGGGAATGATTTTATAATATAGATAATGATTGTCATATTCTCCTTCCAACATCTTACAATATTGAAAGGGGCGGAGATCGCTATGAATAGCAGTTTTCACATCATTGTTTGGAAAATTAAGACATTGATGGTGTATAGAGGATACTGCTTGCATCATATAAATCCATGGTTGACCAAATAATATTTTGTATGAAAGGTTGATATCAAGGATGTGGCATAGGGTATGATGCAATGGGGTTTCTACCTCATTTTAAAGGTAAATAGTACTATCTAACTCTCTCTATATTATCATAGGTCTTAATGGTGATAATATGAGATTCTAAGCTATCTATTGTATAACCCAAATTTTGCAAGTTAGTTGAGTTGTATATATTTTTAGGCTTGAGCCATTGTCTATGAGCACATGTTTGATTTTATATTTATAAATGAAAGCCTCAATATGGAGAGGATAGTTATGTGATGAATTGAGAGGGGGAAAATATATTAGAGTAAAAATGTGGTGATGGTATATGGAAACATAGCCAATAAGAGCTTGGAAGAATGAAGGGTCAATATTATTAGTGACTTGGGATTCTTGTAGTATGTAATTTAAGATATCCCTATGAGAGCAAATGTTCAAAGGAGCTCAAGGATGAAAAAATATTCTAAATTTTTCTCAAGGTGATCAATGAGGTCATATTTTTTTTGCATGTTTGGATTGGATGGAGTAGGACCTTGGGTTGTGACTTTCCATCTCGAGTTGTGACAACACAATCATGTGTTTTTATTTAAATGGTATGAAATCATTTATTATATTGCTCAATGTGTCCAATAGTAGATGGTACTTGTGTAAGGAATTTTGTTGTGATGGATGGTGTTTGTATGAGAGTCATGTCCTTGAGTGCACTAATAATTATTCCTAGGGAATGGGTTTTGATAATAACCAAATCTTGATTCGGTGTGGTGTTTGAGGGTCCTTCAATGTCAATTTCACCTTTATTTATAAGATCTTGGATATAGTGCTTCAACTTCATACATTTTCCTATGATATAATCTTTGATTTGATGATAAATATAATATTCATTCTCCTTTTACCAAGATGGCCTTGGTTGAATATCATCAAATATTTTTTGTAAATGGAAATGCAACTATGTTATCCTTAACTAGTTGATGAAAGAGTACCTTGATAAGTTCCCCTAAGGGTGTAAAATTTCTCCTTTTTTACTCAAGTTTAGGGGGTGTAGATGGAATAGTGATGGATATAGGTTGTATGTTTTGGATATAATTTTAGTTTTTCATTGGAAAATCTTGATTTATTATTTTGGCTTTGATCCTTAAAGTAAAGTTTTATAACCCCTCTAGCAATGAGGCCTTTTCAATTTAAATTCCTATTTCAATTATTTCATCAAAATAAGTAACACATTGGACTTACAGATGAGATACCAATTTTGGATTAATATTTGTGACAAATATGTTGACTATTTGTTTTCTAGTATCCACCATGAAAACATACTAGCCAAATCTCTCCAATTCTGAAGGAATGATGAAAAAAATCTTATTTTTATTTTGGTATTACATACGTCCATCATGTTTAGCTCATGTTCCATGTTAAATGAAAAATGATTCACAAATTTTTCTACTAGATCTCCAAAAGACTTGATGGTTAGTACACTCTCTTTGAAACTTTTAAATTATACCATGATTGATGAACTATTAAATATTAGATTATTTTTAGATCAACAAAAATAAATATGCTTTTTAATTTAATCTTACAAAAAATATTTTTATATAAAAATCTAAGCGTTACCTTCCCTTTAATCCCATGATTAATTTTTAAAATATTATACATATAAAAAATAATAATTAAATTTAATTTTGAAAAAATAATTAACATACAATTTGTTAAACACTTATTTCTGTGCATCCATGCGAATACTTCACCTTGAAATTATCTCCCAATCTTCATATTAGTAGAACACACTCAAATATCAAATATGACCCAAAAGCAATTTGAGCCTTTGATTAACCTTACTTTCCTACCCTTTGTGATACCACCATTCCCCCTTAAATTGATTTGACTAACCAATCATGCTCATAGACTAAAATTTAATATTGTTGTGTCCAAATACGTGTATCAATATATGCACTCTCAATTATCTTATGCATTATCATATAATAGATGTTTCTTTTGTCTTGTGAAAATAAATACTTTTCTATCTATTCTTTAAATACAACATAAAAACTATTAATATTTATCTTTATAAATAATATAAAAATAAGAAAAAAATATGTACTCTACAACATCAAAATAATTATTAACATACAATTATCTATTGAATTCTCTCTCTTAATAGCTACAACTTTGAGATAAATGTGGACAATAAAATAAATAAATAAATATAATCCCATTCTATAAACCACATCATGGTCTTAAAAATAAGAAGAAAATGGATGAATTCTAAGGAAATGGGTCGTTTACCATAACACATGCCCCAAAGAGTAGTGTAATAAAACAATGTGACAGATTTAAAAAAAAGAAGCAATGTTGTGATTTTGACAACCATCTTACAATGCAACTCAACCACACTAGAAGAGAATCCCAAAGCACCAGAGGTAGTAGCTCTCCATAAAATGAAAGCCATTATTAAATTAGATATTGATATAATATTAACTAGCAATTGCACCTTAGTGTGCAATGGGTACGCCAAAGAAGTGTGGAAGGTCAATTAGGATAAATTTTGGTCTATTTTTTTTTGCATACATTTATGCAGCACATGATAATTATAATTATATTTATGTATATTTTTTATTATTTTAAAATATAATAATTGTTAATTTATTTCTATATATATTTAATAGTATAATCATATTATTTATAATTTTTTTATTATATAAAATATATTTATATATTAATTATGTCGTAATGTTAAAACCTAAATGTGCTCATTATTAAGATCTTGGCCTATAATTTTCATTGTAATTAACCCTAAATGTACTCATTATTAGGATCTTGGTCATAATGTTTAAACCTAAGACAATAATTGAATTATTGGAGTGATTTTTGGATTCAATTGTGTGTGAAATATTGGAGTGATTTCTGGATTCGATTGATGCAAAAAATTCACACATAATCAAATCCAGAAATCACTCCAATAACATTATGGATTGTGGAAACTTGATATCACTAATAATTGAATTACTTATATATTTGTAAAAAATAAAATAATAAATTAAATCTGAAATAAATAATAATATAACAATTATGAAATAAGATATAATAACTGTAACAGTTTTTTGTTTGAAAATCTGTTCTGGTAAACCGCTTGAGGATTGACTGAAGGGACATTCAACAGAGGAAGCTCATCTAGGATATTCGTCTTTCTCCTCCAATGGTAGGCAATGAATTCCAGACAGAGGAATGCGCAGAAAATCCTCCCTGTATGTGCCAAAATGGGAGCTTTAGGGCATGGACATCGATCAAAACATCATGGGACGAGGATTTTTTCAATTCTCCCTGCCTGTGCAAAAATGGGGGCTTTGGAACAGGGTATGGACATCCATCAAAGCATAGAGGAATTTTGATAGATGATGTAGTTGCAAATGCCTTGGTGTTTGACAAGATGCCTCATAGAGATGTGGTCTCGTGAACTCACAGCTCAGAGAGAAATGGGAGTGGATGGTGTAAGTGCAGTGCAAGTACCTATTAGAGAAAGACACAGTGCCAAGAAGGGAAGAGCATAAGTAGCAGGCTGCATATGCAATAAGATGCCAGTTAAACAAATAAAAATGCACAAATTGAAAGATAACAAGGCTGCATAGAGAGTAAACAAAGTACATAGTTAGCCATGAATGTGCCGAACAAATTGCATGTTTTACAAGCTATTTTAAATTCAATACAGTTGGGCAGTAGTGGGGGGGAAGACAACAAGCCAAAAAGGTTCAGCCTTGGGAAAGGACCTCGCAAGATGGCAGTGGGGGTGTGTCACACTTTGGAGTGGAGTTACTTGGTTTATGTAGATTATATGGTGTGGTAATTTGTAATGGTATGAAAATGTGGCCAAAGTCAGGTAGTATCACTTGCAAAACCTACAATAGGCAAAGTGTGGTAGACTATGTCTTATGTTCTCAAAATTCGGTCTCTAGGTTGTTGGAGTTCAATATTGGGTGCTGTCCTATTGGTCTAAATTCTGATCATATGCTCCTTGTTAAATTTAATATTTATGATGGCAACCAACAAGATGGAAAAAATCAGTACTCCCATAAGAAGGCTCACTCACAAGGAAAAATCCTTGTGAATCATGAAAATCAGGAAATCTTTGTTGCTGCGCCGGATCATCACCTCCAAGAAAGAAAAAACATACCATGCAATGAAAGCAATGAAAAAAATGAATACATTAGCAGCAATATGTTGGTTCCACTAATTCACAAGGCTCTTGAAGGTTGTAAGAGATCTCGAGCCAAGAAAGGGATTTCAAATACTTTCCCTGCTAACCCATGGTATGATGAGGAGTGCAAAGCAGCAAGAAGATTGGTCAAAAAGAATATGTCAAACAAAGAAAGTAAAGTAAACTACGAAAGGTTGGTAAAATCTAAAAAAGCAAGCTATGTGAATTTAAGAAGGAAAGAGTTAATTACTTTGGGTAAACACAATCCCAAAAGCTTTTGGAGAGAGTTGCAACAAAAGAAGAGTCAGATAGAAAATAATATCACTGGGAAGCAGTGGTTAGATTATGCGAAGCTCTTGTATGATCGACCGATGGAGAAAATCAAGCCCCCTTTAATTCATGCCTCAAGTGAGCTCTTCTCGGAGGAGGATATCAAGAAAGGCATACAAAATTTAGCAAATGGTAAGGCTCAAGATATTGATGGGCTATAGGCTGAATTCTTAAAATGGGGTTGTGAGCTCCTCACACCTCACATTAAATACCTCTTTAATAGCATCACTCAAAATGGCTTTCCGGCTGAATGGGCTACAAGTGTGGTCATCCCCTTACATAAAAGTGGGGATATTAATAATCCCTCTAACTATCGGACTATAATGGTCAATCCTCTTCATGGTAAACTTTATGGGAGCATGTTAGAGCGCAAAATCAACAATTGGGCTGAAAGGGAAGGTAAAAGAGCAAAGGGGCAGGCTGGTTTCAGACCAAGGCATTCTACCATAGATCATTGCATCATGCTTAGGCACTTCATTGAGAAAGTTTGGGACACTCAAGGGGCTAAAGCTTTTTGTTGTTTTGTTGATTTCAAAAAAGCCTTTGACATGGTACCTAGGGACAAATTGTGGAACAGAATGAAGGAACTTGGTATTCCTGATGAACTTAGAGCAGCAGTCCATAAACTTTATGAGAAAGTCAGTGCTAAAATTAGAACAAAAGATGGTATGTCTAAATGCTTTGGTAGTGACATCGGGGTCAAACAGGGTTGTCCCCTATCTCCCACTCTGTTTGGATTATATATTGACAAGCTTGAAGAATGGTTAAACAAAATTGATGGAGAGGGTATTCAACTAGCTAGTTATGTGGTGAAGTTACTTTTATATGGGGATGATCTTATCTTAATTGCAAAATCTGCTCCTGGTTTGAGAGATCATTTAAAGGCTCTCGAGCTCTTTTGCCAAGAGGTTGGTATGCAAGTTAACACCAGCAAAGCCAAAATCATGATTTTCTCTTTGAAAAGGAAGAAGCAGTAGTTTAATTTCATCTTTGAGGGCAGCCCTTTGGAGGTGGTGGAAGAACACAAATATCTTGGCATTGATTTCCATAATAGGCTCAGCTGAGAGACTTGCAGGGCAAAAAGGATTCAGGGTGGCTGGAAGGCATCTTATTTACTGCAGAGCAGATGGAGGAATGCAGAGTTATGGGATTGGAAGACCAAGAAAAACCTTTTTGGTTTGTTGGTGGCACCGGTTGTCCTCTATGGTTGTGAGGTTTGGGGGGGTAGCATGTCAAACCACAAATGGAGGCAAGTTGAAAGAATTCAAAAGCATTTGATCACTACTAGCATCAAAGTCAAATCTTCGGTTTCGTATGAGATTCTCTTGGCTGAAACTGGTATGTTCCCATTGGAGGCATCTGTTGCCATTCGGTTAATAAGTTATTTAAAAAAAGTTGAGAACATGGATTGGCACCGCTGGCCCAAAATGGTTGTTAGGGAGGAGCTAAACCATAGAAAGAAGACTTGGATGAAGCAAAATAGCATGTGGTTGAACAAATGGAACATTAAACTACATGAGTGTCCCAACACTAATGCTGAGATAAAAAAGTTTGTGCTAGAAAAGTTTAGGGCTACTATGTGGACAAAGCAGGTTGGCCGTAAAAAGTCACATTATATCCAGGAGTTCAACCCCACGTGGGAGCATGATGAGAAAGACTATCTAAGGGTTACAATTAAAGGCAAGGCTAAAGGCAAGGCTAGGCTTTTGGTCCCTCAATTAAGAACCGGGTCACACCATCTTAGGTGCGAGACGGGTAGGTGGGCTATCCCCAAGGAGGCTTAGGAGCAAAGAACTTGTATTTTTTGCAGCAAAGGGACTGTCGAGACTGAATGGCACTTCATGATTGAGTGTGTTGCTTGTGATGATATATGTATCCAATATGAAGACAATTTGAAGGTGGATAATCTAAATGAGCTTTTTAGGGAGACTAGGCTCCTCAAAACTGCTAGCTTTCTGATCAAGATCTATAATAGAAGGGCTGACATGGAAAAGAACTTGAAAATGGTTAAAGTTTCGGTGCTTGGTCCCATAGACTGATGGTCTCGTGGACGTCATTAAAAACCATTCATTCATTCATTCAAATATGCTAATTCTGATCATGCACACACTTGCAGGTACGATTAATGTCGCACCTATTATGAGGTGCAGATATTATTAAAGATGCACCAACAAATGTGATTAAAATATTTAAGTTTTCGTACAAAATTTCCTGCCATGGCATTTAGTAATAACAGCGAGACAACGTTTGGAGGAACGAAAACCAATAGTGGCGGAAAAGTAGAAAAGAATCAACGGCTGGCAATGGTTATACTGTCAACCAAAGCCTATCCTTTGTTTTCCATCGTGTATAGGCAAAATGAGCTCTGAAAGCTCAAATTCTGAAAGCTCAAATAAGGAAACGCCTTCGATGTAATTATTACATCTAGGCCATACGAAGGATATTTTAAATCATTGAGAAGAGTAATCAATTTGGAAAAATATGAAAAGTCTTGTTTTATTCAATTAAGAGGTGCCATTTAAGTGGAAGTTTAAATTCAAGAGTATGCATTGAGAGGGATGAAGATTGGCTATAATTTTATATTTCATTTCCATTTTTTAATAAGTGGATACATAATTTTAACTAGTTTAGTAATTTATTAGAATTAAATGTTTAAATTATAAGATGTATAAATAATTATTTTTTTTTGGATTTAAAGTTAAAGATCAAAAGATTTTTTTTATTATCAAAATCCATCAAACACAATCTCGACCTCATTTCTTTAAAATACCTCAAATCTTAACATTCATTGAGACTTAATATTTTGTGGACACTTTGCGAACTATTTAACTTCAATAGACTTGATCTTTTAAATAATTGAATACATAGATTACATGAAAATAAGATTTGGTAGTTGAGCACCCTAACTTCGCGCTTCTCAAAATTCTATGTAGAAATTTCAAATCACTCCCAATTTTTTACAACAGCTTACTTGGCAAGTCCCCTGCTTATAACTAAGGTTTCAAGGCTACATCATCAAATATGATGCTACATCAACATGCTTCTTGTGGAGGTGTCCAAAAAGGCCCAAAAAAAAGTGAGACTGATACTTGTGCACTACATGTTTTATTGGTGCGTTGATGTGGCATCATATGATTTGTTGTTTTTTAGATCTAAAGAATACATTTCATTCAATTATGGATAGTCATCATCAACACTAACAACTTTAAAGTCACAACTATTGACCCAATATTGTTAAAAATATTGAGCATTAAATCAATAGCTGTTATAACAACTATTGAAACATGCTTAGGTACTCGGTCCTCTCCCTTAACAAACATAAGACTCAATAACTATATACCCTAACTTCGCACACCTCAAACATATTATGCATCTAAATTTTAGAAGGATAAATTAAAAAATACAATTACCAAACAAGAGGAGGTAATTTTAAAAAGATTAAGAACTTGTGTCTCGTGAATGTACCATTTACTTGTTTTTTCCTTTGAAAAGTCCACGTTGAGATGGTCTTGCAAATGCCATTTTAAAGTAAGAATTTTAGTTTTGATTGCATTTCTAGGGATGGCAGAACTTTTTTATGGTAAATTAAATTGTTCGTTGAGAACAACTTGATAAATCCGGAACAAGTGGTATTCATCACTAGCGATGTTAATAATTTTTTTAATAAATTAAATCATTGATATGAACAAAGTAATGGGAATCGGGGAAAATTACTTTCCCAAAAATAAGGCAAAAACACAAGGAATAAAGCCGGGCACCCAAAGGCCAAACCACTTTTCTCAAACCACTTCTCTAGGCGGTTTTGGATTGTGATTCCAACTCCTAGGGAAATGGAGGGTTGTCATTCTTCTTGGGCTCATCTTCTTCACTATGAGTACTATTAAAATATGTATATTTTTTAAGGTTAGGATGTTGTGGGGAAGAGTTTTAAAAGGAGATATGTGGTGGTTAATATATTGGATTTTAAGTTGGTTGATTGAGCTTCTGATCATTAATTCAATTTCTATATCAATATGAAGATTATATTATTTTCTAAATAAAACTTGATTCATCTAAATGATTTTAACATATTTTTATCTAAAATTATTCAATCTATCTGCGAGACCGATCACTTGATATTATGCTACTTTATTATTTTGGATAGACATAGTTTGATTTTTGTATGATCAGTAGACATTATGTTTTGATGCAGACTGATGCTTTATGATGCTATTCATATTATGATGTTCTTGACATTAGACTTGGTATTTGATTTCATATTATGATGAATTGAACATTAGACCTTAAGATTGATGTTATTGATGATTATAGATGAATGAGTAGATTTGATGAAATGTTGAATGTGATACGGATATTAATTGCAACATTGAGATGATATTTAATTATTAAGTTTTAAATTAGATTACAAAATTATGAATTATAGCTATAGTATGAAAATGGAATTTAAATGTTGTTAGGTGAATGCAATGATGACGAGTCTATGAGATTGATATAACTGTGAATTGGTATTATGACATGATTTAAAATGTGATGAAAATTGTATGATGAGAATATATATGTTTCATTTGATTTGATTATATGATTTTATTGGACATATTAATGTGTGAAATTGAGTGTGCAGGTGCAAATTCCATAGCCAATGGAATTGAAGGTCTTCAAGGAACCCAATGTGATAAACCCAGTGAATGCTGACTATAGTCCATTTGGAGGGACTATAGTCTTAATGTGATGTAATTTTTGTAAAGTGGTTTGAGACTTGTATGTTAATTTTTATTATAAAGTTTTCTTTTAAGTCTTTAAAGTGAATTTAATCTATAAAGTTATAACTGAGGGTATTTTGAGATTTTTATTTTTAATTGAGTCAAAAGGGTTGATAAAAGGGTTATTTTATGTTATTTTGTCTTTTCTAAACCCCTAGAGTGTTAACCCAAGGGTTAGGCACTTAATTCAAGTCATATCTTGAACTAAACTCAAGATATGACCTCTCAAAAAAGCCTATTCTTAAGGGTGACGAATTTGGAGATTGAAATGAGGTGTGCATGGATTAATTTCAATTAGATCCTCATTTATCTCCAAATTCCTCAATGCAAGGGGTGTTTTGAAAAGTGAGTCTTGAGTTAACTTGTGTTCTCTTTTGTAATGTTGCGTCTTTGTAGGAATAAACTCTTTCTTCCAATGTTAGTCTTTCACTTATGTGAACTGTGATGGAGTGTGTGTATTCTTGTGAGGTTTATAAGTGTCGCTACGTTATTGGTGAGGATTGAAAAGAGGTTTCTATTGATCTCTTTGATTTTGGACTTTTGAGAGGGCTTCTTTCTTTTTGAATTTTTGAAAATTTTGGATTTCGATTTTGGGGGAAGAAGTTTTTGGAGAAAAGAATTTGGGGAAAAGCTTGGAACTCTTCTACAAATTCTTCCTAGAAAGCGTAAGAGGTTGGTTTCAAATTCTTTTGTATTGATTTTGTTTTAAATGTTTTGAATGTTGAAAAGATTGTGGGTTCACTGGTTTAAACAATAGTTGTACTACTTTGTGTTGTAATTGTGTTTTGGGTCGTGATGGGGATGTCTCTCTCAAATTTTGAGAGTTTCCTAAGGGGTTGAGAGAGGATGAACCTCCAATGGGGAAACCTCCAACCTTTGAGAAGGTGGAGATTTGGGTATGAGTACCTATATTATTGACATATGGAGTTTTTCGGGTATGAGTACCCAGGGTATTTTATGTAGTTGGATGGATTGGTAAATGGAGAGAAGATGTGATATTGTACAATTTTTTTTATATATATACATATAAGTTTCCCCATTGGGTAGTGTTGTCTCCTAAGTCTCCCCCTTTCTTGAACCTTTGAGAAGATTCAACGTGAAAGTGGATCCCTGGGTTTGGGTGTTAAATGTATATGAATGTGTGTGTTCAATGTTGTTGTGTGATTTGTGAATGCTTGTTACCCGGATCCTATGATGGCTTCCGAGCTTGGGGGTGACTAGTTTTCCAGTCTAAGGTTGGGCGACGAGCACCCCATTGACTTTAGATGTTCTCTCACATATCTCGCACTTTCATTCCTATTGATATTTATAAAATAAATAAATAAATAAATAAAACCTGCGACATCGTTTTAGGATCAAAACCATGCCTTGTGCTCTTCATGTCGACATTAGATCTCAGACCTGCAAATAAAAAATCAGGTAAGAATGAAACGTTTGAAAATTGCTACGCAGAAACTTAGGGTTGGTTTATTTTTCTTTAAATTAGTTGCACGCACAACAAGTTTAGTCACAAAGATATCTAAGGAAAAATCCCGATTTTCTAAACTTGACTTCAAATTATATGCAAGACTGTTTGACGGTGAATTTACTCGACTTTCCACACTACGATATCATGCAGTGCATTCACCATGTACTCAAAGCTTTAACCCTTGATTAAAGGAATTCTTTACCTATCGTGTGGTACTTTACTATTACCGTTGACTTTTATATTATTATCAATGATAGCCATATTAAAGAATAGAATACTAAATATTAGATAATACTATGGACAAACAAAACTTAATTGTGAATTAAATAATATCTAAAGTGATGTTATGTGGATGGGCGTTGGATATTCGACCTCTTTTTAGAAGTCTATTTAACATTTCTTAGACTTCGATTTAAGTCTCATGTCTAAAAAGAAATACATATAGTCCCTCAATTAAGGAAAGGGGAATATATCTCCATTCCCTTAGAAAGAGACTATATTAATTTAAAAAAAGAGTATACTAAAAGATAAGAAGATTCCCTAGCTTTTAAAAAATTATTTTAGGTATGTTGTGTTTTTTTAAGAAAGAAATAAAAATTAGTTGTTTTATAAATTAGTTTTAGTTATTTTATTTAAAAAAAAATATTGTAAAATAAATAAAATAGTTTTTAAGTACTTTTAAATTTAAGAAAAAAATAAATAAGTAAATAAAAGTGGAGGTAAGGTGAATAAAGTGGATATTTGTTTATATAACATCTGGGTAATTTTCTTGGATAATTGTTACTTGATTTCTTGCCTTATGTGTAATTTTAGGGCATGACACTATCTCCTTTATTTGTCACCTATCCTAACTTGTAGTTTGAGTTTCGTGGTATGGCTAAACTCAAGTCTCCAACATGTTCCCTTGTGTTTCCATTCCCCTGCTAACTTCCTAACACATGTATTGTTTCTCATAGTTTTCTTTTAACACCATAACTTTCAAAGTGGAATCTTCCCAACCCATGATCATTGTTCAACTTTGATGTTATGGGTGTGCTTGGTGGTTGACCTATTTTGTTGGTGGAGGATATAAAAGAGTGAATGTTTTCATTTGGGAGGATGAACTACACTTAACCAAATTCATCTTAGAATCCATTTTGAGCACTTGTGTTTGAGTTTGGGAATCCTAAGATAAACACCTTAGTGATTTCAAAGGGAAATCTCATACAAAGATTATATTTGAGTTTCATTGGATCTAACCATATTGTATTGATATGATTTGTCATTGTTGTTGGTATGGATTGTTGTGGTTATTGATATTAAAAAATCATTTGAATGTAATATAGTCATTATTGTAATAAGAAAGGGATCAAGATGTACACTTATTATTTTTCATTCATTTTAATAAGAAGATTAAGAGAGTTATATTTGTCATTTTCTATTTGAAATGTAATGATATTATTCATGCATAAATAATAATTTTAATGTGAGTTATCTAATAGATGATTGAATTGTTGTTATCCAAATGATAAGTGTTTGTGGAAGCTTATAATCATATTTGCATTATTGTTGTGGCTCAACATTTTAAATGTTACAATGTGAGTTATGAATTTTTTACCAACTTATGATGCACATGAACGATGTTTCGTAGAGTATATTTAAATGGAGATAATGGGTCCAAAATGTAACATCCAAGTTTGGTGGTGGATTATGATAGATTTTATGAATCAATGATTGCATTATATTTTTAGCTAGTTGGTCATCATGGAAGGGTCACTAGATTTTTGTTCCTATATTTAGGTTTAATATTTTCCCATGGATTCTTGTACCATGGTTTCATTGAAACCACTGGTTTGGGATTGATCTATTTATCTGGGGCTTAGAATGAATGAATTATTGGTTGTATTTAGTAGGAAGTTGTGCTATCTCTAAACTTCTTGTTGGTGTTGATATTTTGTGAAGGATTGAAAGCATGATTACATTATAATCATCATGAATAAAATTTTTTTAGAGGTTCAAAGGCTAATTTTTTCTCAAAAGGGTTTTCCAAAGATAAACATTATGGGTATGTGATTGCATTTTTATGTAATATTTATTTTTAAAAATCTATTTTATCACATATTTCATGTATTTCTCTCCTAAGAGATTAATGTAGGAAGTGTTTCCAATGTCTTGCTTCCTTTTAGTTACCAAATCCACTTGTGATTAATGAATATAGGCCATTATATATCATGGTTAGGTATAGAGAAATTAGAGTTAAAAATGATTTATCATGCATAATAAATCAAAATTGGATATTTGTAGTAAACAATTTCTATATGTGATCCATGTTAACTACTTTGATCTCCTAAAATATAGGGTAGTCATAAAAGAGTTTTATAATGTTGTTGTGGGAATCCCTTGGTTATATTACTTTTCCTATCACTTTTCATATGATCTTGGAAACTTTAGTGTATAAATTTTTTTAGGGTCTTCATGTATCTACATATTGGGTGTTTTCCCATCTACACTTCATCACTAATATTATCACCATAACCTTGATGAAAATGCATTTGCTAGCCTTACAATTAAACATGCCATTTCATTTAGGCACATGAATAAAATCCTCATAACCAACAAATCTAATGTGAGAAATTGAGGGTTTCTTACTTGTCCAAACTTTAGATAGTGTTTTATCAACCAAAGAAGAACATAGATATCTACTAATCAAATAAAAATTTATAACCTTATCCTAAAAGCACTAATCTACCTAAGCACTAATCAACATATTTTTGGATATATCCATTAATGCCTTGTTTATCTTATTTATGGAACCATTTGGCTATGACATATATGAAATTGTTTTCTATCTCATAATACCTACATGTGCCTATAAAAATTGTCAAATTCTCTATAAAAAATCTCATCATTATTTGACCTTAATAATTTTATTTTACATTCCATTTGATTTTCAATAAGGACTTTAAAATATTTAAACTTGGTAAGAACTTTAGACTTTTTCCTTAGAAAATAAATATAGGAATGATATGAGTAGTCATCAATAAAGAAGACATAACAAGATCCACAATTTGAAGCAACATCCACATGACCAAAAATATCACTATGAATAACCTCCAACAATCTCTTTTCTCTAGTGCTATTGAAATTAAAGTAACTTATTCTATTTTTCAAACACTCACAAAAATCAAAATCCATAAAATAAATAGATAAACTATCCACCATTTTTATTAACTAGGGTCTTAATCTCTTTTTCACCTATGTGGCCAACTTGTGGTGCCACAACATACATGAATTAGAGCTCTCAATTACATAAGTAGAGTAACAATATGTAGATACATCCAACTTAAATAAAGTACTACAATGAGATCCCTCAACCAACACCAAAAGTTCCCTCTAACCAATTGCAACCACTCCTGTCATCTATGTGGCATGCACTTAAACATCATTCTTATTAGAAAATATAGGTCAATTTTATGCTAATCCTATAATGTGCAACATATCTATGAGATATTTTAAACTTTCATTAATGAACACAATTTTTACCTTCCCTTTGCTAACAATTTGATGTAAATAATTGTCACCAAGGAATGCCTCATTGCCATCATATGATCTATTAAGAAGAGAATCACTCCTAGTGAGGATTCATGTATATGAAGCACTTAAATCAATCAACCGTGAGTTATCACTTGCAATGTTAGAAAAAATGAATAAAGCATAATTCTCATCATTAAAGGACTCTTAAAAATTATTTTTCCTATTTCTACATTCCTTCTTCACATGGCCCTACTTCTTGCACTTCAACATTTAAATATACTCTTACCAAGAGTTTTATATCATCTATTTTATCTAGATCTTTCCTTATCCACCTTTTCTCACCACCTTTCTCCTTAGGTACTCTCAACATGCAATGTATCTTTGGAACTTTCATCTATAGATTTCTATTTCTTCATTGATGAAATTAGTAACAAGCATATAAATATTGGGTTCTATAGTACCATCACTAATTTAATATATTATATTCTCCCAAGATTCAATTAAAGAGACACATTCATCCTTTTTATCAAAATTAACATCAATTATTCCTAGCTAGATCAAAATAAGATTAAAACTTTTAAATGTTTGGCTACAAAGTCTCCTTAAATTTTAAGCAATATATTTTTATTTTTAAATATAACTTATTTATTAGACTCTACATTTGATAGATTTAACCTATCCTTCTCCACAATGTATAAGTGGAAGCATCCTCTAAAACATTTACAAGGATAAATTGAAGGGACAAAATTATATTATTCCTTCAGGGCAAGTGAATTGTAAATTTTTGAGGGGGGATGGTTGAGGAGATATGAGATTTGAATTCACAAACGTAGAGGGATTCCCACTGGAAATACTTAAGTGTTTACATTTATAGTAGGTTGAATGGTTGTGGTAACATTAGGATGAGTGTATGTAGGAATAGAGGTAAGGGTTGTGGAAGGGGGAATTGAATTTCCACCTTGGCTTTGAGTGTACCCTAAAGCTTGAGCACAACTAGTCATGGTAGGGGTGTTCTTATCAACAATATGAGCTAGAATTCACACAATCTCTATTCCATGTTTAGTTTCAAGCATTTTACTCACATTACCTAAAGTAGGAATGACACTAGTACCAATGTTTTCAGTATTCACAAAGTTTTGCAATTTTTCTATTTCTTCATCCATCCTTCTTATGTTTTCTTGCGGGATATTAGCAACATCATGCACATTGTTTGTAGGTAGGGAAGTCATTGGAAGTGAGGTATGAAGGCTATGATCCATAGAGGGTTGATTATCAACACTATTAGTGAAAGAGTTGGAGAAACCAAGATCCACGGTGATGGAGTATTACAGGATGACATGAGTCTCGAACTACGTCTCACAACAATATTGATAATAGGACACCAAGTTGTAAAGCTCATACAATATTCACAAAATTGGTACACACCCAAAATGGAAAGAAGGTGGAATGCAATAAAGTAACCTAAAATATAAAGTGTAATGCAAATATGTAAATGCAATTTTTAGATTCTAAACAAGGTAATTTTTTGATTACACAATGCAAAAATCTGAAAATGATGTCTTGTAAATGCAATTTTGAAGTCACACAATGCACTAAATTTATCAAATGAAGCTAAATATGATCAATTTCACTTAATAGAAAATTGAAGACAACAAAATGGAATGCATAAACAAATATTTTTATGCCAAGAAAATCAGGAAATGACCCTGATCAGGGACTCATTCACCTAGGGGTGACTAGGTTTTAGGTTAGGGTTTTTAAAAATATTTTTGAAAATTTATGAGATGATTCGAGTGGTTTCTAGATTCTGACCAGAAACAGTAAGTTATAGTTTGAATTTTTCGTGAAATTAAGGTTGAATGCAAGTGCTAAATATGACAAAATGATAAACTAGGAGAACTAATTTGATTTTCAATTTTGCTTCAATTTTCAAATGTAAGTGAATGATGATGCAATGCTATGTAAATGATATGCAAAATGACTATTTTTTTTGTATTTTTCAGATTTAAAGAATGCAAAGATTCAATCCTAAAACCCCTAAATGAAATGCAAAGTTAATGCAAGTTAAATAACCCTAAATGAGATTCAATTCAATGCAAATTAATGCAAGATCTAAATCTAGGGTGAAAATGGACTCCAAAATCAAAAAATTGCAATGATCAAAAGTTGGGTTCACCAAAATGAAATGAAAGGAAATAGGTGGTGTTTTGTACTAAATGGGAATAATGGGAAATGGGGTTTGATGGACCTATCTTCCTTTATTTCATCAAGAAATGAAATCCCCACAATAAAAAGACTATAAACCAAAAGGTGAGTCAAGTCAAAGTGTGAATCTACTGATTTCCTTTTTTGCAAGGATGAGGGTCTAGGTGAAACAACACTTTGGGGAGAAAGATTAAAAATAGAAAATCAACTCCAAAATGCAACCTATAACTTGGGTTTGGAAGATTAAGCTCAATTATGATGGAACTTGAAATCAAAATGAAGATTTGAGAAAGGGAAAATGATGTGTACTAGTCACCAAAAAGTGTTTTTTCAAAGCTATTTGAGGACTCATTCGCCCTATGGTGAATGGGTCATGGCTAGGGCTCTGTAAAAATGGTTTCTGGGTTCTCTTCTTCTGTGTCTACACTCCTAGATCCCTGATTTTCACAATTGGACATTCAAAAATAAATCTTGTAGGCGAGTTTCCATGAAATTGCAACAATTATGACAACAAATGTAACTTTGACAACTTTGCAATTTTTCTCTTCAAGAGATCTTCCACCTAAAATCTGCAAACACAAATCAAGAGGGAAAAATATTTTATTGTTGGTGAATGGGGGTTTTCCTAGGTCAAACCCCGTTTTGGTAATTAAACCTTGTAATGAAACAATGGAACATGAAGGAACAATGAATGAACAAAGCAATGTCACAACTCACCAAACCCTTGGATGAAACTTGGAATGTAGATCTGCAACTAGCATGAAATGACTTTGATGGGTGTGGATCTTGATCTTGAAACTTGATTTGAAACAATGCCTTTGAAAGCTTGAATGGATCTTGAACACTACATCAACATATTAGCTCAAATAACATGCATGATGCAAGAAGCCTTTGGCATGATATTGGATCTTTATTTTTGCAATAATTCTTCACTAAATATGCCCTTGAATGCCTTGAAATTCTCTTGAATTTCTCATAAACTTGCTCTCATAAAATTGCTCTCATAAAATTACTAGGTGAAACATAATGAAACGACCTTATATTTATACATATGTAACATTAATTTCCAAAAATTTAGATAACACAAGTTGACATGTGAATATACATTTGAAATCATTAAAATACCACCAAAAACATAATTAAAATTTAGGTCCTAGGCCTACGTGAGGACCCATTTTCCCTTGGGCGAATGGGTCCTAGGTCACTTACCTAGGACACACATTCTCCAATGATAAATGTTATGTCATGGCATTAATGAATGTCGGGTTTCCCTTTTCGTAAAATGCAATTAATTAGGCTTGGATTTGAATTAAAGGGGCCAATTAAGGAAAATTAACCTCAATTAATTAATAAAGCCGTAGATGAGTGTGAAAGTGTAAAGATACACTTTACAATACTACATTAAGGCACAATTAAGTCCATGCTTTAATTAATAGGGTCTTAAACTTAATGTGAATATGTAAAATACATATTGCAACACTAAATTAAGGCATAATTTAGTTCATTTTATCATTAATTATTACTAAATCAAGTGTGAAAAGGGATAATTTTTCCTACACTACAAATAATGTCCCTACACTTACATAGGCATCTCATTTTGTCCATTCTATGATGTTTGAAGATTATACATTATTTATTGTCTACATAATTAAATACAAATTACAAGACTTAAGATTTACAAGGTGGATATAAAAAATACTAATAAAATATTAAATACTATTATTATCCATGTCATGTGTGTGTAACCCTCCTCTTTTCCTCCTTAAATCTCACATTTTATGACTTATCTTCACTTGGAACCACCACCCTTGGATAACCCCTTTCTTCCTTGGCACACTTAATTGCAACTTATTGAATAATATTATTATCCCTCACATGTGTTCAACCATCTTCTTTTACTCAATAAATATTAAATTATATGAATCATCTTCACTTGGAACCACCAACTTTGGATACCTCCCTTCTTCCTTAGATTTTCATAAAAAATGAGCCTTTTTGACAAAGGGACTAGGTAGCTCCCCATTCCATTAGAAAGGTGACGACCTAGTATTTTTAGCCTCTTTCTCTCAAAATTAAATTTAATACTCATTTAATCATGGTGATTTGGATTCCATAGTTTTTTCAACTTCCTCTCTAAAAAATATAAGACTCATATTTCACTCATTTTAACAAATGAATTACAAATGTCCTACTTGTGCACCATATTGGAGAAATTTATTCTTAAGGAGTGAGAATTATATACTTCATAAAATATTTTATTAGTTTTATAGCTATCATCCCAAGATTTGAAATAATATTTTAGAGTTCTCTAAGTAACAACATAGCCATTCCAATCTCACTACTTCTGACTATTTTCATTGATTTTACATTATGTGAGCTATTTATTTCTTCTAATATCATTATGTTTTGGCCTAATTCCTTCCCAATTATATATTTTCCTCTTTGCCTACCTTCTCTCTTCATTCCATCCATTTTGTTTTCATTTTATACATCTTTTTCTTCTCCTACCTAACCATTTCATCACTAAACCCTAGCTTTCCTTAATTTCTATTCCCTTTTTGATTTCCCATTATATGTTGGAAGAATTGAGATTGTTGGAAGTTTTTGAAAGGCTATCATTAATGATGCAGGTTGGAAACATGAGCATGAGATGCATAATACTTCTTGATCCAATGTTGTCATTGATGTCAACATTGTTATGATCAGTCTAGTATGATTTGGAAGTGTTACTGAAGATATGTGTACAATATTAGTTGGTTCAATAAATATGGTTGTACACGATATTAACTAAGTACTTCTACTGACTAGTTTGTGGTTCGGTGTGCTAGTCTTTGGGTCTGCACTTCACCACACTAAGTGATCTCACTTTACATTTTTAACCATGGTTTGAAGATTATCAGATTCAGATAAAATCAAGATTTTGTGATGTTTTGTGAAATATCCTGGAAGTTATGCATGACAAAGCTTAGCTCTATGTATCACAGTCATTTCTATGTATAACTTGTCGATGTGGGAGATTTCACTTTTCTCCGTGGATAATTATTTTATGTTGTGGTTCTAAAGATAAACTCATTGATTTTAGCTAGGTGTGAATATGAAGAAATATCGAATCTTGAAGTCGCATGTATGAAGAAGTGTGTGTATGATTGATTTTTTTTTTATGATTAGGTGTATTCCTGGCTGACCTAATATATGATATGTGTTGAGAAGATTAAATATATATTGCAGATTTTTGTAGGATCTATTTTAGTTCCATTCTGACCTAAATTATGCATTACACGTTTGACTTGAGTGTGAAGAATTTTTTGAATCATGTATGGAACAAACAAAGCTATTTTGAATTGTTTTTGGGTCACATCTAATTAGGCTAACCTAGTTGATGCATGCAAATGTAATTGGGTATATATATGCAATAAATTTTTGAGTTGAGAGAGAGAAGAGAGGACATGAGATGTAGATAAGATGTGAGAGGTCTTATATTGTGCTAATATGTGAATTCAAATATGTGAGATCAAAATAAGAGTAGAATTGTTGAGCGACTACTAAGCAGTGTAGTATTTTGTATTCAAAGCTTCAAAGGAACCATAATTCAACACAAGGAAGGTGCACTTTGTATCAGTTCACATATTGGCTATGTATCCACCTTTTTTTTGTATCTATCTTTAGTTGTGAGCCTTATAAGGATAGTGCATCCTGGAAATGAGCCCCTATAATATACTATATCCAGATATAATATATTGTGAGCTAATCCTCACCGTGGTTTTTCCCATTTTGGATTTTCCATGTAAAAATATTGGTGTTCATGTGTTATGTGATCTTGTGGAAGTTTCATGCTTTCATTCTTTATTTTTGTTGATATGTTTTGGTGATTGGATAAGCTATGTTCAAAATTTAATAGAATATTGATTCATCCCACCCTTAGTATTCTAGGTGTTCAACAATTGGTATCAGAGCTTGGTTCCTTCAAAAAAGCCAGACAACTTGAGGAAGATCTTGGAGATTGAACACATGGCCGATAGAAAGTATCTTGCTCCTTCAAAAGAAATTTCTACAACTGAATACATAGAAGACGACTGTTGGATTGAAAAAGAACTTAAAGTAGCCCTTGAAGACCTTGACAAGGTTGAAGGAGAGAATAAGGGTTTGAAAGAAAACCTTCGGGAAGCAAATGACTGCATCAAAAAGTTGAAAGATCAAATCAAGACATTTAGAGAAAGACATAGGGAAGTCAATGTACAGTTGAAGCAAAAAAATGAAGACATCAATAGACTAAAACTGAAAATGGAAGAGAAAAGAATAATTGAGGAATGTCTGAATGCATTTGTACAAAGAAAGACTGAAGAATTATCAAGACTTGAACAAGAAGTGGTAAATCTTAGATCAAATATGGAAAAGGAAAGAATACATGAGGAAAAATTCAAAACAAGTTTTACAATGCTTAATGAACTAATATCATGACAAAAACCATCTAAGGATAAAAGTGGTTTGGGACTTGCAGAAGGAGGAATATCAAAGGAAAATCAAAACCAGGTTGCCAATCAAAGAAGACTCAAGTCAATGGAAGACAATTCAGAAATCAAAGAAGCAATGTTGGAGGACCTCCTATCAGAAAACCAAATGCTCAAAGGTACCAATCTTTCAATGGTATTTATTTTTCATGCAATAAATTTGGACACAAGGCAATAGAATGTAGAAGTAATCTTTTAGTGGTTACTACTATACATGCAATATGTTTGGACACAAAGCTAATCAGTGTAGGTCATGATTGAATAGAAGTCAGTTTGGTCAGATAAGTGTTGTATGCTACTTTTGCAACAAGCCTAGACATATTTCAAGAGTTTACAAAAGCAAAAATAGAAGACAATATAATCCGTTAAAAAGGAATGAACCTGTGAAGGAAGTTGATACTACTAAAGTTAAGAAAGAAATGGATAAGATATGAAGAAAGAAAGAGGAATTTTAGAACAAAGATGAATCAAGAACTTCAAATGCATCTGTGCCTCCCTCTGGTGTAGATAATTCACTTAAAATTAAACCTAGGAATGAGCTTAAGGGGAGCTTATGAAGTTTTGGCACACCCTTATCCATTGATGTCAAAGGGGGAGAGAAAGGAGAAAAGGGGAGTGTTGGAAGAGAGAAGAGAAAAGGGGAGTGATGGATACCGAGATAAGAGCAATGACAAGATGGGATTTCCTATTTTTGGCATGCATGTTGCCATCAATGACAAAGGGGGAGATTGTTGGAAGTTTTAGAAAGGATATCATTAATGTAGGTTGGCAACATGAGCATGAGTTGCATAATACTGCTTGATCCAGTGTTGTTATTGATGTCAACATTGTTATGATTAGTCTAGTATGATTTGGAAGTGTTATTGAAGATCTGTGTATAGTATCAGTTGGTTCGGTAAATATGGTTGTACAAGATATTAACTAAGTACTTCTATTGGCTGGTTTGTGGTTTAGTGTGTCAGTCTTTGGGTCTGCACTTCATCGTACTAAGGGATCTCGCTCTGCATTTTTAACCATGGTTTGAAGATTATCAAATTTAGATAAAATCAAGATTTTGTGATGTTTTGTGAAATATTTTGGAAGTTATGCATGATAGGCTTAGCTTTGTGTATAACAACCATTTATCTGTATAGCATGTCGGTGTGGGAGATTCCACTTTCCTCGGATAATTATTTTGTGTTGCGGTTCTAAAGATAAACTCACTGATGTTAGCTAAGTGTGAATTTGAAGAAATATTAAATCTTGAAGTCACATGTATGGAGAAGTGTGTGTATGATTGAAAGTTTTTTAATGATTAGGTCTATTCCTGGCTAGCCTAATATATGATATGTGTTGATAAGATTAAATATATATTGTGGATATTTGTAGGATCTATTTTAGGTCCATGCCAACCTAAATTATGCATTCAACGTTTGACTTGAGCGTGAAGAAGTTTTTGAATCATGTATGGAACCGACAAAGCTATTTTAAATTATTTTTGGGTCACATCTAATTAGGCCAACCTAGTTGATATATGCGGATGTAATTGGGTATATATATGCAAGAAAATTTTGAGTTGAGAGAGAGAAGAGAGGATATGAGATGTAGATAAGATGCAAGAGGTCTTATATTGTGTGAATATGTGAATTCAAATGTGTGAGATTAGAATAAGAGCATAATTGTTGAGCGACTGCTAAGCAGTACAATATTTTGTATTCAAAGCTTCAAAGGAATTGAAATTCAACACAAGGAAGGTGCACTTTGTATCAGTTCACATCTTGGCTGTGTATCCACCTTTGTTTTGTATCTATCTCTAATTGTGACTCTTATAAGGATAGCGTGTCTTGGCAGTGAGCCCCTGTAATATACTATATCCAAATATAATATATTGTGAGCTAATCCTTACTGTGGTTTTTCCCATTTTGGGGTTTCCACATAAAAATCCTGGTGTTCATGTGTTATTTGATCTTGTGGATGTTTCATTCTTTTATTCTTTATTTCTATTGATATGTTTTGGTGTTTGGATAAGTTGTGTTCAAAATTTAATAGAATACTGATTCACCCCCCTCTCAGTATTCTGGGTGTTCAACATTATATACATATATTTTCCCCTAATTTTTTAACCTCTTATCTCGGTCCTCTTCCCACCTAATATATTTTCCTTTTTTCTTGTTTTCATTTGAACTTCTTAATTTATCTCTCTATATTTTTTTGCATAGCCTTATTTCCTTATTAATACCATATCTTTATCTGTTAGGGTTTTGTCATATATGCTTTGAACTGGTGTGATTTTGATATTTAATTTATTTTCCACATCTTCTCCAAGTAGATTAATGCTTAAAATTTCCCAAGGTGATTGATTGAGGTGGATTCCCCCTTAACCACTTTGTTTTGTAGGGTTTCTTATAGATTTTGTGTTTACATACTTAAAATAGAGAAATCTATGATTTTTTTGAAAAATTGCAAAGAGTAAAATGAGATGGAAATCATTGAAAAAATATGTACACAATTTTATCCCATTTTAACATATAGAATAGGGTGCCCCCTTTGGACTAGATAGTTGGCAAAAGAGTTAGAGCAAACCAAGTTGCTCCCTAGAGAGTAACTTGCCTAACATCCTTTTCCTTATAGGTCAAAACAAAATTTGATCTTCTCTAACAACATTTGACAAGTGTTTTGACCCTAAATCCACCATCGCACACTAAAAATATCAAGTGGAAGCCTTCCATTTACACTATTTTTCTCTCTTTTACACACCCATATATAGAACTTAGTTTTTAATTTTCATTTTATTTCATCTATATTTGATTTGATTAAAAAAATTCTATCTTGGATAATATTCAACAATTAGTAAAGAACCCTTTAATAAAATCCTAAACCTTTGTCATTCTTCATCGGACTAAATATTTGTCCAAGGAGGTAGGGGAGGAGCTAGCCACTCCCTTGGGAGTTACTTTATCTAGCTACCATTTCCTTTACTAAAAAAATCCAAAATTTGATAGGCAACTTCCTCTTTTCATTTTGATCCTTTTTCAACTCCATCACTTCCCGATCCAAGTGCATCTTGGTCAACCTTGTATTTTTTTCACTTATTTATCCATATTTCAAAGTATGTGTATATGTTTTTTTTTTTTTTTTTTTTTTTATATCTTGTCTAGTATCCAATGAAAATTTTGTCTGAAATCTCATTGATTAGGTAATTAATGTTAAAAGGTTCGATTTACACTACTTTATTTGCACATTCACATTATATTAATAAAAAATATATCTTTTAGGTTCTTTAAATATCAAAAACTCAACATAATTGACTAAAATCATGCAAAATTATGTAAAATAATTGAGATGGGTCGATTCCACAAGTTATATTAAACTCATGGCATAACCTCATGCCCATAACCTATCCTAAAAAATCCTACGTGCATTTCCAAAACAAATATTTTGCATAAAATAAAATAAAAAGTAAAAGTAGACAATTTCTACATCAAAATTTAACTCATCGTGTATATGAGATTTTCACAATTGATAGTGGCCCTCATTTGATCAACTTGCACATGCATATGACTCCTTTGCACAATGGTATTAAATCATAATAATCTAAGAGATCTAAAAGGTTAAGTTCTTTAGGAGTTATTGCACAAATTAAAGTGACTTTTCAATATTTCCACTTATATATTGTTGGGTAAGGGAGACAAACTCTATCTCAAATGAAGACCCAATGATAGTTGGATAGACCAATTTTAGGCCCTACAATTATGCTCATAGAATTGGATTTGTTGCTAATGAATCATTTTCCTTTGTGTCCTTTACTCACTATCTATAGGGGTTCTTCTCTTTTTCTACTATTGATTATGGTGTTTCCAAACCAAATTAATCTCTAAGTGATGGCACATATTATTGATGACAACACATGATCTACTCACATCCCAATCACTCTTTCACAAATTATGCATATATTACTATCATTCTTTTATGAAAATGACGCTTTTCACCTTTGGCACTCACTAATGACCAAATTGACTTGTCACATTTGTCTATTCACTTGATAGAACCAAACACAATTTTACACGACTTTTTTATTGTGTCATTTACACCTACATGCTTATCCACATACATGATCACTTGTTATTTATTATCACTTTTTCATCAGGATAATCGAGGCTATCTTACCTTATAATATTTTGGGTGGCTACTCATGATTTGTGATTCATTCCCATTACATTATTTGTGTCTTATCACACTATATTTCCCATGTGGGTATAATCATTTTGATATGTGCTTTAACAATCACATTCTACACTATTGCATGTCCATAATCTAACCATATTATAAGGTCCATTTTATTGTATTAGGGGCATTATGCATTATACCTTCCCTATCACATCATGTCCTCACATGACCTAGCCATGTTCTAAGATCCACACTAGCCTTCCCCAACTTATTCTATGTCCATTTATAGAGATCTATTCTACCATTGGAGGTCTATTACCCTACCTCAGCCATTGTATGCTCATGTAGCCACATTGGGGGCATATACCTTTTCTACTGTCTTGTGTTCCTATGTAAGCATTTCTATCCATTATGGGTCACATAACCATGTCTCTTTTCCATTATGGGGGTAACTTTATTCCTCGATGATCTCTGACTCATCTACTTACCACACCTATCTTCCAATATGATTTTACTTATTTTTTATATGATGCATTTACTTATAGTGATTAATTTACGTTATTTACATGATTATCTTACATTTTCATTTAATGTATTTCTCCCTCTCCTATGGAATCCCTTGCATTTGATAGATGCAATGAATTAAAGGGGCATATTCTATTGCTAATACTCCTATGTTGAGGTTGCAAATAATTATACCTATGCCTACACAAAGAATCTTCATCATGACTAGATGAATCATTACCACATGACATGATTGTGCCCAATATGTCATGGCATCCTATGAATACCAAGCTAGTTGGAACATAATCACTTTCTACCTAAGAAATTTATTTAGAATCTCCTCTTTTTAATGATCAATGATGCTAAAAAAATTAACTTGTAGTTGTTTTCATTTTCACTTACATGATAGAAGACATTACATATTTTCCCTCTATTTTGTAGGTTCTCATGGAGCATGCATTCCAAGGATGGACTTACATAATGGTATTTAGAGGAAACTATTACTTTATATAGGCTTGGATATCCTTTGAAATCCAAATGTTTACTTCACATGCATATGTTGTGAGTGTTACATAATTTGAGATACATATCATTTTAATATTCACATGAACCTCAAAGTGGCGATTACAAACCCATGCCAATTACTATTTAGTTTTGTTCCCATTTTGAGAGAATGGCTAAATGCAATTACATATTATCAAATGGTGCAATATTTGTGTGAAGTTGGGCTCATTCCTCAATTCCATAACTCACCCATTTGCACACATTCCCACATCCTTTATCAATATCTTATTTGTATGAATGCATATCTCCACAAATCCCTATTTTATTGTGCCTATTATTTCACCCATCCCCATCCATTCATTATCTACCTTGATTTAATCATTTTCATGTTTTGAATCAATCTTATGAGTGCAGGAACAATCCCACACACATAGATCTAACCTCAAAAATTTCAAAATGTAAATTCAAAATTTGGTTGACTCCCACCCAATCCTTTATTTCCTAAGAGTTAACTAAATACATATTTGCACTATTTATTGATATTTCCTTGTATTTAAAAGCATTCAATTGCATTCATTTAAATATTTGATCACTCCATTTACAAAAAATGTTAGGAAAACTTTTATTGGAGTACTAAAAATAACTTGGATTTGTATAATCCTTTTAGAAGCATTCACATGTTTAAAACCTATTGTCCTAGATTATTTTGCATTGTAAAACAAGTCTTAATAAGGGTCAAAACTAGGAGAATGTGTACACTAGAGATCTATCAACTCTATAAAGATATTCTTAAATACTATTAATCCTATTTGTAGAGTAGACAACAATGAATTAGGAAAAATAGGAATTCAAAGCGACAAGCAACATGATCACTTCCATTTTCACATGACACAATCATGCCCACAAAAAAGATTTGGAATCACATATTTGATTGCTTATAGAGGTGACAGGTTGTTCAAAACCTGAGGTGAAGTATAAACAAAGGTTCATTGTCATTTCAAGTTTGAAGATAGATCAACTTCAATGCCATATCATAATTACTCTCCATCAAACATAGAGCTAATACCTTTCTCATAACTCACATTTACTATTTCAACTCTAACTTTCTTATCTATATTATTTTGTGCGATAATTTCGTACTTTAAGTAATTAGTCTAAATAACATGCTTGGTGAAAGTTTGTTTTCATTTTACAATTCTTTATTACATCAAATTTTACCAGAACTATAGAGGCTACTAATTTTCTTAGTCCACTAACTTGTTCAAACTCCTAACATTTACCAAAAGATTGTAGTTCAATTGGTTGCACTTAATTAGTAAGAATGATGTTATGCTCCTTGATTACATTATCCACCAAGGTTCAAATCTCTCAAAAGTGCAACTAGGCGAGGTTTAACCCCTAAATGATTTTGATAGACTAGATCCCTCTACTCATAGCAACTTAATCAAAGGATGACTTCTAATATAGATGTATGTTCTCTCATAATATTATAATCTACTATATAAAAACAAACCCCTCCCAAGAACAACTAAACCAAAAAATAATTTCTAATATAGATGTAGGGGAGAGGGGCCCATAGTGAAGCACCCTAACTTCATGTTTCTTAAAATCCTATGTGTGAATTTCAAAATTAGTCCTAGTTTTGTACAATAGTTTATTGGGAAACCGACCTACATCTAACTAAATTTTTAGGGCCACATCATCAAATATGATGCCACATCAACATGCTTTTTATTAAGGTATCCAAAAAGGTCCAAAAAAAAGTGAGACCAATAGTGGTGCTCTAAGTCATTTTTATTGGTGCGTATATGTGGCATCACTGTTGGATGCTGTGGATGTGTTGCTGATATGTGGTTGTCATTGATGTCAACACTATTAGCATTTGGTATATTGAAGGTTGTATATGTCGAGGATATTGAGAAAATTGTAAAAGAAAGTGTTCTAGGTTCCCAGTGGAGCTGTGTAGGTCATGAAGGCATCTTGTTCTGTACATTGAAGATCAACTATTGTGGACTAAAGGGTTTATTTTTGAGAGTATCTAGATCATCTACCAGAAGTTTTAGAGGCCTGCATGTAGATTCAATTGTGTTGTGGTCTAATAGCATTTTTTGTGGTCTCTGTCAGTGTTCTTGAGTGAAGTTTGTGTGATTTTGATAATCTTAGTTGTTGCGGGTGCTTCTCTGTTAATTTATGGTGTTCTTGGATGTTTCTAGATCGTGCTCTATCTTTGTGGTACATCCACATTGATTGGTGTGCTTGTGGTCGAAGATTTTTCTTGTGCACGTTCCATTTTTCATGTTCCTGGCCGACATGATGGTGGTAACATGCTGTTGATCCTTGAAAAATAAAATTTGAATGTTTGGCGCGCTCATGAATATTGTTTTGGGTCGCATCATTGTTTTTGCCGATGGTGTTTAGATGCATATTGAAAATTTAACTATAAATTTGGGCCGACATTGTGAATATGTTTTATTTTTCTGGCAGACTAAGTTATTGATGTAATCCATGATGTGGATATATAAGAGCGATTGTTTCATCGATGTAAAGTGTGGTGGGTGTGCTCCTATGTGTGTATGTGCGAATATCATTCAATTGTAGAGCAGTGTGTGAAGAAGCTTGACAAAGTGTGAAGTAGTTTGAGTGAAAAGTGAAGGAGTTTTCTATGCTTAATTGGAATTGTAATCAAGCTTGTGCATAAGCTATTTTCTTAGTTCATACTCTCCGGATTTAATCCTATTATGTATTGTTGGCTAGTAAGCCCCTTCTGTAACTGAGTAGTGAGCTCTAGGCAGTGTGCCTGAATGCATGTGCATTCCCCTTTATTGTTTTCATTATACTTTTAATAGGGTATAATATTGTGGACTAACATCCACCGTGGTTTTTCCCCTAACAGGGTTTTCATGTAAAAAATCTTGGTGTTCTTTGTCTCTCAGATGTGTTAATTTCTTATTCATCAGATCTGAGATTAAGTTAAGTAAAGTTTGAAAAGTTTATTATTTTGTGACAACTGATTCACCCCCCCTCTCAGTTGTCTGTCCTTGTTTTGCCAACAATCACATGATTTGTCAGTTTGTGTACTTTATGGATAAAATGTTTTGCAATTGAATATTAAAGTGTTCCACTATGGGACCCAATGAAGACTACTTTTATCCCCATTATTGATCCCCACTCCACTATGAACCCCTCTCCCCTAATATTCTTTCTCAAAATTTTATCTATTACACTTCCAATTTAAATATATACTCTCATAGAAACAAAAGTACTGAGTAGAAATGAAGACATTGCCATGCTTCTCACCTTACATATGGCCAAACATTTTAAATGGAGGGAGATGTACAAACTTGTAGTTGCACTTCTAGGGTGACTGAAAAATTATGGAGTAAAGAAAGGTGTAAATAGATTTTGTCTAATCTTAATCAAATTTCGATGCAAACAACCAATTGCTCACAAAAACCCACAATGCAATGCAAACTCTTCTGCAACAAAGAACACTCACAATACAAAAACAAGTGCAAAAAAATTCTAATTTTTTTTATTGCATTAAATCAACTCATGAATATGACATCAAATGGAAAAATGATATGCCACCATAGAGCATACAAAAATCTTCACATCTCTCCACATCATTCCTTGTTACCTTGGCTTTACTGTTGTTCAAACCTTCATACGACTCTTATCATTCTCTTCACCTCTCACACACTGGTGCCTTATCTCCTCTTCACTGGTGCTGCTCAAACTTGCAACACAAAACCCCCAATGATACCTCTACAGAGACATCTCTTCTCTTTTCCATTCCTCACAAACTTCTTCCCACGTTTTTCTTCAAAAATCCCCAAAAAATGCATTGAAAATAATCCATTATTGCCCAAGAATGGGCTCCCAACTCTCCCCCAAGAATAGCTCTACATATGCTCTATTTATTTAGCTTTAAATGAGGCTTTTAAACTTCCATAAACTCCTCCAAATACTACCTTTACTTAAGGGTGTTTTTCTCTATTATGAGAATTTTAAAAATTTAAAAATATTGATTTTCAGCCTTTTTTATGCTCCAAACTCCCCCCATATGATTTATGTAATAGATAAATGATTAATGAATGAATAAAACTGATATTTAATTTCTATGATATCCATAATACCTTTCCAAAATAAAATTGATCAAATTGGTGCTTTGGAAGCACACAATCAAGTGCTAGTAGGCAAAAAAAATGAAAGTTCTCTGATTCGCACAAAACTTGGTGTGTAAGCTTGGAATGGTATCTAATAGACCCTTGCAAAAGGATTTTACTCTAGCCTTCCAAAATCATGAGATATTAAACTTTTTGTAATTTGATAACAATTTTTAACAAACTTTCGACATTAAAGTCTCCCAAACTGAAAAATGTATGGCTTTAATTATTTTTGCATATTTCACATGCCACCTCCATGAATGCCCCTACCAAAGTATTCTACTCCAATCCTTATGATTTTTCCAAAAATAATTTTTGAAAATTGCTTGTAGAGCCTTAAAATGATGATTTGATAAAAATCGACTTTATGCAAATTTGAACACACCAAGAGCTTTCCAAAGCTGAGAGGTGTCAAATGAACCCAAAAATACACCAAAACTGAATTCAAACCTGAACCTTATTTTTGGTTGATGTTGATTGCCAATCTGCTCGGATGCTCCTGCATTAGACACACTGGGTAGGAAAAACTTTGTGAGTGGAACTCACAAAATGGAGTGGAGTAGTAAGACTACTCTTTCAGGTTGTGGACAACCTACAATGAACTCCATCACTGATTTAGAAAAAAAAAATTCTTCCTCCACCTCTTCCAGTACTTAGCTGGGATACTTGCCATTCTTCTCCACCAAGTGTGCACTATATTCATCCTTCTTTTCACAGACTCTCATCCACGATAGACCATCCTCCTTCGCCATATCTTTTGTTTCCTCCTTTCCTTCTTTGTAGGATCCAACCCACCACAAACCGACCACCTCCACCAAGTTCCTCCTACACCATCATTTACAACCTCTATGCACAAACATGCAACATTTGTATACCCATTTACAACTACAACTTCATTTTCCACTATTGCAAACTCTTCTTTAAATGGTAAATAGTCATCACCTCTAAACTTAAAATAAAAATTTACCTTATCTTTTTTTGCTGCTATACCTTCTTCTTCTTCTTCTATTTCCATTTCTTCAATGCAACTTGTCACTATGTTGGTGCCTTTAGAAAGAAACTCTACTGTTGCAAACTGATTTTCTACACACAAAACAATGTTAGAATAATGATCTTGTGACTCATCATTCACCTTCTGTAACAAGTATTATATCAAGGAATTTTCACCTTCATCATTCTCAAACAAGGAATCATCAATAAAACCCAACTTCACATTCACATCTTGCTCATCACTCTCACCTATCTCTAACACATCTACTACTACAACTACATCTTTATTCTCATTATACAAAGCATAAAAATCATAAATTACCTCATTACCTTTGGTTGCAATGTTTGTATTAGCTAAAATTTTCTCATTCCACTTTCTTTCGATTGCTTCCAATTGCATTAGCAAATCATCCTCTTCCTCACCAACCCTCTTGTCAAACATAGGACCACCCATGTTCACAATTTCTGATTGCAAACCCTCTTCATCCACTTCACACAATGCACTCTATTCACTTGATATCTATGCAACTTGAACCTCATCATCTTCACTTGTGTGGGCTACCCCCACATATTATTTCTTACATTCAACCCCTACCAAAGGGTTGCAACACTCTTTCTTTTTTCTGTCCTCTTTTAAGAGAGCCTTCTTCTTCCCATATCTCTCTTCCCACATTCTCATTTCCTCTTTAATCTTCTTTTCTAATATATTCAATTCAGCCTGGAGCTTTTCAAAATCTTCATAATGCTTCCTATTTTCCACATCTTTCCAATATTGTTTCCATATTAAAATTCTTATGGCCTCCTCAAGACCCATCCCATCCTGTCAACTGCTGCAAATTTCTCAACTCACATCACATGCTTTGCAATCTGCAAAGACATTTCCTTCGTGGCTTCTTAGCTCTCAATTGCTTAGGGCTTCTCTCCTACCCGCAACAATCCTTTTGAGCTTTCCACAACCACCTCCTCTTCTCTACCTGTAGGTCTTGGTGTAGACTGCCTCATATTTGATGATCTATCCACACACTCAGGATCACTGAATCTGATACCACTGATGCAAACAACCAACTTCTCACAAAAACCCACAATGCAATGTAGACCTTGCTGCAACAAAGAACACTCACAATACAAAAATAAATGCAAAAAAATTCTGAATTTTTTTATTGCATTAAATCAACTCATAAAAATTACATCAAATGGAAAAATGATATGCCACCATAGAGCATATAAAAATCTGCACATCTCACCACATCATTCCCTGTTACCTTGGCTTTACTGTTGTTCAAACCTTCATACAACTCTTATCATTCTCTTCACCTCTCACACATTGGTGCCTTATCTCCTCTTCACTCATGCTACTCAGACCTACAACATGAAACCCCTAATGATACCTCTACAGAGGCATCTCTTCTCTTTTCCATTCATCACAAACTTCTTCCCATGATTTTATTCAAAAAAACCCAAAAAATGCATTGAAAATCATCCATTATTTTCCCCAGAATGGGTTCCCAACTCTCCCCCAAGAATAGCTCTGCATATGCTATGTTTATTCAACCTTAAATGAGGCCTTTAAACTTCTAGAAAATCCTCTAAATGCTGCCTTTACTCAAGGGCGTTTTTCTCTATTATGAGAATTTTAAATTTAAAAATCTTGATTTTCAGCCTCTTTTATGCTCCAAACTCCCCCCATATGATTTATGTAATAGATAAATATTAATGAATGAATAAAATTGATATTTAGTTTCCATGATATCCATAATACCTTTCCAAAATAAAATTGATCAAATTGGTGCTTTAGAAGTACAATCGAGTGCTGGTAGGTGAAAAAAAAAAGTTCTTCAATTCACACAAAAATTGGCGTGCAAGCTTGGAATGGTGTCCCATGGACCCCTGCAAAAGGATTTTATTCTAGCCTTCCAAAATCATGAGATATTAAACTTTTCGTAATTTGCTAATAATTTTTAACAAACTTTTGACATTAAAATATCCCAAACTAAAAAATGTATGACTTTAATTCTTTTTGCATATTTCACACGCCACCTCCATGAATGCCCCTATCAAAGTATTCTACTCCAATCCTTATGAGTTTTCTAGAAATAATTTTTGAAAATTGCTTGCAGAGCCTTAAAATGATGATTTGATAAAAATTGACTTTATGCAAATTTGAACACACCAAGAGCTTTCCAAGGCCAAGAAATGTCAAATGAACCCCAAAACACACCAAAAATGAATTCAAACTTGAAGCTTGTTTTTGGTTGATGTTGATTGCCAATCTGCCAGGATGCTCCTCCATCAATTTTTGGAACTAAAACTAAGATCATGTCATCGTTAAAAACGACAAGCACAAACTCAAATTCAAAAGTAGAAAATCTATGGACGTCATGTGAGAAAAAAATGTATAGGCAATGACTATGCAACCATAAAAAGGCATGGGTATCTGATGGTTGCCATACTTGCAATGTAATGGTCTTTTTAGTGCTGTATGAATGTACAATATTCTGTGCAGTCTCTGCCCATTAAATCAATTTGTTGTTGGTTGCGGCTACGGAGCCACCAATTTGATAACATTAATGAACATGTTCGTAGGTTTAAGGGTTAGAAAAAAATTAAAGCACACCACTATTAAAACATTTAAAATTTATTGGTATATGTTCTTAGAATTTAATTTAAAAGTTTAATTGTGGAAACTCCTAAGTTTTTAAATAAAATATACTATATTTATATTTATTTATATTTTATTTTATTTTGAATTATTTAAAAAAATTACTTTATAAAAAAGTAATTAGTTAAAGAGTTATTTTATTTACTTTTATAATTATTTTAAGTTATGTCATTTGTATTTATCAAATGTTATTTAAAAAAAATGTTTCCAAATTTACAAATACATCTTTTATGTTAACATCTAGATTTAAAAATAATATTAAAATATTTTATTATAGTATATATTATTATTAAAATATTATATTGTAGTATATAATATTATTATTAAAATATTATATTGTAGTATATAATATTATTATTAAAATATTATATTATAGTATATAATATTATTATAAAACCCCAATATCTATACTAATAGTATTTTTATTTTATTTTATTTTAAATTATTTAAAATATTATTTTGTAAAAAATTAATTAGTTAAAGAGCTATTTTATTTACTTTTATAATTATTTTAAGTTATTTTATTATTTTAAGTTATAGAATTATTTAGAATTATGTATTTTAAGTTATTTTATTAATTAATTATTTTTTTACAAAATAATAGTATATATATATATATATATTTGCTTCGTAAGAGAAATTATATTGATAAACAAAATTTACAAATCGTTTGTGAATGCAAGAAACAAATTTGAACCCTAAATCGACAAAGTAGGCACCAAATCGCCAACCCATACCACTAACCAAAAATCTGCCAACCAAACCATCCTACCACCATCACCAAAAAATAGACAAATTGGGCATAGCCTATTAAATGCCCATCTTCAGCTTTTCAACAGAAAATGCAAAAACTAGAGGCATATTGAAACCCTATCCTGAACCAAACACAACCACTCGAGAACCATACACTAGAACACACAAAGAGGGGACACCCACAAACATGAGACCTGACACCATGACACAAAGGATCCAACATTTACAGAAAGTTGTTTGCTTTCACAAAGGCGTCAAACTCCTATACCCATTCCAGATCACTCACCTCCACCAGTTGAAAGGTTTTCTTGAGGAAATTCATTGCGATTGCTATGATCATCCTGTGGCACACAAGAGCCATCCCCTTTAAATCCAAGAGGAAGGGAAAAATCCTTATTACCACTCTCGGTTTCTTTACCACCTCCAAATCCTATGGACACAAAGCACCCTTAATAGAGATGGATACTTTCAACGCCTCATCCAAACTGCCCAACAATTCCTTTTTGAACGGTTTACCCATCAAGATTTTAGCTTCTGCCTTAGGGACCCAGTTATCTAGAATGGAATCCAGAAACCGCGACACCACCTGTGAATTCGCTCTAAAATACTCCTTGTGTTCCAGGTGCCCCTTGCCAAGCACCATTTTCACTGCCATGAATGTTAATGAGTCAATATTGAGCAGAATGTGTTTTAAGCGTTGGTTTGTGACCTCTCAAAATGCATTTTGATGTTCTTTGCACTCGAGGGAAAGAGGGGTGTCTGACCCAAAGCAAAAAATTGACTCCACCAAAATCTCCATTGTAAATTTTGATCGCTCAGCCATTGTCACGTAGAAACCCCCAGATGTTGAGCTAGGTAGCAAACACACAAATGAAGAGAGAAGACATTTCCTTCACCACCTTCAGTTGAGAATGAAAACCCACCACAAGATCACCACCTTTATTACTTTGTACATTACTTACATGCCATCCACACAATCAATTAAGAATGTTGAAGCCGTCGTCACTCAGGAGAATGAGTACACATATGAGTGTGATGAGCAGTCATTTTAGCTGATTAGGAATTAAAACAAATCCTCCCAATCCACCTCATGTACTTCAAAATGATGGCATCATAAAGACGCCCAACTCCCCTACGATGTTTCGTGAGAGACTGCATCCCAGCCGAACTCATCCACCTCAGATCACAAGACCAAAAGATATGATATATGTCAAGCCACCCTTGAGAGAACACTGCCAATTGCCAACTCTTATCCAACCAAATTGGTTCTCCAAAATAACCAGTCAAATGCACTACAAACTTTTACTTCATGGGCAGAGTGTCGATAGCCGCAGTCTCTCCACATCCTTGTTGCGGAGAGACACTCGCCCAGCCACCCACAAAATAATAGTATATTTTAATATTATATTGTATAATTATATTTTTATATATACTATTTAAATCATATGTTTTCTATTATTTTAATATATGATAGACTACATAGAGTAATGTACATAAATGTTATACAATAGATATATATAATATATTATGTAATAATCTTATATTATAAAATGTTATATATATATATATATATATATGATATGATATTCTTAAGAAAATTATGTAAGTATAGATATTGGGGTTTTATATCATATTAATAGTAGTATAATTTATGGATTTCCCACCATAAATCAAAATGTGAGGCACCAATGAGACGGGCTTTGTGCACTTAGAAAACGTGTAATAGAGATTATTGATGAGTTTTTGCAACTCATCCGACCTAAATAGATTCTCGCCCAAAGAACATGATAATGGGTTGGCTTGCTAGTGCCCAATGACCCATAGTGACTGCATAGGTAGAAGTCAAACTCCCTTGGTTGAACAATTTTAGTGTCCACGATTGTGCCAGGTGGCACATTTCCTGATCTTGTATTGTTCATATTACCCATTGGGAACAACCTTGTCTAATGCTGCTTCTACGCTACTATGAATGAAATAATCAACTTATACAATTCCCTAAAGCGTGAGAATGCCTTTTCTAGCTCCACTAACTCATGGTTTAGAACAAAGTCAAACTATTCCTCACTCACCTATCTTTGAAAAAAAATCCCTTTAGCAAATATTTTGTTCGTCTTGAGATACTCATCTAGAAATTCCTTAGACATGTCTCCAAGCTCTAAAATGTATTCCTGAAGGTTTTTTTGACATTAGATTTTGACTGGACATAGTGGTTGGAAAAGGGCCAATTGATGTTCATTACAATAGCAGACATTGATGGGCTTCTTTCATCTTTTTCCCTTGGATGATTGACATTTGCTCTGAAGTACACAACATGAGAGTTCCCAAAGCGTGGCAACTGAGTGGAAAGGCTTTAAATGAGCACTGCATTGCTCTTGCCTACCTTGACATTGACCTTGAGAGCAAGACTTACCAAATATTGAGAATTGTACATGTTATCACCACATTTTTTAATAGGATCCCAGAGACAACATTGTGTTACTAGGCCTATTTCTATCTCATAGGTCAGCTTGAGACTTTTGTAGCCATGGTGCCTGTCCTCCATAATGCATATCAAAATTTGTAACTGCCCTTTGGTCTTGGTATGAATATTCATTAGAGTTTGCTTCAATAGTGCCACATTGTTAAACCTAGCCATATTAGCTAACTGAGAGATCTTGGGCTTTGGTTGCATGTTGATACTTAGGGATCGAAACCTCATCACCATGGCAGTCAAGAAAATTTTCACTGCTAAAACACTCTACCTTTCTGGCTTCTCATATGAAAAATGTATGATTTCCCATCTGTTGATGTTTTTTCCGTCAAAAACATGGCTTTTAAGTAGGTTCCATTGCCTTTCATCTGGTCGTGGCATAACCCAACTAAGTTTCCCCCCTTTACCCAACCTTAGTTGGGGTGCATCTAGCACCTGTGCTGTCACTTGGGTCATTTCTGCACCCACGAAATAATGAACTGCATCATATGAAAATTAGTTTGATCCAAAATCCTAGTTATAAGAGTTACAATTAGTTATCGACAAAGTTTGTGACAAGCTGAGTAAAATCAAGTGAATCTAAATTCAAAGAAGGAAGAAAAACTATCAAATATAAATTTTTTTTGCATAATTTTTTTACTAAATTATTAAATGACAATTGGTGATGGAGCATAGGATAGAGTGGGCTAGTTAAGCCACCATTCATATTTTACCAATTAAATTTGTTTTGCATAATTTTTTTACTAAAATTGTTAAACGGACATTGGTGATGGAGCCGAGTACAGGGTAAAGTAGGCTTGTTAAGTCACCATTCATATTTTACCATTCCACCTGACCCCAAATTGGCAAGCTATGCAAGAAATTTTTGGTTCCAATCTAGTGTGCTACCCTTCCTTCTCATCAAGGTAAACTAATTTTGTCTCATGATAAGTCTTAACAATGGATGAAAAATAATAATTTTATAAACATTACAAAGGAAACTATAATTTGAAGTCGACAAACTAAATTTTGAAGTCGACCAGTAAGGTAGTTCCATGGAAGTCTAATTTTCAAGTTCATTAGAAGCATGCATTATAAAATGACTCATTCATAGAGGAATTCTATGGTAAATTAATTGTGTTGTTGATCTTTGACGTTGTCCCATCCAAATATCATATTATAAACAAATTGCAAAAAAGTAGTGATAAGGTAAGTTTAAGTAATACTATTTAATGGAAGCTTACCTTCCAAGTCCATTTGGTATTTTCATGATGTCATTAATTATTTGTTTCCTCTAGTTCACCTGGGGAGAAGCCATGTCCCACAATTTTTTTTTAATCCCATTGAGATTACCCTTTGGGAACCTTTTCCCTTCACAAATTAGACATAACTCCATGGGAACATAATTAGGTCTACCGGACTGCTTGCTCAGGTCCAAACAAGGAAGTAGTTTGAACTCAATGTCCACATTGTGACATTGATTGTAGTAATGCAAAAGGATAATGCTCTACTTCTATTGCTCATTATCATCAATTTTGAACTTCAAATCTCTGTTAGCTTCTTTAGTGAGTCTCCCCATGTATTTTTTCTTTGTGAGCCTATGAGTGATAGACACTTTCAACCCCTTCAGATCACTTTCAGCCATCCTTCACTCTTGTGGATTGAGAGGCTTGTTTTGCTGGCAGTCCACTTGTCGATTCTCCCATAAATATTCTAGTACATGCATGGTGGCATGGAATGCCACTATAAAAGAATCCACATTTTGGGATAGCCCCTGGGCTATAGGTCTGAGACTCATCAAAAACCCTCTTGCAGCAATAATGCCACTCTTAAGATCCTCCTAGATATTTCTCTTTTTCGTAAAGACTTCACCCCATTATTATCCAACTATTATTGGGATGCTCACTTATTACCATATTCAACGCCTGCAACATTTCCTGATTGATAATCACATGGTCATGTATATTTCTATTAAGAAACTCCGCCAATCTACGCCCGTCTAGCTTGTTAGCTAGCGTTAAAGTCACCTTATATTCTTTGACATCGTCTTCCCCATTAGAGAGCTTCATAGTAAAATTCCCCTCTGGCAATTCGATCACATTGTACAAGTTCTTTTTGCCATCATAAACAGGCTTTGCATCATGGAAAGCCACACAATTCTCTGTAACCAATTTGTTCTTTATCTCTTCATCGTCTGCCCTAGACATAGTAGTTGCACCACGACCTCCTTTCTGCTTTCCTCCATGTTTAGAAGCACCATTTTTGGAAGAATGGTGCATTATGTTCACATCATAATGGAAGATCTATTGAGTGGGCTAAAATTTGGCCTTGAAATGATTTGCAATTAGGCGAACCTGCCTAGACCCATTTTTCCCTCCTGCATGGGGCCTCCCCACAGGCTTCAAATTTCTAGAGTTTAAGCTTCCAACCTTGCTACTATTGACACTAGTGCTAGTGCTAGTAGAAGAAATCTATGGAATGTTAATTGGGGCCATGAGCTCATTAATGTTCAGTTCAGCCATTTGCCTCAAGGGTTCCTTGATAGCAATACCTAAATTCATTCCTAATCCATCATATTTAAGCCTAAAAGAATAAGTTAAACAACATTGAAGATCTTAACATTGAAAAATTCAATCCATAATCCAAAAAAATAGAAACTTAGAAGAAAAGAATTTTCCAAGCTCTTCTAAACTACTCTTTTACAAAATTCTAACCGACATTTTGAGTGGGCTACCTGACACAAAAGAGTTGCTTCACTACCCATCAGGGAAGAAGCTTTATCACTTTAAAAGTTCTAAGCAAGAAATTGAGGATATATATTATAATATATATTATATTTTATTTAATATAATATATATTATATTTAATATATATTACATTAAATATAATATTAAATATATTATATATTATATTTAATATATATTACATTAAATATAATATAATTTTTTTTTTTTTTGATACATAAGAGCTTTATATTTTATTAATATGAAAAAAGGTTAAGTTGACATCATTTGCATATACAGGGAAATGCCAACCCTGAAACCAAAATTTTCACTTGCTCCAAGCTACTAATCTTCAACCAAAAAACTACCAGCATTACAGGGAAGAAACCCAAACTAAGATCCATTGCAGCCCAACCACCACTACCTTCCAGAACATGAAACCGCCACCCTAAAACTATAGCATCCATATACGGAAGAGAAAACCCCAACAGAGAAAAATTTACAAGAAAACCAGTCAACCGCCCCATACCTGAACTCATAGAAAACCATTGGCCTTGGAAAAGGCCTCAAAGTCCACAATCCAGTTGATGTCCTGCACAACCATGAGACCAAAAAAATTCTTCATATACTCCACAACGATGACAACTATCATTCGATGCCTCATTAACGCCAAACCCTTCAAATCAAGTAGAAAAGGGTAAATTTTCACTGTGTCATTTGCATTTTTCATTAGCTCCCATTTGCTAGGGTGCGAAACACCCTTTCCCTCAATTTCTAGCGTCAACACCTCATCCACACCCACCAACAAATCACTTTGAAAAACTTTCTCCAGTAGCACTTTCACCTCCGCATTTGGCACACGAATATCCATAAGAGACACCAAGAACCTGGAAGTAATATTCGTGTTGTCCCTTCCAAACTCACTTCAATGCAAATGACTAGGACCCAACACCATTTTCACCGTCAAAACCAATAGAGAATCGATATTATTCATGTTCCTTTTGAGCTGCTAGAATGAAACCTCTCTAAAATCTGTTTGGAGTGTTTTAGCCCCCAACGAGATTGGTGTATCCAACCCAAAACACACCAGGCCATCCACCGAAACTTCAATTATAAAGTGTGATCTCCCTATCATCTCATAAACCAAATACCCACCCGATAAAACCAACCCTGCAGGCAATGCAAACCAAACAAGCAAATCCAAATTTCAAATTGATTCCTCCTCACTTGCCACGACCGCATTTAAGCTAAAGAGGATGCTAGACTAGAAATCATTATTTGATACTTAGCTCCAAAAGAAATTAATGCAAAAATCTACACACGAGGGAGGTCATCCTTCACCACAAATTCCATACAAAGTAATAAGAAAAATAGTGACATCGGCTACTACACATGTACTAAAAAAATGCCACACTATTGCCTATCCATTCCTTGATTTGAGAGCATGAATTGCTCAACACAAACACCTGCTTGTCCAGCTTTGCAAGAGCCCCACCCATGATTTCATCTAGGGTGGATAATAAGGAGACCTTGCCATCTCATCAAACAACCACCAACACACCACCCCACGACCAAGACTACATGCCACTTGTGCTAGTTAGCCAGTGCCCTCCACCAACTTGGAGGGCTTCCCTCCCATTTGCTCACTTAATATATATTATATTAAATATATTAAATTTAATATATATTTGCATTATATTAATAATATAAATATACATTACACAAGAATAATATATAATAATTTATATTATATTATTTTATACTTTATTATATTATATTATATTTACAATACATAATATATATATATATATAATATATATAAATTATATATAGTTTATGATTATATTATAAATAGTATTTTATATTATTATATTATATTTACAATACTTAATATAAATATATATAATATAGAATATAATATATATTATATATTAAATATAGTATTAATATATAATATATTATATTATATTATATAACATATATTATATATTAAATTATATATCATTTAATGATTTTATTATAATAATATTTATAATTATTATATTATATTAATTATTAAATGTATTATAAAATATTAAATATAATTTAAATAATATGTATTAAAGAATTTGTTGCCCATTATTCACCACCATCACTGAGCTACCAACCCCTCAAGCATTATACATGAAATGTTCATTTTAATTGTTGCATCATTCTCCAATTACACTAAATCATTCTTCGTAACCATATCCTAGACGAGATATGGATGAAGAATATATAACTAATCCTAAAGATGGAATATGTAACTTTTCTAAAGAAATTTTTCTATTTACCTAGCAGAACAGAAAGTTGTGGAGTGAATTGTTGCTACCTTCCTCATCCCCATACCTGGAGACCCCATGCCTGATTGCCTGGTGCAGGTTGGATTAGACCTCCATGCTGGAAGCTTTTCCCAAAGATGGCTCCAACATAACTCGGCCTGGGTTTGACTGCCCCAGCTCTCCCTTGACCCCTTCCTTGACCACCTGGTGCAAGTTGGCTTAGATCTCCACACTGAAAGATTTTCCTAGAGATGAATCCAACATAATTCAGCTTGGGTTCAACTCCCCCAACTCTCCCTTGACCTCTTCTTTGACCACCTGGTGCAGGTTGGCTTAGACCTCCATGCTAAAATCTTTTCTGAGAGACCACTCTAGCATAACTTGGCCTAGGTTCGACTCCCCCAGCTCTCCCCTGACCCTTTCCCTAATTTCCTAGTGTAGGTTGGCTTAGACCTCCATGCTGAAAGCTTTGCCTAGAGATGGATCTAGCATAACTCGGCCTGGTTTCATCTCCCCTAGCTCTCCCTTGACTCCTTCCTTGACCACTTGGTGCAAGTTGGCTTAGTCCTCCACGCTGAAAGATTTGCCCCGAGACAAATCCAACATAACTTAGCCTGGCTTTGACTCCCCTAACCCTCCCCTGGCTGCCTAGTGTAGGTTGGCTTATACCTCCACACTGAAAGCCTTTCCCAAAGATAGCTCCAACATAACTTAGCTTGGGCTCAAATTTTCCAGCTCTCCCCTGACCCCTTCCCTAACTGCCTGGTGTAGGTTGGCTTAGACCTCCATGCTGAAAGCTTTTCCTAGAGACGGTTCCACCATTACTTGGCCTAGATTTGACTCCCCCTACTCTCTTCCAACCCCTTCCCTGACTGCTTGGTGTAGGTTGGCTTAGATATCCATGTTGAAAGCTTTTCTCAGAGACAACTCTAGCATAATTCGGCCTAGGTTCGACTCCCCCAACTCTCCCCTGACCCCTCCCCTGACCGCCTGGTGTACGTTGGCTTATACCTCCATGCTAAAAGCTTTTCCCATAGAGGGATCCAATATAACTCAACTTGGGTTTGACTCCCCCAACTCTTCCCTGACCCCTTTCCTGATGGCCTGTGTAAGTTGGAGTAGACCTCCACACTAAAAGCTTTGGTCAAAGATAGCTCCAACATAACTTTCCCTAGGTTTGACTCCCCCAACCCTCCCTTGACCGCCTAGTGTAGGTTGGCTTAGACCTCCACATTGAAATATTTTCCCAGAGACAACTTCAACATAACTCAGCTTGGGTTGAACTCTCCTAGCTCTCCCCTAACCCCTTCCCTCACCACTTGGTGCAATTTGGCTTAAACCTCCACACTAAAATATTTTCCCAGAGATGGCTCCAACATAACTTGGCCTAGGTTTGACTCCCCCAACTCTCCCCTAACCCCTTTCTTGACCACCTAGAGAAGGTTGGCTTAGACCTCCATGTTGAAAGATTTTCCTAGAGATGACTCCAACATAACTCAGTTTGGGTTTTCCTCCCTTGGATCTCAGTTGACCCCTTAGGCCTTGACCACCTAGTGGAGGTTGGCTTAGAACTCCATGCTAAAAGCTTTGCTGAGAGACAACTCCAACATAACTCAATCTTGGTTTGACTCTCCCAGCCCTCCTTTGACTATTTGGTGTAGGTTGGCTTAGACCTCCACACTGAAAGCTTTACCCATAGATGGTTCCAACATAACTCAGCCTAGGTTCAACTCCCCCAACTCTCCCTTGACCCCTTCCTTGACCACTTGGTGTAGGTTGGATTAGACATCTACACTAAAATTTTTTCCCTAAGACAACTCCAACATAACTCGTCCTAGGTTCAACTCACCCAGCTCTCCCTTGACCCCTTCCCTGATCACCTGGTGTAGGTTGGCTTAGACCTCCATGCTAAAATCTTTTCCTAGAGATGTCTACAACATAAATCAACTAGGGTTCAACTCCCAACTCTCCCCTGACCGCCTGGTGTAGGTTGTCTTAGACCTCCACACAGAAAGCTTTGCCCAAAGATGACTCCAACATAACATGGCCTAGATTTGACTCCCCCATCTCTCCCTTGACCCCTTCCTTGACCGCCTAGTGCAGGTTGACTTAGACCTCCATGCTAAAAGATTTTCCCAGAGATGGCTCCAACATAACTCGGCCTGGGTTTCACTCCCATAGCTCTCTCCTGACCCCTTCCTTGACCACCTGGTGTAGGTTGGTTTAGAATTCTACACTAAAAGCTTTGCTCAGAAATAGCTCCAACATAACTTGGCTTGGGTTTGACTCCCCTAGCTCTCCCTTGATCCCTTCCCTAACTACTTGGTGTTGGTTGGGTTAGACCTCCACATTGAAATATTTTCCTAGAGAGGGCTCTAGTATAAGTTTCCTTGGGTTTGACTCCCCCAGCTCACCCCTGATCACTTCCTTGAACCCCTGGTGTAGGTTGGATTAGAACTCCATGCTGAAAGTTCTTCCCAACAATAGCTCTAGCATAACTCGGCCTAGGTTCAACTACCCCAACTCTCCCCTGGCCCCTTCCATGATTGCTTGGTGCATGTTAGATTAGACCTCCACGCTAAAAGCTTTTCCCAAAGATGACTCTAGCATAACTCAGCCTGAGTTTGAGTCCCCCAGCTCTCCCTTACTACTACTAGGATGCTCACTTACTACTGGATTCAATGCCTTCAACATTTCCTAATGCACAATCAGAAGGTCACATATATTTCTATTAAGAAAATCTACCAATCTACACTCGTCTAGCTTGTTAGCTAGTGTTAGTCACCTTATATTCTTTGACATTGTCTTCTCCATTAGAGAGCTTCAGGGAAAAATCCCCCTGTAGCAATTCGATCACACTGTACAGGTTCTTTTTGCCATCATAAACAGGGTTTGCATCATAGAAATCCACATGATTCTCTACAACCAATTTGTTCTTTATCTCTTCTGTGTCTTCCCTAGACATAGTAGATGCACCACGACCTCCTTTATGATTTCCTCCACATTTAGAAGCACCGTTTTTGGCAGAATGGCACGCTATGTTCACATAATAATGGAAGATTTGTTGAGTGGGATGAAATTCAACCTTGAAATGATTTGCAATGAGTTGAACCTGTCTAGACCCATTTTTCCCTCTTGCATCGTGCCTCCACACAAGCTTCAAATTTCTAGAGTTCAAGCTTCCAACCTTGCTACTACTAACACTGGTGTTGGTGCAAGTAGAAGAAATTTGTGGAATGTTAATTAGGGCCTTGGGCTCATTAATGTTTAGTTCAACCATTTGCCTCGAGGGTTCCTTGATATGCATACCTGGATTCATTTCTAATCCATCATATTTAAGCTTAAAAAAACATCAACTAAACAAAATTGAAGATCTTAACATTGAAAAATTCAATCCATAGTCCAAGAAAAATAGACCACACTGAAAGCTTTTCCCAAAGATGGCTCCAACATAACTTGGCCTTGGTTTGACTCCCCCATCTCTCCCCTGATCCCTTCCTTGACCGCCTGGTGTAAGTTGGCTTAGACCTCCACATTGAAATATATTCTTAGAGATGGCTCCATCATAACTCAACCTAGGTTTGACTCCCCTAGCTCTCCCTTGACCCCTTCCTTGACCGCGTGGTGTAGGTTGGCTTAGACCTTCATGCTTAAAGCTTTTCCCAAAGATGACTCCAACATAACTTGACTTGGGTTTGACTCCTCCAACTATCCCTTGACCCCTTGACATCTTGGTGAAAGTTGGCTTAGACCTCCATGTTGAAAGCTTTACCTAGAGATAACTCCAACATAACTCACCCTGGGTTCAACTCCCCCAGTTCTCCCTTGACCCCTTCCTTGAACGCCTGGTGTAGGTTGGCTTAGACATCCATGCTGAAAGATTTTCCTAGTGTCGGCTCTAGTATAACTTGGCCTGGGTTCAACTCCCCTAACCCTCACCTCACTGCCTGGGATAGTTTGGCTTAGATCTTCATGTTAAAATATTTTCCTAGAGATGGCTCCAACATCACTTGACCTGGGTTTGACTCCCCTAGCTCTCCCTTGACTCCTTCCCTTACCACCTGGTGCAGGTTGGCTCATACCTCCACACAAAAAGATTTTCCCAGAGATGACTCTAGCTTAACTTGGCCTTGGTTCGACTCCCCTAGCTCTCCCTTGACCCCTTCCCTAAATACCTTGTGCAGGTTGGTTTAGAAATTCACATTGAAAGCTTTATCAAGAGACAACTCCAATATAACTCAGCTTGGGTTCAACTCCACTAGCTCCCCCTGATCCCTTCCTTGACCGCTTGGTGTAGCTTGGCTTAGACCTCTATGTTGAAAGCTTTTCCCAGAGATAGCTCTAGCATATCTTGGCCTTGGTTCGACTCCCTTGGCTCTCTCTTGACCCCTTCCCTGACCTTCTGGTGTAGGTTGGTTTAGAATTCCATGCTGAAAGCTTTGCCCATAGATGACTCTAACATAACTCGACTTGGGTTCGACTCCCCCAGATCTCCCTTGACCCCTTCCTTGAACACTTGGTGTAGGTTGGCTTAGACCTCCATATTGAAATATTTTCCTAGAGATGGATCTAGCATAACTCGGCCTGGGTTCGACTCCCTCAGCTCACCCTTGACCCCTTTCTTGACTACTTGGTGCAGGTTGTCTTAGACCTCCATGCTGAAGCTTTTCCCAGAGATGGCTCCAACATAACTCGACCTAGGTTCAACTACCCCAACTCTCCCCTAACCCCTTCCATGACCGCTTGGTGCAGGTTGGCTTAGGCCTCCTTGCTGAAAGCTTTTCCCAAAGATGACTCTAGGGTGATCCCATAATATTGGTTTACAATTTTCAGGAGATCCTGATTTTTTTTGAAATCACATATTTTAAAAAAATATAATGATTTAATCCTTGAAAAGTTCCATTTGAGGGATTTCAATTGAAGAGGGTTTGATCGAACCACCTTAGATCAAACCCCCTTGGATAGAACCCCACTAGTTTTAAATCATACCTATAATAGAGTCTCCTTTACACCTATCAAAATGCTGATAAAAAACCACTTTTGATTTACCTTTTGGGGATCAAATGAATTCATTTAAAATTTATTTTTTGTAAGTATGTAGTCCTTCTTATAAGCTTCCCAAAAAGTATAATTTTAAATAAATTTAATTTAATTATTATATTTATTTTTTATTTCTTGTGAATGTAGGTTTTTGATTGAAAATCAAGCTCTCTGTTATGCACATGTGGAAAAATTGAAAATTATCAATTGTTTTTTTTTGAAAAATATCAGTGCATTAGATATTGAAGTCCTTGATCCAACCAAAAAAATTGAATTTCGATACATACAAAAAAGTTATGTTGTATATAGTCCGCCTATGTCTGAATTGTAATTGTTTTGACTTCAAAACTTGATTAAGGAAAAAATATTCAATAAAACACTATGAAACCAAATGAAAGCGCTAGATATCATAGTTACAAATCTAAATTCAAAAAAAATAGAATTTTATCTTTCATGGAAAAAATGTTATGTTGTATACGGTGAGCATCACTCCTCAAAAATGGTGTTTACTAAAAAAACTAGTTTTCAAAGGAGATGGAAAAAGAGTGTTATCTGATTCCAAAAATTTTGAAAAAAATATATTTAGAATCTATAGACAAAATGTCACAAATTACTAGTTTGCATCATCTTCAAATTCCTCACGGTTTAGCTGCTATAGGTGCCCAAAAGTGAAGATTTAGTAAGAAAAAATTAGTTTAGTGTCCAGTTTGGTCAAAAATTGTAAACTAGTATTGTGGGATCACCCTCTAGCATAACTCAGCGTGAGTTCGATTCCCCCATCTCTCCCCTGACCACTTCCTTTACTATCTGGTGTAAGTTGGCTTAAACCTCCACAATGAAAGATTTTCCCAAAGATGGCTCCAACATAACTCGACCTAGGTTCGACTCCCCCAGCTCTCCCCCGACCCCTTCCATGAAGCTTTATCACTTTAAAAGTTCTAAGAAAGAAATCAAGGAGATATATTATATTAAATATATAAAATTTAATAAATATTTGCATTATATGAATAATATAAATATATATTACATAAGAATAAAATATAATAATTTATATTATATGATATTATACTATATTATATTATATTTACAATACATATATATATAAATTATATATAAATTATATATAGTTTATGATTATATTATAAATAGTATTTTATAATTATTCTATTATATTATATTTACAATACTTAATATAAATATATATAATATAATTTATTTATATATAATATAGAATATAATATATATTATATATCAAATAGGCCTTGGCTTGAGCATAACTCGGCGTTAGGCCTTGACCACTTGGTGGAGGTTGGCTTAGAACTCCATGCTAAAAGCTTTGTCGAGAGACAACTCCAACATAGTTCAACCTGGGTTCGACTCCCCTAGCCCTCCCTTGACTGCCTAGTGCAGGTTGGCTTAGACCTACACATTGAAAGCTTTACCTAGAGATGGCTCCAACATAACTTAGCCTGGGTTTGACTCCCCCAACTCTCCCTTGACCCCTTCCCCAACCACCTAGTGAAGGTTGGATTAGACCCCTATGCTGAAATTGTTTCCCAAAGATAGCTCTAACATAACTCGTCCTAGGTTCGACTCACCCAGCTCTCCCCAAACCCCTTCCCTAATCACTTAGTGCAGGTTGGATTAGACCTCCACATCGAAAGCTTTGCCCAGGGATATCTACAACATAACTCAACTTGGGTTCGACTCCCCCAACTCTCCCCTGACCCCTTCCTTGATTGCCTGGTGTAAGTTGGCTTAGACCTCCAAGCTGAAAACTTTTCCCAAAGATGGATCCAACATAACTCGGCCTGGGTTTGACTCCGCCATCTCTCCCCCGACCCCTTCCTTGACTGCCTGCTGTAAGTTGGCTTAGAACTCCACGCTGAAAGATTTACCCAAAGATGACTCCAACATAACTAAATCTAGGTTTGACTCCTCCAACTATCCCTTGACCCCTTCCTTGAACGCCTAGTGTAGGTTGGCTTAGACCTTCACGCTTAAAGCTTTTCCCAAATATGAATCCAACATAACTCGACCTAGGTTCAATTCCCCCAACTCTCCCCTGACCCCTTGACATCCTGGTGCAAGTTGGCTTAGACCTCCATGTTGAAAGCTTTACCTAGAGGCAACTCTAGCATAACTCGGCTTGGGTTCAACTCCCCTAGCTCTCCCCTAACCCCTTCCGTGACTTCCTGGTGTAGGTTGGCTTAGACCTCCATGATAAAAGATTTTCCTAGAGTTGACTCCCCCAACTCACCCTTGACCCCTTCCTTGATTGCCTAGTGCAGGTTGGATTGGACCTCCATGTTGAAAGCTTCTCCCAAAGATGGCTCCAACATAACTCGACCTAGGTTTGACTACCCCAGCTCTCCCTTGACCCCTTCCATGATCGCTTGGCGCAGGTTGGATTAGACCTCCATGTTGAAAGCTTTTCTGAAAGATGGCTCCAGCATAACTCAACCTGAGTTTGACTCCCCGAGCTCTACCCTACTGTTACTAGGATGCTTGATTACTACTAGATTCAACACCTACAACATTTCCTGATGCACAATCACATGGTCACATATATTTCTATTAAGAAACTTCACCAATCTACACCCGTCTAGCTTGTTAGCTAGTGTTACAGTCACCTTATATTCTTTGACATTGTCTTCCCTATTAGAGAGCTTCATGGTAAAATCCCCCTCTGGCAATTCGATCATGCTATACAGGTTCTTTTTTCCATCATAAATAGGGTTTTCATGATAGAAAGCCACGTGATTCTCTGCAGCCAATTTGTTCTTTATCTCTTTTGTGTTTTCCCTAGACATAGAAGATGCACCACGACCTCCTTTTTGATTTCCTCCACATTTGGAAGCACCATTTTTGGTAGAATGACACGTTATGTTCATATCATAATGGAAGATCTATTGAGTGGGCTGAAATCTGACCTTGAAATGATTTGCAATGGGGCGAACCTATCTAGACCCATTTTCCCCTCCTACATCGGGCCTCCCCACAGGCTTCAAATTTCTAGAGTTCAAGCTTCCAACCTTGCTACTACCGGCACTGGTGCTAGTGCAAGTAGAAGAAATCTGTGGAATGTTACTTGGGGCTATGGGCTCATTAATGTTTAGTTCAACCATTTTCCTCAAGGGTTCCTTGATAGCCATAGTTGGATTCATTTCTAATAGATCATATTTAAGCCTAAAAGAACATCAGTTAAAAAAAATTGAAGATCTTAACATTAAAAAATTCAATTCATAATCTAAGAAAAATAGAAACTGAGAAGAAAAGCATTTTCCAAAGTTCTTCTGAACTACTCTTTTACAAAATTTTGACTGATGTTTTGAGTGGGCTACTCGACACAAAAGAGTTGCTTCACTACCCATTAGGGAAGAAGCTTTATCACTTTAAAAGTTTTGAGCAAGAAATCGATGAGATATATTATATTAAATTCAATATATATTTGCATTATATTAATAATATAAATATATATTACATAAAAATAATATATAATAATTTATATTATATGATATTATACTATATTATATTTACACTAGAAATATATATATATAAATTATATATAGTTTATGATTATATTATAAATAGTATTTTATAATTATTCTATTATATTATATTTACAATACTTAATATAAATATATATACTATTATTTATTTATATATAATATAGAATATAATATATATTATATATCAAATATTGTATTAATATATAATATATTATATTATATAAAATATATTATATATTAAATTATATATATAATATTATAATCATTTATGATTATATTATAAATAATATTTATAATTATTATATTATATTAATTATTAAATATATTATAAAATATTAAATATAATTTCAATAATATGTATTAAAGAATTTGTTGCCCATTATTCGCCTCCATCATTTAGTTACCAGCCCCTCAAGCATTAGACATGAAATGTTTGTTTTAATTGTTGCATCATTCTCCGTATACACTGAATCGTTCTTCGTAACCATATCCAGGATGGGATATGGATGAAGAATATGTAACTAATCGCAAATATGGAATATGTAATTTTTCTAAAGAAGTTTTTCTATTTACCTAGCAGAACAAAAGGCTATGGAGTGAATTGTTGATACCTTCCTCATCCCCATGCTTGGGGACCCCATGCCTAACTGCCTGGTGTAGGTTGGCTTAGACCTCCACACTTAAAGTTTTCCCCTGAGATGGCTCCAACATAACCCGGTCTCGGTTCGATTCCCCCAGCTCTCCCCTGACCCCTTCGCTGACTGCTTGGTGTAAGTTGGCTTAGAACTCCATGCTAAAAGCTTTTCCTAGAGATGGCTCCAACATAACTCAGCTTGGGTTTGACTAACCCAACTCTACCCTGACCTCCTAGTGTAGGTTGGCTTAGACCTCCATGCTAAAAGCTTTGCCTAGAGATGGCTCCAGCATAACTTGATCTTGGTTTGACTTGCCTAGCTCTCCTGTGACCCCTTCCTTGACTGCCTGGTGTAGGTTGGATTAGATCTCCACATTGAAAGCTTTTCCTAGAGATGACTCCAGCTTAACTCAGACTGGGTTTGACTCCCCCAACTCTCCCCTAACCCCTTCTTTGACTTCCTAGTGTAGGTTGGCTTAGACCTCAATGCTAAGAGCTTTTCCTAGAGATGACTCCAACATAACTCAGCTTGGGTTTGATTCCCCAAACCCTCCTATGACTACCTTGTGTAGGTTGGTTTAGACCTCCATGCTAAAATCTTTGCACATAGATGACTCTAGCATAATTTGGCCCGGGTTTGACTCCCATAGCTCTCCCCTAACCTCTACCTTGACCACCCGATGTAGGTTGACTTAGACCTCAACACTGAAAGCTTTTCCCAAAGATGACTCCAACATAACTCAGCCTGGGTTTGACTGTCCTAGCTCTCCCTTGACCCCTTCCCTAATTGCTTGATGTCGGTTTGCTTAGATCTCCATGCTGAATGCTTTGCCCAGAGATGACTTGAGCATAACTCGGCTTGCATTCGACTCCCCCAACTCTCCCCTAACCCCTTCCCTAACTACCTGGTGTAGGTTTCCTTAGACCTCCATGCTAAAAGCTTTGTCTAGAGATGGCTCCAATATAACTTAGCTTGGGTTCGACTCCCCTAGTTCTCCTCTGACCCCTTCCCTGACCACTTTGTGTAGGTTGGCTTAGACCTCTATGTTGAAAGCTTTTCCCAGAGATGACTCCAGCATAACATGACATGGGTTCAACTCTCCCATCCCTCCCTTGATCGCCTAGTGCAGGTTGGCTTAGACCTCCATGCTAAAATATTTTCTGAGAGACGACTTCAACATAATTCAGCCTGTGTTCGACTCCCCTAGCTCTTCCCCGACTCCTCTCATGATTGCCCAGTGCAAGTTGGCTTATATCTCCATGCTAAAATATTTTCCTAGAGATGGATCTAGCATAACTCAGCCTCAGTTTGACTCCCCCCAAATCTCTCCTGAACCCTTTCTTGACTGCCTAGTGCAAGTTAGCTTAGAACTCCATAATAAAATATTTTCCTAAAGATGACTCGATCATAACTCAACTTGGTTCTGACTCCCCGAGCTCTCCCCTAACCCCTTCCATGATTGCTTGGTGTAGGATGGCTTAGACCTCCATGCTGAAAGCTTTTCCTATAGACGACTCCAGTATAACTCGGTCTGGGTTTGACTCCCCCAACTCTCCCCTAACCCCTTTTCTAACTGCGTGGTGCAGTTTGGCTTAGACCTTCATGCTAAAATATTTTCCTAGAGATGACTCCTACATAACTCGGCTTGGGTTTGACTCCCTCAGCTCTCCCTTGACCCCTTCTTTGACCGCTTGGTGTAGGTTGGCTTAGGCCTCCATGCTGAAAGCTTTGTGTAAAGATGCCTCCAACATAACTTGGCCTGGGCTTGAATCCCCCATCTCTCCCTTAAACCCTTCCTTGACTACCTGGTGTAAGTTGGCTTAGACCTCCATGCTAAAAGATTTTACCAGAGATGACTCCAACATAACTTAACCTAGGTTTGAATCCTTGAGATATCCCATGACCCCTTCCTTAAATACCTAGTGTAGGTTGGCTTAGACCTTCACGTTTAAAGCTTTTCCCAAAGATGACTCCAACATAACTCAACCTAGGTTCAACTCCCCCAGCTCTCCCCTAACCCCTTGACATCCTAATGCAAGTTGGATTAGACCTCCACACTAAAAGCTTAGCCTAGAGACAACTCCATCATAACTTAGTCTGGGCTCAACTCCCCTAGCTCTACCCTGACCCCTTCCCTGACTGCCTAGTGTAGGTTGGCATAGAAGTCCATAATGAAAGCTTTTCCTAGAGTCAACTCCATCATAACTCAGCCTGGGTTTGACTCCCCCAGTGCTCACCCCACTGCCTGGGGAAATTTGGCTTAGACCTTCACATTAAAAGCTTTTCCTAGAGATGACTCCAACATAACTTGACCTAGGTTCAACTCCACCAGCTCTCCCTTAATGCCTTCCCTGACCACCTAGTGCAGGTTGGTTCATACCTCCACACAAAAAGATTTTCCTAGAGATGAATCTAGCTTAACTTAGTTTGGGTTCAACTCACCCAACTCTCTCTTGACCCCTTCCTTGATTGCCTAGTGCAGGTTGGTTTAGACCTTCACGCTTAAAACTTTTTCGAGAGATGGCTCTAACATAACTCAGCCTGGGTTTGACTCCCCCAGCTCCCCCTGATCCCTTCCCTGACTGCCTAATGTAGGTTGGTTTAGACCTCCATGCTAAAATATTTGTCCAAAGATGACTCCAACATAACTCGGCCTGAGTTCTACTCCCCTAGCTCTCCCCTAACCACTTCCCTAACTGCCTGGTGCAGGTTGGTTTAGAATTCCATGCTAAAAGCTTTTCCTAGAGACAACTCAAGCTTAACTTAGCTTGGGTTCTACTCCCCTAGCTCTCCCCTAACCCCTTCCCTAACCACCTAGTTCAGTTTGGATTAGACCTCCACATTGAAAACTTATCCCAGAGATGGATCCAACATAACTCGGCTTGGGTTTGACTCCCCCATCTCTCTCCTAACCCCTTCCTTCACTGCTTGGTGTAAGTTGCTTTATACCTCCACAATGAAAGATTTTCCTGGAGATGGCTCCAACATAACTCAACTTGGGTTCGACTCCCCCAGCTCTCCCTTGACCCCTTCTTTGACCACCTGGTGTAGGTTGGCTTAGAATTTCACGCTTAAAATCTTGCCCGAATATGACTCTAGCATAACTCAGCTTGGGTTCGACTCCCACCAGCTCTCCCCTGACCCCTTGACATCATAGTACAAGTTGGATTAAACCTCCACATTGAAAGCCTTTCCTAGAGACAACTCCAACATAACTTGGGCTGGGTTCAACTCCCCCATCTCTCCCCTGATGACTACCTGGTGTAGGTGGGCTTAGACCTCCACGCTAAAAGCTTTTTCCTAGAGTCAAATCCAACATAACTTAGCTTGGGTTTGACTCCCCCAACCCTCGCTTCACTGCTTGGGGTAGTTTGGCTTAGACCTTCAAGTTAAAATCTTTTCCTAGAGATGACTCTAGCATAAATTGACCTGGGTTCAACTCCCCAAGATCTCCCTTGACCCCTTCCCTGATTGCCTAGTGTAGGTTGGCTCATACCTCCACATAGAAAGATTTTCCCAAAGACAACTCCAACTTAACTTGGCTTGGGTTCGACTCCCCCAGCTCTCCCTTGACCCCTTACCTGATTGCCTATTGTAGGTTGGTTTAGACCTTCATAGTGAAATCTTTTCTGAAAGATGGCTCTAGCATAACTTGAATTGGGTTTGACTCCCTCGGCTCCCCCCTGATCCCTTCCTTGAATGCCTAGTGCAGGTTAGCTTAGATCTCCATGTTGAAAGCTTTACCCCGAGATGGCTCCAACATATCTTAGCCTGGGTTTGACTCCCCTAGCTCTCCCCTAACTGCTTGGTGTAGGCTGGTTTAGAATTCCATGCTAAAATATTTTCCTAGAGATGACTCCAACATAACTTGTCTAGGGTTTGACTCCTCCAACTCTTCCCTGACCCCTTCCCTGACCACCTAGTGTAGGTTGGCTTAGACCTCCATGCTGAAAGATTTTCCCAAAGACAACTCTAGCATAACTCAGCCTAGGTTCGACTCCTCCAGCTTGCTCTTTACCCCTTCCTTGACTGCTTGGTGCAGGTTGGCTTAGACCTCCATGTCGAAATATTTTCCTAGAGATGGCTATAGCATAACTTGGCCTAGCTTTGACTACCCCAACTCACCCCTGACCCCTTCCATGACCACTTGGTGCAGGTTGGCTTAGACCTCCATGTTGAAAGCTTTCCTGAAAGACGACTCTAGGATAACTCAGCCTGAGTTCGACTCCCCCAGCTCTCCCCTGCTGCTGCGGGGATGCTCACTTACTACCATATTCAATGCATGCAAAATTTCTTGATGCAAAACCACATGGTCACACATGTTTATATTAAGAATCTCCGCCAATCTACGCTCGTCTAACTTGTTAGCTAGTGTTAACATCACCGTATATTCTTTGACATTGTCTTCCCCATTAGAGAGCTTCATGGTAAAATCCCCCTCTGGCAATTCGATCGCATTGTACAATTTTTTTTGCAATCATTAATAGGTTTTGCATCATCGAAATCCACATGATTCTCTGCAACCAATTTGTTCTTTATCTCTTCTGTGTTTTCCTTAGACATAGTAGATGCACCACGACCTCCTTTTTGTTTTCCTCCACATTTGGAAGCACCATTTTTGGTAGAATGGTGCGTTATGTTCACATCATAATGGAAGATCTATTGAGTGGGTAGAAATTTGACCTTGAAATGATTTGCAATGAGGCAAACCTATCTAGACCCATTTCACCCTCCTGCATCAAGCCTCCCCATAGGCTTCAACTTTTGAGAGTTCAAGTTTCCAACCTTGCTACTACCGACACGAGTGTTGTTGCTAGTAGAAGAAATTTGTGGAATGTTAATTGGGGCCATGGGCTCATTAATGTTCACGTCAACCATTTCTCTCGAGGGTTCCTTGATATCCATACTCAGATTCATTTCTAATCCATCATATTTAAGGCTAAAAAAACATTAGTTAAACAAAATTGAAGATCTTAACATTAAAAAATTCAATCCATTGTCCAAGAAAAATAGACCTCCACGCTGAAAGCTTTTCCTAGAGACGGCTCTATCTTAAAACAAATTGGGTTTGACTCCCCTAGCTCTCCCCTAACCCCTTCCTTGAATGCTTGGTGTAGGTAGGCTTAGACCTCCATGCTGAAAGCTTTTCCCAAAGATGACTCCAACATAACTCAGCCTAGGTTTGACTCCCATAACCCTTCCATGACCACCTAGTGTAGGTTGTTTTAGACCTCCATGCTAAAAGCTTTTCCTAGAGACGATTCTAGCATAAATTGACCTAAGTTCGACTGTCCCAACTCTCCCTTGACCCCTACCTTGACCACCTGATGTAGGTCGGCTTAGACCTCAACACTTAAATATTTACCTAGAGACAACTCCAACATAACTCGGCTTGGGTTTGACTCCCTTAGCTCTCCTCTAACCCCTTCCCTAACTACCTGCTATAGGTTTTCTTAGACCTCGCCGCTAAAAGCTTTTCCCAGAGATGAATCGAGCATAACTTGGCCTACGTTCATCTCCCCCAGCTCTCCCCTAAACCCTTCCTTGACCACCTGGTGTAGGTTTGCTTAGACCTCCATGCTAAAAGCTTTTTTCAGAGATGGCTCTAGTATAACTCGGCCTGGGTTTGACTCCCCCAGCTCTTTCCTGACCCCTTCTCTAATTTCTTGGTGTAGGTTGGCTTAGAAATCCATATTGAAAGCTTTTCCCAAAGATGACTCCAACATAATTTGGCATGGGTTCAACCCCCCTAGCCCTCCCTTGACCGCCTGGTGTAGGTTTGCTTAGACCTCCACACTAAAAGCTTTGCTGAGAGACGACTCCAACATATCTCGACCTATGTTTGACTCCCCTAGCTCTCCCTTGACCCCTCTCCTGATCGGCCAGTGTAGGTTGGCTTAGACCTCCACGTTGAAATATTTTCCCAAAGATGGTTCCAACATAACTCAACCCTGGTTCAACTCCCCCCAACTCTCCCCTGACCCCTTCCTTGAGTGCCTGGTGCAAGTTGGCTTAGAGCTCCATAATTAAAGATTTTCCCATAGATGACTCCATCATAACTCAACTTGGTTTTGACTCCCACAGCTCTCCCTTGACCCCTTCCATGATCACTTGGTACAAGTTGGCTTAGAACCCCACGTTGAAAGCTTTTCCCATATTAAAATCTAGTATAACTCGGCTTGGGTTTGACTCCCCCAGCTCTCCCCTGACCCCTTTGCTAACTGCTTGGTGTATTTTTTCTTAGAATTCCATGCTAAAATATTTTCCTAGAGATGACTAGCATAACTCGGCTTGGGTTTGACTCCCCCAGCTCTCCCCTGACCCCTTCCCTGACTGTCTGGTATAAGTTGGCTTAGACCTCCATGCTGAAAGCTTTGCCTAGAAATGGCTCTAGCATAAATCGACATGGGTTTGACTCACCCATTTCTCCCCTGAACCCTTCCTTGAACACCTGGTGTAAGTTAGCTTAGACCTCCAGACTGAAATATTTGCTGAGAGACGGCTCCAACATAACTCGACCTGGGTTTGACTCCCCTAGCTCTCTCTTGACCCCTTCCTTGACCGCTTGGTGCAGGTTGGATTAGAACTTCATGCTTAAATATTTTCCCAAAGATGACTCCACATAACTTGGTCTGGGTTCAACCCCCCAGCTCTCCCCCGACCTTTGATATCCTAGTGCAAGTTGGCTTAGACCTCCATGCTGAAAGTTTTTCCTAGAGAAAACTCTAGCATAACTCGGTCTAGGTTCAATTCCCCTAGTTCTCCCTTGACCCCTTCCTTGACCACCTGGTGCAGGTTGGCCTAGACCTCCATGCTGAAAGATTTTCCTAGAGTTAGCTCCAACATAACTTGGCTTGGGTTTGACTCCCCCAACCCTCACCTCATTTCTTGGGGTAGTTTGGCCTAGACCTTCATGTTAAAAGCTTTGCCTAGAGACGACTTCAACATAAATCGACTTGGGTTCGACTCCCCCAAATCTCCCCTGATCCCTTCACTGACTTCTTGGTACAGGTTGGTTCATACCTCCACATAGAAAGCTTTTCCCAGAGATGACTCCAACTTAACTTGACTTGGGTTCAACTCCTCTAGCTCTCCCTTGACCCCTTCACTGACTGCCTGGTGCAGGTTGGTTTGGATTTTCACGTTGTAAGCTTTGCTAAGAGATGGCTCCAACATAACTTAGCTTGGGTTCAACTCCCCCAGCTCCCCCCTAATCCCTTCCCTAACCACCTGGTGTAGGTTGGCTTAGACCTCCATGTTGAAAGATTTTCCCAGAGACGGCTCAAGCTTAACTCGGTCTGGGTTCGACTCTCCTAACTCTCCCTTGACCACTTCCTAGACCACTTGGTACAAGTTGGTTTAGAATTAAATACTGAAAGCTTTTCCTAGAGATGACTCTAGCATAATTCAGCTTGGGTTTGAATCCCCTAGTTCTCCCTTAACCACTTGGTATAGTTTGGCTTAGACTTCCACACTGAAAGCTTTGCGTAGAGATGGCTCTAGCATAACTCTACCTACGTTTGACTCCCCCATCTCTCTCTTGACCCCTTCCTAGACTGCTTGGTGTAAGTTGGCTTAGACCTCCACGTTGAAATATTTTCCTAGAGATTACTCCAACATAAGTCGTCTTGGGTTTGACTCCCCCCGCTCTCCCTTAACCACTTTCTAGACCACTTGGTGTAGGTTGGGTTAGAATTTCATGCTTAAATATTTTCCCAAAGATGACTAAAACATAACTTGGCCTGCGTTCGACTCCCTCAGCTCTCCCCTGACCCATTAACATCCTAGTGCAAGTTCGCTTAAACCTCCACATTGAAAGATTTTCCTAGAGACAACTCCAGCATAACTCGGTCTAGGTTCAACTCCCCCAGATCTACTTTGACCCCTTCCCTAACCACCTGGTGTAGGTTGGTTTAGACCTCCACGTTGAATTTTTTTCCTAGAGTTAGCTCTAGCATAACTCGGCCTGGGTTTGACTCCCCTAGCCCTCACCTCACTACCTGGGGTAGTTTGGATTAGACCTTCACATTAAAATCTTTTTCTAGAGATGGTTCCAACATAACTCAACTTGGGTTCGACTCCCCCAGCTCTACCCTAACCCCTTCCCTGACCGCCTAGTGCAGGTTGGATCATACCTCCACACATAAAGCTTTTCCTAGAGATGGCTCCAGCTTAACTTGGTCTGGGTTTGATTCCCCCAGCTCTCCCTTGACCCCTTCCCTGATTGCCTAGTGCAGGTTGGTTTAGACCTTCACGGTGAAAGCTTTGCCAAGTGATGGCTCTAGCATAACTAGGCCTAGGTTTGACTCCCCCAGCTCCCCCTGATCCCTTCCTTGACCTCTTGGTGTAGGTTGGCTTAGACCTCCACACTGAAAGCTTTGCCCAGAGATGGCTCCAACATAACTCGGCCTAGGTTCCACTCCCCTAGCTTTCCCCTGACCCCTTCCCTGATCGCCTAGTGTAGGTTGGTTTAGAATTTCACACTGAAAGCTTTGCCTAGAGATGAATCTAGCATAACTCGGCTTGGGTTCGACTCCCCCAACTCTTCCCGACCCCTTCCCTGACCACCTTGTGTAGAATGCCTTAGGACTCCACATTGAAATATTTTTCCAAAGATGGCTTTAGCATAACTTGGCCTGGGTTTGACTCCCCCAACTCACCCTTGACCCCTTCCTTGACCGCTTGGTGCAGGTTTTCTTAGACCTCCATGCTGAAATTTTTGTCCAGAGATGGCTCTAGCATAACTCAACCTAGTTTCGACTACCCCAACTCTCCCCTAACCCCTTCCATAACCGATTGGTGTAGGTTGGCTTAGAACTCCATGCTGAAAGATTTTCCCAAAGATGGATCCAACATAACTCAGCTTGAGTTTGACTCCCCCAGCTCTCCCTTGTTGCTACTGTGATGCTCGCTTACTACCAGATTCAATGCCTATAACATTTCCTAATGCACAATCACATGGCCACATACATTTTTGTTAATAAAGTCTACCAATCTATGCCCATCTAGCTTGTTAGCTAGTGTTAAAGTCACCTTATATTCTTTAACATCATCTTCCCCATTAGAGTGCTTCATGATAAAATCCCCCTCTTGTAATTCAATCGCATTGTACAAGTTTTTTTTGCAATCATTAACAGGCTTTGCATCATAGAAAGCCACACAATTCTTTGCAACCAATTTGTTCTTTATCTCTTTTGTGTCTACCTTAGACATAGTAGATGCACCATGACCTCCTTTCTGATTTCCTCCACATTTGGAAGAATGGTGCATTATGTTCACATCATAATGAAAGATTTGTTGAGTGGGCTAAAATTTGACCTTGAAATGATTTGCAATGAGGAAAACCTATCTAGACCCATTTCACCCTCCTGCATCAAGCCTCCCCATAGGATTCAAATTTCCATAGTTCAAGCTTCCAACCTTGCTACTACTGACACTAGTGATGGTGCAAGTAGTAGAAATCTATGAAATGTTAATTATGAGCATGGGCTCATTAATGTTTAGTTCAACCATTTGCCTCAAGGGTTCCTTGATAGCCATATCTAGATTCATTTATGATCCATATAAGCCTTAAAAAACATCAGTTAAACAAAATTGAAGATCTTAACATTGAAAAATTCAATCCATAGTCCAAGAAAAATAGACCTCCACACTAAAAGCTTTGCCCAGAGATGACTCTAGCTTAACTCAAATTGGGTTTAACTCCCTTAGCTCTCCCCTTACCCCTTCCTTGAATTCCTGGTGTAGGTTAGCTTAGACCTTCACGTTAAAAGCTTTGCCTAGAGATGACTTTAGCATAACTCGACCTGGGTTCGACTCTCCCAACTCTCCCCTGACCCCTTGATCGCCTGGTGCAGGTTGGCTCATACCTTCACATAGAAAGCTTTTCCTAGAGATGACTCCAGCTTAACTTGGCCTAGGTTTGACTCCCCCAGTTCTCCCTCAACCCCTTCCCTGACCGCCTAGTGCAGGTTGGTTTAGACCTTCACGCTGAAAGCTTTGCAGAGAGATGACTCCAACATAAATAAGCCTAAGTTCAACTCCCCTAGATCCCCCTTGATCCCTTCCCTAACCACCTGGTGCAGGTTGGCTTAGACCTCCATGCTGAAAGCTTTTCCTAGAGATGACTCTAACATAACTCGGTCTGGGTTGGACTCCCCTAGCTCTCCCTTGACCCCTTCCCTGATCACATGGTGCAGGTTGGTTTAGAATTCTACACTAAAAGCTTTGTCTAGAAATAGCTCCAGCATAACTCAGCTTGGGTTCGACTCCCCCAGCTCTCCCCTGACCTCTTCCCTGACCCCTTGGTGTAGGTTGGCTTAGAACTCCATGCTGAAATATTTTCTCAGATACGACTCTAGCATAACTTGGCTTGGGTTTGACTCCCCCAGCTCACCCCTGACCCCTTCCTTGACCCCCTTGTGTAGGTTGGCATAGACCTCTATACAAAAATATTTTCCTGATGATGGCTCCAGCGTAACTCGGACTAGGTTCGACTACCCCAACTCTCCCCTAACCCCTTCCATGACCGCTTTGTGTAGGTTGGCTTAGACCTCCATGCTGAAAGCTTTTCCCAAATATGACTCCAACATAACTTAGCCTGAGTTCGACTCCCCCAGCTCTCCCATGTTGCTACTGGGATGCTTGCTTACTACTGGATTCAACACCTTCAATATTTCCTGATGCATAATCACATGGTCACATATATTTCTATTAAGAAACTCCCCCAATCTAGGCTCATCTAGATTTTTATCTAGTGTTAAAGTCACCTTATATTCTTTGACATCGTCTTCCCCATTAGAGAGCTTCATGGTAAAATCCTCCTTTGGCAATTTTATCACACTCTATAGGTTCTTTTTTCCATCACAAACAAGGTTTGCATCATAGAAAGCCATGTGATTCTCTACAACCAATTTTTTCTTTATCTCTTATGTGTCTGCTCTAGACATAGTATATAGCACTTCCTCCTTTCTGATTTCCTCCACATTTGGAAGCACCATTTTTGGTAGAATGGTACATTATGTTCACATCATAATGGAAGATTTGTTGAGTGGACTGAAATTTTACCTTGAAATGATTGGAAATGAGGTGAACCTCTCTAGACCCATTTTGACCTCCTGCATTGTCCCTCCCCATAGGCTTCAAATTTCTATAGTTCAAGCTTCCAACCTTGCTACTATCGACACTGGTGCTGGTGCAAGTAGAGGAAATTTGTGGAATTTTAATTAGGGCCATGGGCTTATTAATGTTCAGTCCAACCATTTTCCTCGAGGGTTCCTTGATAGCCATACCTAGATTCATTTTTAATCCATCATATTTAAGCTTAAAAAAATATCAGCTAAACAAAATTGAAGATCTTAACATTAAAAAATTTAATCCATAGTCCAAAAAAAATGATCTCCACGTTGAAATCTTTTCCTAGAGATGGCTCAAGCATAACTTGACCTAGGTTTGAATCCCCCATCTCTCCCCTGACCCCTTCCTTGGCCGCTTGGCATAAGATGGCTTAGACCTCCACATTGAAAGATTTTCCTAGAGATGATTGCATCATAACTCAACCTAGGTTCGACTCCCCAAGCTCTCCCTTAACCCCTTCCTTGACCACCTGGTGCAGGTTGGCTTAGCCCTTCACACTTAAAGATTTTCCCAAAGATGAATCTAGCATAACTCGACCTAAGTTCGACTCCCCCAGCTCTCCCCTGACCCCTTGACATCTTGGTGCAAGTTGGCTTAGACCTCCACGTTGAAAGCTTTACTTCAAGACAATTCCAACATAACTCGCCCTGGGTTCAAATCCCCCAATTCTCGCTTGACCCCTTCCCTGACCTCCTGGTGTAGGTTGGCTTAGACCTCCACACTGAAAGATTTTCCTAGAGTCGGCTCTAGCATAACTTAGCCTAGGTTTGATTCCTGCAACTCTCACCTCACTGCCTAAGGTAGTTTGGCTTAGACTTTCACATTAAAAGCTTTTCTTATAGATGGCTCCAACATCACTCGACTTGGGTTCAACTCCCCTAGCTCTCCCCTAACCCCTTCCCTGATCGCCTGGTATAGGTTAGCTCATACCTCCACACAAAAAGTTTTTCCTAGAGACAACTCCAACTTAACTTGGCCTTTTTTCGACTTCCCTAGCTCTCCCTTGAGCCTTTCCCTGACTGCTTGGTGCAAGTTGGTTTAGAACTTCACGCTGAAAGCTTTACTAAGAGACAGATCTAGTATAACTCGACCTGGGTTCAACTCCCCCAACTCCCCCCAAATCCCTTCCCTAATTTCCTGGTGCAGGTTGGATTAAACGTTCATGTTGAAAGATTTTCCCATAGATGGATCCAACATAACTCCGTCTGGGTTCGACTCCCCTAGCTCTCCCTTGACCCCTTTCTTGGCATCCTAGTGCATGTTGGTTTAGAATTCCACATTGAAAGCTTTTCCCATACACGACTCTAGCATAAGTTGTCCTAGGTCTAACTCCCCTATCTCTCCCCTAACCCTTTCCTTGATCACCTGGTGTAGGTAGGTGTTGTCAATTAGGATTGCACCCTAGCTAAGTTTGACTCAACTATCTTGTTAAAACATGGAAACGTTCTCAAGCTGTGGGTAACTTATGATGAGAATGAATCTCCAGAGAGGGTTGGTTCCCCTAGAAGATCACCTAAACTAAATAATTTTCTAAGAAAAAGGGAGAAGGATAACTTTGAAAATGAAAATCCTAACACCTAAAGGGTGATGCACCAGAGCTTTAGATTTATTCACTAATTTCACTCACAATTGTTTCTCAAAAACAATAACTTTCACAATAAAATATGCAACATACAACACAACAATGATTTTCATGAAGGTTTCGAAACAAAAAACAACATACAACTTGTGCTTTATGAAATTTCTATATCATAATTGCAATAATGAAACATAAAAAGGACTCAATATTTGAAATCACAATCATAACAACAAAATCAGTACTCCAAATGGAGACAAAATGTGGGATAAGAATGCTCTGCTACTTTTATTGAATTGAAGGAGTATGAAAATATGAAAATATGAGTACAAAAAATGGCTTACAATGCTCTCTACAAGTAGTCAAGAGAGTAAGAAGCAAATCTGAATTGAGAAAAAAAAAGTTTTTTTCCAATATATGCCTCCGAAAATGTCTCCAATAGTGAGAATGGAAAAATCTGAATGAATTGCTCTTCGAAATAGAAACTTGAATGCCATTTTCAAGCTCCAAATAAAGCCTAAAAAATAGTGCCCAAACTGTCTCATAACTGAGTGACAAATGTTAAAATTTTCTATCCCAAGGAGGACGACCCATAAAAGACTCAAAAAATCACTAGAACTGACCAAAATCTAAAATAGAAACTTCAGTTTGCCTACTTTTCCTATTTTTCACAAAAGGACTCAAACTGAAATGGGAAAGTTTCTAAGATGAATCAATGCATTTGCTTTGATATTTCTGCATTTAAAATAACAAATACTAAGGCAATTTATAGAATATTACCTTAATATTGTTTTACAATACTTGCAATTTCACATTTCGAAAAAATAAAGAGGGAGAGACTTGACCTTTGGTTTAATTTTTGTAATAACACAAGGAAAATATAGTTTTTATGATTTGTAGAGAATCAAGTAAAATACTCTAAGGTTCCCATGTTACTTGATTTTCTCCAAAAACCAAGAAATAACTAAGGCACATATCACATGATTTCTTCAAAATCATAAAAGAAAATACCTAAGGCACAAAGCAACCTAGGTGAGCAAGGTATATGCAAAAACAAAACTTAATACCATGAAGGTATTAGTGAAGGCATAGAAAGATAAATCAATGTGGAAAAAGCCCAAAGTCGATTTAGGGAAAAATGAAAACCCTAACACAAAACTACATTCACCTCCACTTTTCTCTCATCATTTTTGCATTTTTATTTTCTCTTTGTTGGAAAACTGGGCACCGCCACCATGAGACTAGGGTTTGAGCTCGAACTTTTCAATTTTTTGTTGTTTCTGGGAGATTTCCATGGAGATTCTTGTAGAAAATTGCATGGTAAGTCTTTCTTTGTCACAAATTTGAACAGTGGCCTCCATTTTGAAAACATTTCTTAGCTTTTCAGTCACGACTTACCATAATTTTTTTGATGCATTTTCTCTCTTTACATTCTATTGATGCTCTTTTACTTCGAGGTTGCCATTGAAGAGCTTCTGAAGCTTAAGTTGACACCTGAGAGGTGGGGTTTTGATGTTGCAAAATTCATGAAACTTCTTTAAGGTCGCAGGTAGGAACTTCTTTGCACCTTCTCTTATGGAAAAGAAAAATATCTTTGCTCATTTTCTAGTGAAAATTATTTGAAAGGTTTGCTATATCTCGCCTTCTTTCACATACTCGACCTCTACAAATTTTAATGCATTCTCTACCTCCAAGGCCACAAATTCTGTGAGATATTTCCTCTATTCTCTAAAAGACTAGAATATAAACCTTATTTTCTCTCTCTTTTTAAATGAAAGAAAATGAAAACATTTCTTTTGTACATGTATTTTCCTTTGTACAAAGCATTCTTGGCTCTCTATTTCGCAGATACAAAGGTCTTTTGCACTCCCATGACTGCGGCTTCACAAAATCTTGAGTTGTTTTCCTTCTTTTGTATTTGTGCAAACACTCCATATAAAACCCTTATGGGGTTTGACCACTTGTAGGAAAAAAGGAAAATAGTGGAAACCTTCAGGTTGCAACCTCCTCAATTCTGGGTATTCATTACATTCAAGAAAAATCAAGGGTTTCCTCATTTTGTGTACTTTGTGATTTCTACATTCAAATTTTAGGAACAAAAATGGGTTTAAAACCCTTAGTCGTGGCTTCTTATTCTTTGGAAAGAAATAATGAAAACTTTGGCTCAACCTCACCATAAAACCACATACCCATTAGACTTGAAACCCTAGCTTTATGATGCTCAATTTGTTGCTTTCAAGAAATGTATTTTTTGCTTCTGAATGTGATAGAAAGAAGAGAATATTGTTTTCTTTTCTAAAAGAAATGAAAAGGATCTTGTATTCCATTCTGGGCTTGTTTTTCTGAAGTACATTATTTCTTCAAAAACCCTTCATGGCTGCCATTGTATTTTGCATTTTTTTATCATACTAAGTCCTTGATGATAAAATAGGCATCTTCGCTTATGTTAAGGCGGCTTGCACTTACAAGTTTGCATTCACTATTAGATTGCTTAGCAGAGTCTCCTCTTTTCAACTTATTGTCACTACTCGAGCACTTTTAAATTTGCACGTAGGTGCATTGCATATGCCATAATGGGTACAATATCAATATTCCATTCATTGTATTGGATGCTTACTTCAAAATATTTGCATTTAGAAAACACAAGAGGCATCTATAGGTGTTATGAGGATTCAAAGACTGTAGGCTATAGTTCACTTTACATTTTGAAAATATGTATGAAACATTGCCTCTTATCATTACCTTGAATCTTTAGATGTAAAATACATGATTGCAAACCCTCCCTTTTATGAATGTTCTCTTCAAAACATTGAATCCTGTCAAAATGTTGAAACAAAGACCTAAATATTATGCTTTATCTTTCTTCAATTAATAATGTAGCCCTTTTTCAAAAGTCATCATATCCTTCAAAATTTTCATACATATATTTGCATTGCATAGATTATTAAAGACAAGCCCTTGTCACTTATGCTATGGCTTTATCAACCTTACTTTATTGCTTCCTACTCATCCTCCTGTAACAATGCATTCCCAATACCTTTTTCACTCCTTCTAGTCCCGAGAGAACACATGATTACTATCCTATCATTAATGATAATGTATGTAAGGTATTCTAATAGCTAGGCGTATGATGATTTCTTCACATTAGTACTCCATAAGTAATGCATTCTTTGCTGCCCCCTATATGTGAGCACTATTTGCCACTACCTATTTTTTCTTAACTGTTCTACCTCCAATATACATACTTCAAACCATCATAGACAACAAAATAAATATGTTACATGGCAGCAATAAGATACGATAACAACATTATGAAAACAAACCAAGCAATGACAACATGAAATCTTGCTTGCAAACAAAAAACTTAATGAAGAAATCGTGCACTTATTATAATTTGCATATTAATTAGGAATCTTATGAGTCCATTGTTCATTTGTGATCTTCACTTCATTACACTTTTGGATTGATCGTCATAAATGAGAAATGAATTTGTTACTCTTGCAGTCACTTTATGAAATACTCCTTCAACTGAAAATGCTTTGATTTGAGAAATATGAATGTGTTTTTTCTATCTCATTCCCCTTTTGAAACTTAGGGGCAACATGTTGGGGTCAACCCTTGTGGGAGCCCATTTTTTCACTACATGCTATGATTTCTTCAGAAATGAATCAACAACATGATTTTACCTATACCTACATAGTGAACAAAACATGTTAGATAAAAAACCTGTGATGTTTCAATTTTCAATCCCTCTTGCATATATATCTTATACTTTTCCAAATGACTTAAAGCATCACATATGCTATATTTTTTCTAATAGGGCACATAATGAGATTCATATCCGGAGCTCTAACCAACTCTCTTATCATGACATAGGTTCATTTGAAGATTAGGAGTGAGGAGAAGCAGACAACCATGAAGACCAACACAAGACTTTAATCATGCAATGATGGATATGTTTTTTCTTATATACTCTTTTCACTTCTTCCATCCTCAGATGTATAGGATATTTCTGTGTTTTTTTAGTTCAACTACTCCCACAACTTGTGTGGGACATTCGATTGCTCCTTTCTTTCCAATGAATAGAAAAGCAACACTTATGCAGTCTTGTGTATATTTATTTTGCAAAATAAATGAAACATTGTAAAATGAATGAAATCATTGTAAAATGAATAAAAGCAACATCTTATAATTCATGTAATCTCCTTTATGTTGCAAAGCATTGAATGAAAAAAAGTAAATTCTTTCTCTTAGCATACTTCTGCTATAACACATTGCACAATAAAAACTAAACTCTTTGTTTAAACTTTAATATGCAATGGTTAAGCATGGAAGAAATATGTTAGAATCTTTTCACCTTAAAATGAAAATAAAATATTTCAGCTCTACCAAATTGAGTTGTAGGTGAAAATTTGGTAACAGTAGGCTTAGAACTCCACACTGAAAGCTTTTCCTAGAGATGGCTCCAACATAACTCAGCCTCAGTTCAACTCACCTAGCTCTCCCCTGACCCTTTCCCTGACCGCTAGGTGTAGTTTGGCTTTGACCTCCACACTAAAAGCTTTGTCTAGAGACGAATCTAGCATAACTCAGTCTAAGTTTGAAACCCCCATCTCTTCCCTGACCCCTTCCCTGATTACCTAGTGTAGGTTGGTTTATATCTCCATGTTGAAATCTTTTCCAAGGGAGGGATCTAGCATAACTCAACCTAGGTTTGACTTCCCTAGTTCTCCCTTGACTCCTTCCTTGACCACCTGGTGTAGGTTTGATTAGACCTCCATGCAAAAAGATTTTCCCAGAGATGACTCGAACATATCTCAGCTTGGGTTCGACTCCCCCAGCTATCCCCTAACCCCTTACCTAACTGCTTGGAGCATGTTGGCTTAGACCTCCACGTTGAAAGCTTTACCCATAGATGGCTCCAACATAACTTGGCATGGGTTTGACTCCCCCAGCTCTCCCCTGACCCCTTTCCTGATCACGTGGTATAGATTGGCTTAGACCTCCACACTGAAAGCTTTGTCGAGAGATGGCTCCAACATAACTTGGCTTGGGTTCAACTTCCTAAGCTCTCCCTTGAACCCTTCCCTTACCTGTTGGTGCAAGTTGGCTTAGATCTCCATGCTAAAAGTTTTTCCTAGAGATACCTCCAACATAACTTGACCTGAGTTCGACTCCCCCAACTCTCCCCTTACCCCTTCCTTGATTATTTTGTGTAGGTTGGCTTAGCCCTGCATGCTGAAATATTTTCCCAGAGATGGCTCCAACATAACTTAGCATGGGTTTGACTCCCCTAGCTCTATGTTGACCACCAGGTGCAGGTTTGCTTAGACCTCCACATTGAAATGTTTTCCTAAAGGTGACTTCGCATAACTCAACCCGGGTTCGATTCCACCAGTTCTCCCCTCACCCCTTCCCTAACCACCTGGTGTAGGTTGGCTTAGACCTCCACGTTGAAAGGTTTTCCCATAGATGGTTCTAGCATAACTTTGCCAAGGTTTGACTCCCCCAGCTCTCCCTTAACCCCTTCCTTGACCGCCTGGTGTATTTTGGATTAGACCTCCATTTTGAAAGCTTTTCCTAAAGATAGCTTCAACATAACTCATCCTGAGTTCGACTTCCCCATCTCTCTTGTGACACCTTCCTTGACCACTTGTGTAGGTTAGCTTAGAACTCCACATTGAAAGCTTAGCTCAAAGATGAATCCAACATAACTTGGCCTAGGTCCTACTCCCCTAGCTCTCCCATAACCCTTTCCTTGATCGCCTGGTGTAGGTAGGCTTTGACCTCCATGCTGAAAGCTTTACCTAGAGATGGATCCAACATAACTCAACCTGGGTTCAACTCCCCTAGCTCTCCCTTGACCCCATCCCTCATTACCTGGTACAAGTTAGCTTAGAGCTCCATATTAAAATATTTTCCGAGAGATGAAACTAGCATAACGTGGCCTAGGTTCAACTCCCCCAACTCTACCCTAACCCTTTCCTTGACCGCCCAGTGCAGGTTGGCTCTAGAATAACTTTTCTTGGGTTTGACTGCCTCATCTCTCCTTTGATCGCTTCCCTTACTACCTAGTGCAGGTTGGATTATACCTCCACATTGAAAGTTTTGTCTTAGAGACAACTCTAGCATAACTCAGCCTCAATTTGACTCCCCCAACTCTCCCCTGACCACCTAGTGTAGGTTAGCTTAGACCTCCACTTTGAAAGCTTTGTCCAGAGGTAGCTCCAACATAACTTAGCCTAGGTTTGACTCCCTTAGCTCTCCCCTGATCCCTTCTATGACTGCATTGTGTAGGTTGTCTTAGACCTCCACACTAAAATATTTTCCTAGAGATGGTTCCAGCATAACTCGGCCTATGTTTGACTCCCACAACTCTCCCCTGACCCCTTCCCTAACCATCTAGTGTTTTTTGGCTTAGGCCTCCATGCTAAAAGCTTTTCCTAGAGATGACTCTAGCATAAGTCAGCCTGGGTTTGAACCCCCCAGATCTCCCCTATCCCCTTCCTTGACTGTTTGGTGGAGGTTGACTTAGACCTCCACACTGAAAGCTTTACCTAGAGATGGCTCTAACATAGCTCAGCTTGGGTTTGACTCCTCCAAATCTCCCCTGAACCTTTCCTTGATTGACTGATGCAGGTTGGCTTAGAGCTCCACAGTGAAAGCTTTTCCCATAGACAACTTTAGCATAACTTAGCCTGGGTTTGACTCACCCAAATCTCCCCTAACCCCTTCCCTAAGTGCCAGGTGTAGGTTGAACTAGACCTCCACACTAAAAGTTTTGTCTAGAGATAGCTCCAACATAACTTGGCCTAGGTTCAACACCCCCATCTCTTATTTGAACCCTTCGCTGACCACCTGGTACAAGTTGGATTAGATCTCCAAGTTTAAATATTTTCCCAAGGAGGGCTCCAACATAACTCAGCTTGGGTTCAATTGCCCTAGCTCTCCCTTGACCCCTTCCTTTACCACCTGGTGTAGGCTCGCTTAGACCTCCACATAGAAAGGTTTTCCTAGAGATGACTCTAGCATATCTCAGCTTGGGTTCATCTCCCCTAGCTCTCCCTTGACCCCTTTCCTGATTGCCTGGTGTAGGTTGGATTAGTCCTCCATGTTGAAAGTTTTTCTCAAAGATATCTCCAACATAACTCAGCATGGGTTCGAATCCCCTAGCTCTCCCCTAACCCCTTCCTTAACCGCTTGGTGCAGGTTGGATTAGACCTCCACATTGAAATATTTTCTTAGAGATGAATCCAACATAACTTGGCTTGGCTTCAAATCCCCCAACTCTCCCCTGAACCCTTCCCTAACCTGCTGGTGCAGGCTAGCTTAGATCTCCATACTAAAATCTTTGCTTAGAGACAACTCCAACATAACTCAACCTGGGTTTGACTCCCCCAACTCTCCCCTAATCCATTCCCTAATCGCCTTGTGTATATTTTCTTAGACCTCCATGATGAAATATTTTCCTAGAGACAACTCCAACATAACTTAGCCTGGGTTTGACTCTCCAAGCTTTGTGTTGACCACTAGGTGCAAGTTTTCTTGGACCTCTACACTGAAAGATTTTCCTAGAGATGGCTCCAACATAACTCAGCCTAGGTTCAACTCCCCTAGCTCTTCCCTGATCCTTTCCCTAACTAGCTGGTGTAGGTTGGCTTAGACCTCCATGCAAAACGTTTTTCCCATAGACGACTCTAACATAACTTTGCTAGGGTTCGACCCTTCCTTAACCGCCTAGTGCAGGTTGTCTTAGACCTCCATGCTGAAAGCTTTGCTTGTTGAGATTATGGATGCACAGTCCTTGAAGCTCCAGAATCTTCAATGGAGGACCTTTGCTAGGAAAGATAATCAACCACAAAGAAAGTGTTGCAACTAGGCATGCACAATGGAGATTCTATATTGATCTACATTATGAGATTGGATTGATTATATTTCCTGGAAAATGTCCTCCATTGAAGATTCTGGAGCTTTAGGGACTGTGCATCCATAATCTCAACATGGTATCAGAGCATGTTGAATTCTAACATTGCCTAGAGATGGCTCTAGCATAACTTGGTCTGGGTTTGACTCCCCCAACTATCCCCTAAATGCTTCCTTGACCTATTTTTGCAGGTTGGCTTAAATATCCACACTAAAAGCTTTTCCTAGAGACAACTCCAACATAGCTTAGCCTAGGTTTGACTCTCCCAACTCTCCTCTAACCCCTTCCTTGATGACCTGGTGTAGGTTGGCTTAGACCTCCATATTGAATGCTTTTCCCAGAGATGGATCCAACATAACTCAGCTTGGGTTCGACTCCCCTAGCTCTATGATGACCACCTGGTGTAGTTTGGCTTAGATCTCCTTGCTGAAATATTTTCCCAAAGATAGCTCCAACATAACTTGGTCTGGGTTTGACTCCCCCAGCTCTCCCTTGACCCCTTCCTTGACCTCCTAGTGTAGGCTAGATTAGACCTCCACATTGGAAGCTTTTCCCAGAGATGACTAGCATAACTCAACTCAGGTTTGACTCCCCTAGCTCTCCATTGACCCCTTCCTTGATTGCCTAGTATAGGTTTGATTAGACCTCCACATTGAAAGCTTTTCCCAGAGATGAATCTAACATAACTTGGCTCAGGTGAACTCCCCTAGCTCTCCACTGACCCCTTCCTTGATTGCCTAGTGAAGGTTGGCTTAGACCCCCACGCTGAAATCTTTGCTTAGAGATGACTCCAACATAAATCAATCTAGGTTCAATGCCCTTAGTTCTCCCCTAAACCATTTTTTGACCACCTAGTGAAAATTGGCTAAGAAATCCACACTAAAAGCTATGCCTAGAGATGACTCCAACATAACTTTCCCTAAGTTTGACTTCCCCAACTCTCCTCTAACCCCTTCCCTAACCTCCTAGTGTAGTTTCGCTTAGACCTTGATGCTAAAAGTTTTTCCTAGAGATGGATCAAACACAACTTGACCTTGGTTTGACTCCCTAGCTCTCCCCTAACACCTTCCTTGACCACCAGTTGTAGGTTGGCTTAGACCTCTACGTTGAATTTTTTTCCCAAAGATGGCTCCAACATAACTTGGCCTAGGTTTGACCGCCCCAACTCTCCCATCACCCCTTACCTGATTGCTTAGTGTAGGTTGGCTTAGAACTCCACACTAAAAGATTTTCCTAGAGATGACTCTAACATAACTTGGCCTGAGTTGAACTCCCCAAGTTTTTCCTTGACCCCTTCCCTGAATGCCTCATGTAGGTTGGCTTTGGCCTTCATGTAGAAAGCTTTGACCAATGATGACTCCAACATAACTTGGCTTAGGTTTGACTCCCCCAGCTCTCTCCTAACTCCTTCCTTGACTGCCTAGTGCAGGTTGGCTTAGACCTCAACTCTCAAAGCTTTGCTCAGAGATAGCTCCAACATAAATCAGCCTAGGGTTGACTCCCCTAGCTCTCCCTTGACAGCCTCATGTAGTTTGGCTTGGACCTCCATGCTAAAATATTTTCCCAAAGATGACTTTAGCATAAATCGGCCTAGGTTCGACTCCCTTAGTTCTCCTGTGACGCCTTCCCTGACTACCTGGTGTTGGTTGGATTAGACCTCCACGCAAAAATATTTTCCTAGAGACAACTCCACTATTACTCGGCCTAGGTCCTACTCCCTTAGCTCTCCCATAACCCTTTCCATGATCACCTTGTGTAGGTAGGCTTGGACCTCCACACTAAATGCTTTTCCTAGAGACGACTCTAGCATAACTTTGTATAGGTTTGACTTCCCCAGCTCTCCCTTGACACCTTCCCTCACTGCCTGGTAGAGGTTGGAGTAGAGCTCCACACTGAAAGCTTTACTGAGAGATGACTCTAGCACAACTTGGCTTAGGTTTGACTCCCCCAGCTTTGCCCTGACCCTTTCCCTAACCGCCTAGTGCAAGTTGGCTCTAGCATTACTTTTCTTGGGTTCAACTCACTCAACTCTCCCTCGATCCCTTCCCTAACCACCTGGTGTAGGTTAGCTTAGACCTCTACACTAAAATTTGTGTCTCATAGATGACTCTAACATAACTCAGCCTCTGTTAGACTCCCCCAACTGTCCCCTGAACACCTAGTGTAGGTTAGCTTAGACCTCGACTTTGAAAGCTTTCTCCAGAGGTGGCTCCAACATAACTCAGCCTAGGTTCGACTCCCTTAGTTCTCCCCTAATCCCTTCTATGAATGCCTCGTGTAGGTTGTCTTAAACCTCCACACTAAAAGCTTTTCCCAGAGATGGTTCTAGCATAACTCGGCCTGGGTTCAACTCCCCCAGCTCTCCCCTGACCCCTTCCCTAACTGTCTAGTGTTTGTTGGCTTAGGCCTCCATGCTAAAATATTTTTCTTAGGATGAATCTAGAATAACTCAGCCTAGGTTTGACTCCCCCAACTCTCCCCTAACCCCTTCCCTGACTGCCTGGTGCAGATTAACTTAGACCTCCACATTGAAATTTTTACTTAGAGATGGATCCAACATAACTTGGCTTGGCTTCGTCTCCTCCAACTCTCCCCTGAACCTTTCCCTGATCAACTGGTGCAGGTTGGCTTAGAGATCCACACTAAAATATTTTCCTAGAGATGACTCTAGCATAACTCAGCCTGGGTTCGCATCACCCAACTCTCCCCTAACCCCTTCCCTAAGTGCCTGGTGTAGGTTGGCTTGGACCTCCACACTAAAAGCTTTGTCTAGAGATGGCTCTAGCATAACTCGGCCTGGGGTCAACACCCCCATCTCTCCTCTAAACCCTTCCCTAACCACTTGGTGTAGGTTGGATTAGATCTCCAAGTTGAAAGATTTCCCCAAGGAGGGCTCTAGCATAACTAGGCCTGGGTGCAATTTCCTCAGCTCTCCCTTGACCCCTTCTGTGATCACCTAGTGTAGGTTCACTTAAAACTCCACGTAGAAAGATTTTCCTAGAGACGAATTCAACATATCTCAGCCTGGGTTTTTATCCCCTAGCTCTCTCCTAACCCCTTCCCTGACTACCTGGTGCAGGTTGGCTTAGTCCTCCATAATGAAAGTTTTTCCCAAAGACATCTCCAACATAACTCTGCATGGGTTCGACTCCCCTAGCTCTCCCCTAACCCCTTCCCTAACCGCTTGGTGCAGGTTGTCTTAGACCTCCACACCAAAATATTTTCCTAGAGATGACTCCAATATAACTTGGCTTGGGTTCGACTCCCCCAGCTCTCCTTTGAACCCTTTTGCTGGTGTCGGCTAGCTTAGATCTCCATACTAAAAGCTTTGCTCAGAGACAAATCCAACATAAATCAACCTGGGTTTGACTCCCCCAACTCTCCCCTATCCCATTCCCTAATCGCCTCATGTAGATTGGCTTAGACCTCCATGCTGAAAGCTTTTCCTAGAGACAACTCCAACATAACTCACACTGGGTTTGACTCCTTGAGCTTTGCGTTGATTGTTAGGTGCAGGTTTTTCTAGACCTCTACACTGAAAGCTTTTTCTAGAGACGGCTCCAAGATAACTCGGCCTGGGTTCGACTCCCCTAGCTCTCCCCTGACCCCTTCCCTAACCACCTGGTGTAGGTTGGTATAGACCTCCATGCTGAATGTTTTCCTAGAGCTGGCTCTATTGGATCCCAAAAATGCAGGTTGCAAATCCTAGGAGGATCCCAAACTCTATGATCAAATTTGCAATGTTCTTGAACAAATGAATGGAGTTAACTCATGTGTTTGGTAAATTCTTGCACTTCAGGATCTAATAACCTAGGTGGGTATACCTTTATAATGAAGCAAATTTGGAAGAATGTATGATCTAGTTGAATTTGTGGATCTATCATAGTGGCATAAAGTGTAATAGATGAAAGCTTGTTGACTACTACTCCTAGTATAGAATTTGAAATGTGAATGTTTTGGATAATATTTAATGAAATTCTAAAATGGAATTGGTATGACCAGTGCCTACTTTTGTTGGGCTAATGGAGTAAAGAGGTGAAAGATATATGACTTACTTACTGGCTATAATTCTAATTGCTTGACACTTGTAACTTTAATACCTTGTATAAATGTGCAAAAATATATTTATCAAGTTCTTCTTATCGATCCAAATGACCTTTTCCAAATTACTATGATTAATTAAAATAATTTAATCCTTCCTTGAAGGAGCCAGCTAACTAAACCACACAAGAACAAAAAATGTGCCTTGATAAATTGAAAAATATCCTTGATACATCAATTTAAATAATAAGGAAATGTCAACCTTGGAGACAACCTAAATTTTTTTTTCAATTAATACAATAAACAATTTACACCATAATTGGATCACCAAATTAAGTCTTCCTGTCCATCATATTACTTCAGCAATACATAGCACAATGTTTGGTTTCAACAACTGATCAACCTATCCTACTGCTTAACTCCTAATTCTAATCTATTTTTTTGATGATTTCATTTCATCTTACATATATACATTATATTTTTAGGATTATAACCATTCGTATCTGTTCGTTGTAGCTCTTTAGTACTTTTTTAGGAAAATAAAATATTTAATTAATTGCCTTTGGCAAATTAAATATTTTAATCATTATTGTCTTTTCTTTGCAATAATCCTTTTGTTGGAAATCTTCACATCCACCTTTTCACCCACTAAATATATAATTCAGGTAAAAATAATTATCCTTGTTAATTTCCTCTATATTTGCCTCCTTGTGAAATTTATCTTTGATTTATTATCATTCGTTACATCTCTTTTACTAGTGAAAATAATATTTCCCTCTTTTGCATTTGTATTTTCACCAAACAAATATCTTCTTGGAATAATTACCCATTGCCGCCTTGTATCTCCTTTGGTGAAAAAATATTCCATCTCCCAATGTAAATATTTTATAAATTTTACCTTTCATGCTTTTGGGTGAAATAATTATCCACCTTATAACTCCCTTTGTTAAAATATTTTATAAATTTTAACCATTTTACTTTTTTGTAGGTAAAAATAAACATTCGCCTTAAAATCCCCTCTGTGAAGTTTATATTTCTCCAAATAATATTCCTTTTCACTATGATCATACTTTATTCACTCTTTTGTTTACATTATGACCATATGTATTGGTGTAACTTACAACATCGATAAGACTTATTTTACTTCCATCAAGTTTGATTCTCTTGCCGATGAAGTCAACATGCTCTCCCAAAAAACTTCTCATTGGTGTAACATACGAGATCAGTGTGTTTTGGAAATTTTTCCCTGATTATCTTGTTCTTGCTGATAAATTATTTCATCGATGTGACTTGCTCCATCGAGAGTTTCAAAATAACTCCCACCAATGTGTCATCTCCTACTGATGAATTTAGGGCTTTTGCTCTGGCCTACACAGTGAGGTGAGAAAGCTATTCTTGGCGTTGTGTACTCTTCTTCACCCACTAGGGATTTGGATCTCAATGTGGACGTTCTCATCTTGTTATGATTAATTGATGTAGAATTATGTCTTTTAGGCCTCGACAGGGATGATTTCTTTCGACATGGAGCTAAATATACAGGAGCTTAGATCTGCAATTTTTTCCAGTAGTTTCTTTGAATGAAATTGAGGTCCACAATAAGAATCTCATCCCCAATGACTTGTATGAGGATGCCTCCAATAAATATGCTACCCTGATTGATCCATGCAGATGTCTTTCTATTCTCTCTTGATAAGATCAATTGAATTATATTCAAATGCATTCTCAAAAGACCGGTCCTCACAAATGTTCCTGTGGATCCTCAGTCAAGTATGATCTTAATTTGATCTCATTCAAGCCCGAACCGTGGCTATAAGACATAGATATGCAATCTACATAATCAAGAAACTCAAACAATATTAGTTTGTACAAAAGTTTGGCCTCTTCAGTATCATGTAGCTGCTCAAATAGCCTTGCAATATTAGATAGGGTTGTCACTTTATCCCGTGGTAAGTGAAACAACCCTTTCATAACAATCGATGGAAGAATTCAATATCCTTAAAGCACACGAAAAAACTGTAGGCATCGAGGATTTTTTATTTATGAATTCAACCCAAATGCCATTTCCAAATATCTCCATAAAAGTTTGATGAGCGAATTCTAATTCATCATGTTTAAAATGAAGAACCCAAATGTTATTTGATGATTCCATGGGTATTTCCCCCCTTTGTATTTCCTTCTTGGTTCGACATTTACAACTATATTGAGCTCCACATTACGGTGTGACTTTGAAATATTTATCTCATACCATCACCTTCAGCGTGAGACCATCCATCAGTAGGACTCCATTCATTTTCTCCTTTGAGATGCCTACTCATCATTTGACCATAGCATGGGTCTCTCATGTTTTCATTTGCAATCTTTTCGTATCCAAGCATTACACATCAAATGGGCCTCCTATCATTGGAGATGTGTATGTCGAGAGCTTTACTATTGATTGATTATCTCTCCATTTTGTTATTTCTAGATTCTATCCATTTGATATCCTCCCTCATGTGCCTCAATTTTAAATTGAACATGCTAAACCATTCACAAAAACCATGGATGACTCAAGGTCCATTTTCCAAAATGACATACACATTTGTTGCCTTCAAAGCAATTGGTTCCTGCCTTAAACATTAAAAAAATTCCTCTTCTTCATGTCAAATCTTTAATAGAAAGGATTGCAAGAATGTTGGGAACACACATTTTCTCTCTCTAAAGAAATGAGGCTAGCTTTAGGCTTTAACTCACTGCCAGAAAACAAGTAAATAAGGAGCTAGGATTTTTACTGCTGCCGCTTTCTTGTTTAAATTTATCAAGCAAGGGATTGACTACATACTAAACCAAAATCAAATGAATCATACTTATTCAACATAATAGCAATGACCTTGAGACACAAAGATCTCAAGTCTTTCATATCAAAAAGAGATAATAAGTGGTTCACTACTTTCCCTTCAAAAGTCATGACCCTTGTAATTTGAGCCTCATTGGAAGCTAAAGTTGACAACACTGAGGTAGTATCTAGTTTTTCCATTGTATCATCTGAAACCACAATATTAAGTTGATTTGCTTCCCAATTCACATGTTTTTTATGTGCATCATCCATATTTTTTAATGCCCTAAAAACATTGGATTTAAAATTTAGTTCACCCTCATGCAATGCAAGGAACAATGATTGGATTCTTCCAGAATAGTGCACAAAGTCATCCCATACAAGTTTTCCATGCCTCTATAATAGAGCCACAATGCATTCTACTATAGAGTCCCACAAAAGTCCAAACCGATTATGAAGCACACCAATCAGACCATGTTTGTGATTTTTCAAAGTGGGCCTTTTGAGTAGATTTTACAAATGCATTTTTGAGTGCTGCAGTCCATTTCCTCATCAAATTTCATGCAAATTTTGGCCAAAAATTTTAGGTCCCAACAGGCTCTAGCATAACTTGTTCTAGGTTTGACTCCCTTAGTTGTCCCCTAAACCCTTCCCTAACCTGTTGGTATAGGTTGGCTTAAATCTCCACACTAAAAGATTTTCCCAAAGATAGCTCCAATATAACTCAACCTGGGTTTGACTCCCCTAGCTCTCCTCTAACCCCTTCACTAATCACTTGGTGTAGGTTGGCTTAGACCTCCACACTGAATGCTTTTCCTAGAGACGGCTCTAACATAACTTAGCTTGGGTTTGACTCCCCCAGCTCTACAATGACTGCCTAGTGTAGTTTGACTTAGACCTCCTTGCTGAAAGATTTTCCCAAACATAGCTCCAACATAAATCGGCCTAGGTTTGACTCCCCCAGCTCTCCTTTGACCCCTTCCTTGACCTCCTAGTGTAGGTTGGCTTAGATCTCCACATTGAAAGCTTTTCCCAGAGATGACTCTAGCATAACTCGACCTAGGTTTGACTCCCCTAGCTCTCCACTGACCCCTTCCTCAATCACATAGTGCAGGTTGGCTTAGACCTCAACACTAAAAGCTTTTCCCAGAGATGAATCCAACATAACTTAGTTTGGGTCAACTCCCCTAGCTCTCCACTAAACCCTTCCTTGACTGCCTGGTGAAGGTTGGCTTAGAACTCCACACCGAAAGCTTTGCTTAGAGATGACTCCAACATAAATCAATCTAGGTTTGATGCCCTTAGTTCTCCCTTGACCCCTTTCTTGACCACTTAGTGAAAATATACTTAGACCTCCACACCAAAAGTTATTCCTAGAGATGACTCTAACAAAAGTTTCCCTAGGTTCAACTCCCCTAGCTCTCACCTAACCCCTTCCCTAATCACTTGGTGTAGTTTTGCTTAGACCTCAATGCTAATTTTTTTTCCCAAAGATGGCTCAAACACAACTCAGCCTTGGTTTGACTCCCCTAGGTCTCCCCCGACCCCTTCCTTGACTGCTAGGTGTAGGTTGGCTTAGACCTCCACGTTGAAAGTTTTTCCTAGAGATGGTGCTATTGGCATATGGCTTTGGGAGATTTTTTTTGGTTGCTAGTGTTGTAATTGATGGCAACTAGAGTTAGTAGTGTGGTTCGTAGTTTAGAAGCAGTTCCTACCGGCAAGGAAATTAGAAGATAGTACTCTACCAATAGAATGCATGAAGAACAGAGTATCCAGTTGGTAAGTTGATCTGAATACCTCACTGGATGATTATTTTGTTGTGTGGATCCCTAGGGAAGCTTTTCAAGCATGTATGCTACCCGATTGATATGTTTTATGATATTACATTGATCCATGTACGAGTTTGGAGATTCGATAGAATTATTTATTGCTTATTTTCTCATTATGGCTGACCTGTTGTGTATGGCATGTTCCGGATGTATGAAAAGTATGTGTTTAACTATTTCTTATGTTGGGAATTTTGGTTTGGGCCCCTACTATAGTCTAGCTAACTTGTGTAGGTATGCATTAATTCTAATTGGTGATGAGTCGACTTGTGGAAGAATATTATATTTTGTTTAAAGCTGAGATATAGTAATAAAATCTTGTTAGCAGATACAAAAAGGAGATTGGTAATTTGTTTTAAGGATGGCATGAAGTTGTAAGAAGGCGTGTGTGTGTGAAATAGTGCTGAACAACTATATGGCCTAATATCAGAAGATCTATTGAGTGAATTTTGTTTGTGCTATAGAAGGGTTTCTACAAAAGAGCAGAGCAGAGTAGAGCAGAAGTCAAAATTTGAAAAAAGGTCTAGAAACTATTTTATGTGCCTCATTGGAACTAAATCCAGACATTTGTAGATGCTATATTCCTAGTTCAACATTTTGTTATATTCTCAAACACTTTGTAAGGTAGTGAGCCTTTCCTTTTTGACTAGTGAGCTCTAGGCAGTGTGCCTGAATGCAAGTGCATTCCCTTTTTATCATACTTTTAACTGAGTATACTTTGTGGATTAATCTCCACCATGGATTTTCCCCTAACAAGGTTTTCACGTAAAAATTTTGGTGTTATGGTGTTCACATTGTCTTATTAATGTGCATGCATGTTTCCTTCTATTTACTTGTTTTGGATGCTATTAAAGGTTAAAAATTGTTGTTGATAGTTTAAGATTTGATTTGAAATTCAAATATTGTGGAACATTGATTCCACCCCCTGTCAATGTTCCTAGTGTCCAACAATTAGTATCAGAGCAGGTTCCTCTTTTGAAGTTTAACAACTTGTGGTGGATCTTGGATTAGAATGGACGTAGGTGGTCTTCAACAACAACTTATGCTAGCACTTGATGATCTTGATTAGTCTAAAGTAGAGGTCATGGAACTAAAAGAAAATATTGTGGCTATCAAAAAATTCATTCAATCATTCAAGGATAAAATAAACGAGTCAAGGGAAAAGAGGAAAGAACAATGTGGTTAGTTGAAGCAAAAAGAAAGAAAATCTCTAGAAGATGTTCATCTGAATCAAACCCTAAAATAAATAACATAAGAATGTGAAAAGCTTGCTAAGGACAATACTGCTCTAAAGCTTGAAATGGAATCTATGGCAATGGAGCTAACCAAAGAGATTGAAGAAAGAAAGAAGGAGGATAATCTGGCCCAGTCCTTGAAAGAGAAATCTGAGGAATGCAACAGAGTTAATAGTGGATTCATTTAGTTGGAGATTGAATTGCAACAATCCAGAAACAAAGAACAAGAGCTTGAGAGATAGGTAGTTATTATTAGAGATGAGCTTACTACTGCAAATGAGTTAAGGAGAAGTTCAAGATCAGTTCTACTAGGCTTGATGAGATGACTAAAGGCCAAAATGATGTGAATGATAAGCGAGGTATTGGCTATGTGAAGGATGAGAGCTCTAGATCTAAACAAAATGACCCTGAAAAGAAAAATCAGAAGAATAAAAGAAAAAGATATCTAGTAAGACAACCCAATGCTCATAAATTTAATGGATATTGCTTTGTTTGTAATAAATTTGGGCATGTGGCTTCTCAGTGTAGAAGTAAGATAAGTTCTGGACGCCCATCATTTTTTGGTCAATGTTTTAACTGCAAAAATTTTGGTCATAAGTTGTTAGAATGCAGAAGTATGTCTATTAGTAAAAGGAATGTTAAATGCTACATCTGTGGAAGACTTGGACATGCTGCTAATCAATGCAGATTAGGAGGAAATCAGTGGAATGGATGGTATAGATAGAAAAATCTGGTATGCTACAATTGTAACAAATTTGGTGACATTGCAAGATTCTGCAAGAATAGAAACATGGATAAGAGAGGTCCAGTTTATCAAGGAAAAAAATAATAGAAAGGTGATAAAGGAAAAGGAAAAGCATCCATGGAAGAGATAAGAGATCATATGAAGAAAACATGGGTAAAGAAGAATGGATCTGATGAATTCCATAAGGCTGTACTGACAACTCCCATTGGTAGTTCATTTGACAATTGATTTCAGGCCATTGGCCTAGGGGGAGTTTTCATGAAAATATTTTGTTCCCCTATGTGGAGTTGGTATGGGATCATAGGAAGTTGTCGGTTGGTGTGTTACTCTTCCTCAAATGTATTGGTGATCACTTCTTGAAGGTTTGCAGATGGATTTTTCTCTTACTATTTGAAAACAGAGTAACTGGAACTTCTAGGGCAAAGCATTTAATGCGACAAGGAAGTTAGGTGTGCAAAGTTATAAAAGGGAATTTGGAACCCTCATTTGTCACTGTGCACCGAAGAACAGTTGGAAAACCTTTTCAGCAAAATTTCAAAGGAGTGAAAGTTAATTTAGAGGCAAATTCTCTAGGTATTTCTGTTGATTATCAATTTCATACTTATTTCGTGATTGGTAGAATCTTGTTCGGTACGAAAAATGAAGCAAATCAAAGGAACAATAATTCTGGATGAATATAGTAGTCAAAAGGTTAGGGATGTAAAAAAATTGTTGTTTTCCGTCGAATTGAAAAAGCTTGGAGGAGCGAAACACAAGAATCTGGACATCTAGAATGAATTCCCTCATTTCATCAATGCAGAGGTAGTTCGGTTTATCTTGAACAGATTGGATGGTGATATCCTTACTCTGGATAAACCCTATCAAATTTCTAAGGATGTAATCAGAAATCTAACAGGTTTGTGCAATGTTGGTGATGTCCCTAAAAATAAATTGATTCAGAATGTTGAGGTCGAAGCCCTAACCAGTGTAAAAGAAGATCAGAGGGCTCTGATGATTACAACGATCAAAGATCCATTAACGACGTATATTGCATATGGAAATTTATACAAGATCTTCTTTAGAAATAGGGAAGGTGCAACCTCTGCAGGCGCAATCTATATTGTGCACAAAATGATAATAGAAAATGAAGACTTTGACCTATGTGGATTGTTGAAGGACCGATTGATGGAGAATGTGCAATTGTCGAAGGATATAGATTATTCTTTTAGGTTTGGTACCCTGTCTATATGCATTATGATGTATTTCCTGAATTGCTTGCCTCAGAATGACAATGTGGTATGGAAGGAAAATATACCAGTTTGCAAGCAAATTTTTGAGAATTTCAACTCTTTCAAAAATGGTGAACAAGTTTATGAAAAATTCTTTGGAAAGTTGTTATAAAAGTTTGGTATTCCTCTCTTGGTAAAAGCAATTGAAATTGGATCATCCTTCGATAAGATGGAGAAAAAGAATAAGAGAGATAGAGTTGGCTGGTGACATTCCTTTGGTGCCTAAGTCAAGAAAAGTTGAAGGAAAAGGTAAAAAGAAGATAGTTGTGGATGTAGTCAATGAAGATTCTGAGGAATATGCACCAAGAGATGAACCAAAACTAGTTGAACCGGTTGTGGTAATTGTAGAAGAAAGTGATGAAGAAGGTGCTCTATTCAAGTCAAAGATATTGTAGATTGTTTAAGAAGAAGATGGAATGAAAAAGATAATTGAAATATGGATGAATGGACCATCACATGAACATGACCTCATTGAGGACACTCTAGTAAGATACTTTATTGATAAGGACATTGAATTGTAGAGTTTGCAGAATGTACTTCCAGAAGAATTTATTGAATGTATCAAGGAGGCTATGGACTCTGTGTCTTAGGAAAAAAAGGAGGAAGAAATAATCTCATATCTGAAGATGTATTTTAGGCTATCTCTCACCAAACTTAAGAAGAAAATGAATGTACTAAGACAATGCATTGACTCAACGAATAAGATCTTCAATTATTGTCTCAGGTGGTCTCATGTGGTTGGAAAATACAAGGATAAGTTGGAAAAAATTGAGAATGAGCTTGTCAAAATTAGACATGACTATAGTATGGTTTAGGACAAGGATGGAGAAGTTAAGAAGATTCATGAGTTGCAAGTTGAGCATGCAAAGGTTGACTCCACCAGAAACACTCTTATGGACACTTTCTGGAAAGTGAAGGATCAAATTGAATGCAGGTTAGCGGAAATGGTTGAAGTTCTAAAGAAAGGAGAAAAGATAGAAGAATCCATTACCATTCCTGAATCCCTTGTCCAAATCATCAACAAAACATAAAAAAATAACAGTCTGATAATTGCTATTGGGATTGTAGTGGACTCTTGGAAGAAATTTCTCCCGGAAATGAAAGATAAGTATAAAGTAATTTTTTGAATTTAGCAGCAGTTGCAACTTTTTTTTTGAGGAGAGAATGCAGTGAGGAAGAGTGCAGTAAATAAGCTAAGGGGAAAAGAAAATTAGTGGAAGTTTTTGTCATTGATGTCAAAGGGGGGGAGAATGCTGTGAAAAATGTCTTGAAATCCAAAGGGGGAGCAGTGTTTTGTTGAGATTTGACACTTAGTCATTTTTCACTAAGTGTTGCCATCAATGCCAAAGGGGAGATTGTTTTGGTTGCTAGTGTTTTCATTGATGGCAACTGGAGTCAGTAGTGTGGTTCACAGTTTAGAAGCAGTTCCTACCAGCAAGGAAAGTAGAAGATAATACTCTACTGGCAGAATGCATGAAGGATAGAGTATCCGGTTGGTAAGTTGATTTGAATACCTCACCGGTTCATTATTTTTTTGTGTGGATCCCAAGGGAAGCTTGTCAAGCATGTATGCTACCTGATTGATAAGTTTTATGATATTACATTGATCCATGTACGAGTTTGGAGATTTAGTAGAATGATTTATTGCTTATTTTCTCACTATGGCCGACTTGTTGTGTATGGCATGTTCCAGATGTATGAGGTGTATGTGGTTAACTATTTATTATTTGGGAATTTTGGTTTGGGTCCCTACTATGGTCTAGCTGACTTGTGTAGGTACACATTAATTCTAATTGGTGATTTGAGCCAACTTGTGGAAGAATATTATATTTTGTTTAAAGCAAACATATAGTAATAAAATCTTGTTAGCGGATACAAAAAGGAGATCGGTAATTCATTTTAAGGATGGTATGAAGTTGTAAGAAGGTGTGTGCATGTGAAATAGTGAAAAAAAACTATATGGCCTAATATCAGAAGATCCGTTGAGCGATTTTTTTTTGTGCTACAGAAGGGTTTCTGTAGAAGTGCGAATTGGACAAAATGTCCAAAATCTATTTTATGTGCCTCATTGGAATTGAATCCAAGCATTTGTAGATTCTATATTCTTAGTTCAAAATTTTGTTATATTCTCAAACACTTTATAAGGCAGTGAGCCTTTCCTTTTTGAGCAGTGAGCTCTAGGAAGTGTGCCTGAATGCAAGTGCATTCCATTTTTATCATACTTTTAATAGAGTATACTTTGTGGATTAATCTCCACCATGGTTTTTCCCCTAATAGGGTTTTCACGTAAAAATTTCGGTGTTATGGTGTTTACATTATCTTATTAATGTGCATGCATGTTTCCTTATGTTTACTTGTTGTGGATACTATTAAAGGTTAAATATTGTTGTTGATAGTTTAAGATCTAATTTGAAATTCAAATATTGTGGAAAACTGATTCACCCCCCACCTCTCAGTGTTCCTAGTGTCCAATAGGCTCTAGCATAACTTGGCCTAGGTTTGACCCCCCAGCTCTCCCATCACCCCTTACTTGACTACTTAGTGTTGGTTGGCTTAGAAATCCACAATGAAAGCTTTTTTGAGAGATGGCTCTAGCATAACTTGGCCTAGGTTTGACTCCCCTAGCTTTTCCTTGACCCTTCCTTGATCACCTCATGCAGGTTGGATTTGGCCTTCATGTAGAAAGCTTTGCCCAATGATGACTCCAACATAACTTGGCTTGGGTTCAAATCCCCCATCTCTCCCCTGACTCCTTCCTTGAATACCTAGTGCAGGTTGGCTTAGACCTCAACTCTCAAAGCTCTGCTCAGAGACAACTCCAACATAAATCAACCTAGGTTCAACTCCCACAGCTCTCCCTTGATAGCCTTGTGCAAGTTGGCTTAGACCTCAATGCTAAAATACTTTCCTAGAGATGGCTTCAGTATAACTCGGCCTGGGTTTGACTCCCCTAGCTCTCCTGTGATGCCTTATGTGACTGTCTAGTGTTGGTTGGCTTAGACCTTCATGCTAAAAGATTTTCCCAGAGATGACTCCAACATTACTCGGCCTAGGTCCCTCCCCTAGCTCTCCCATAACCCTTTCCCTAATCACCCGGTGCAGATAGGCTTAGACCTCCATGCTAAATGCTTTTCTGAGAGACGAATCTAGCATAACTCGGCTTGGGTTCGACTCCTCGAGATCTCCTTTGACCCCTTCCCTCACTACCTAGTATAGGTTGGAGTAGAGCTCCACATTGAAATCTTTACCGAGAGATGACTCTAGCACAACTTGGCTTAGGCTCGACTCCCCTAGCTCTACCCTGATCCTTTCCCTAACCACCTAGTGCAGGTTGGCTCTAGCATTAATTTTCTTGGGTTCCACTCACTCAGCTCTCCCCTGATCCCTTCCCTAACCGCCTAGTGTAGGTTGGCTTAGACCTCCACACTAATTTTTTTTTCTTAGAGACTACTATAACATAACATAGCCCTGTTTTGACTCCCCCCAACTCTCCATTGACTGCCTAGTACATGTTGGCTTATACCTTGACTTTGAAAGCTTTGTCCAAAGGTGGCTCCAGAATAACATGACCTGTGTTTGACTCCCCCAGCTCTCCCCTGACCTTTTCTATAACTGCCTCATGCAGGTTGTCTTAAACCTCCACACTGGAAGCTTTGCCCAAAGATGTTTCTAGCATAACTCAACTTGGGTTCGACTCCCCCAACTCTCCCCTGACCCCTTCCCTGAATGGGTTTGTTGGATTAGACCTCCATGCTAAAATATTTTCCTAGAGATGGCTCTGACATAACTCAACATGGGTTTGACTCCCCCAGCTCTTCCCTAACCCCTTCCTTGACTGCCTAGTGCAAGTTGATTTAGACCTCCACATTGAAAGCTTTACCTAGAGATGACTCAAGCATAACTCGGCTTGGGTTCAACTCCCCCAACTCCCCTGAACCTTTCCCTAACCACCTGGTGTAGGTTGGCTTAGAGCTCCACGCTAAAAGATTTTTCTAGAGATGGCTCGAACATAACTCAACTTGGGTTCGACTCACCTAGCTCTTCCCTGACCCCTTCCCTAACTGCCAGATGTAGTTTGGCTTAAACCTCTACACTAAAAGCTTTGTCTAGAGATAGCTAAAAAATAACTTGTCCTGGGTTCAACACCCCCATCTCTCCTCTAACCCCTTCCCTGACTGTTTGGTGTAGGTAGGATTAGATCTCCACTTTGAAATTTTTTCCTGGGGAGGTCTCCAACATAACTCAGCTTGGTTTCGACTCCTCTAACTCTCCCCTGACCCCTTCCTTGACCACCTAGTGCAGGTTCACTTAGACCTCCATGTAGAAAGCTTTGCCTCGAGACAAATCCAACATATCTCGGATTGGGTTTGACTCCCCCAACTCTCCTTTGACCCCTTCTCTGACCACCTAGTGCAGATTGGCTTAGACAATGCTAAAAGCTTTTTGCAATATAAAATCCAACATAACTCGACATGGGTTCGACTCCCCCAAGTCTCCTCTAACCCCTTCTCTGAATGCATAGTGCAGGTTGGCTTAGACCTCCACGCTGAAGGCTTTGCTCAGAGAGGGCTCCAACATAACTTGGCCTGGGTTTGACTCCCCAAGCTCTCCCCTAAACCCTTCCTTAACCTACTAGTGCAAGTTGGCTTAGATCTTCATGCTGAAAGCTTTTCCAAGAGATAGCTCCAACATAAATTGACTTGGTTTTGACTCCCCCAAATCTCCCCTAACCCCTTCCCTAATGGCCTCATGTAAATTGGCTTAGTTCTCCACACTGAAAGTTTTTCCCAGAGATGACTCCAACATTACTCGGCTTGGGTTTGACTCCCACAACTCTATGTTTACCAGCAAGTGTAGGTTTTCCTAGACCTCCATGTTGAAATATTTCCCTAGAGATGGTTCCAACATAACTCAACATGGGTTTGACTCCCCCAGCTCTCTCCTGACCCATTCCCTAACCACCTAATGCAAGTTGACTTAAAAATACATGCTGAAAGCTTTTCCCATAGACGACTCCAGCATAAATTTCCTAGGGTTTGACTCCCTTAGCTCTCCCCTAACCACGTGGTGCAAGTTGTCTTAGACGTCCACAATGAAAGCTTTTCCTAGAGCTGGCTCTAGCATAACTTGACCTTGGTTTGACTCCTCCAACTCTCCCCTAAACCCTTCCTTGACCTGCTGGTGCAAGTTGGATTAGATATCCATGTTGAAAGCTTTTCCTAGAGATAAATCCAAAATAACTCAGCCTAGGTTCGACTCCCCTAACTCTCCCCTAACCCCTTCGCTAATCACCTAGTGCAGGTTGCTTAGACCTCCACATTGAATGTTTTTTCTAGAGACAACTCCAACCTAACTCGGCTTGGGTTCGACTCCCCTAGCTCTACGTTGATCGTGTGGTGTAATTTGGATTAGACCTTTGTACTGAAAGCTTCATCCAGAGACTAATTTAGCATAACTCAGCCTAGGTTCAACTCCCCCAGCTCTCCCCTAACCCCTTCCCTGACTGCCTAGTGTAGGTTTTCTTATACCTCCATGCTAAAAAAATTGCCTAGAGATAGCTCTAGCATAACTCATCTTGGGCTCGACTCCCCCAGGTCTCCACTGACCTCTTCCCTGATTTCCTAGTGTAGGTTGGCTTAGAAATCCACACTAAAATATTTTCTTGGAGATGACTCCAGCATAACTTGGCCCGGGTTTGACTCCCCCAGCTCTCCATTGATCGCCTGGTGCCTGTTTTCTTAGACCTCCACATTGAAAGCTTTGCTCAGAGATGACTCCAACATAAATCAGTTTGGGTTTGACTCCGTTAGTTCTCCCCTAACCCTTTCCTTGAACGCCTAGTTTAAGTTGACTCAGACCTCCACATTGAAAGCTATGCCTAGAGGTGACTCCAACAAAACTTGCCCTGGGTTTGACTCCCCCAGTTCTCCCCTTAACCTTCCCTTGACTACCTAGTGAAAATTGGCTTAGAAATCCACATTGAAAGCTATGCCCAAAGATGACTCCATTATAATTTTCCTAGGTTTTACTACCCTAGCTCTTCCCTGACCCCTTCCTTAATCGCTAGGTGTAGGTTGGCTTAGACCTCCACACTAAAAGTTTTTCCTAGAGATGGCTCCAACATAATTCGGCTTTGGTTTGACTCCCCCAACTCTCCCTTCACCCCTTACTTGAATGCTTAGTGTAGGTGTGCTTAGAACTCCACACTAAAAGCTTTTTCCAGAGATGACTCTAGCATAACTTGGCCTGGTTCGACTCTACTGACTTTCCCCTGACCCTTTCCCTGATCGCCTCAAGCAAGTTGGATTTGACCTCCATGCAATTTTTTTTTCCTAGAGATGACTCCAATATAACTCGGCTTGGGTTCAACTCCCCCATCTCTCCCTTGACCCCTTCCCCGACTTCCTAGTGTAGGTTGGCTTAGATGTAAACTCTGAAAGCTATGCTCAGAGACGTCTCTAACATAAATTAGCCTAGGTTTGACTCCCCCAACTCTACCCTAACAACCTTGTGTAAGTTGTCTTAGACCTCCATGCTAAAATATTTTCCTAGAGGTGGCTCCCACATAACTCAACCTTGGTTTGACTCCCCCAGCTCTCCCTTAACCCCTTCCCTGACTGCCTGGTGCAAGTTGGATTAGACCTCCATTCTAAAAGATTTGAATAGAGAAGACTCTAGCATAATTCGGCCTAGGTTCGACTCACCCAACTCTCCCCTGATGCCTTCCCTAACCACTTTGTGTAGGTTGGTTTAGACCTCCACACTGAAAGATTTTCATAGAGACAACTCCAGCATAACTTGGTTTCGGTTCAATTCCATTAGCTCTCCCCTGACTGCATGGTGGAATTTGGCTTAGACCTCCACACTAAAAGCTTTTCCCAGAGATGGCTCCAACATAACTCGGCCTTGGTTTGACTCCCCTAACTCTCCCTTGATCCCTTCCCTAACTACCTAGTGGAGGATGGATTAGACTTCCATGTTGAAAGCTTTTCCTAGAGATGACTCTAGCATAATGCGGCTTGAGTTCCACTCCCCCAAATCTCCCCTAACCCCTTTCTTGACTGCTTGGTGTAGGTTGGCTTATACCTCTAGGCATAAAGCTATGTCCAGAGATGGCTCTAGCATAACTCAGCCTAGGTTCATCTCCCCTAGCTCTCCCATGACCCCTTCCTTGACTGCCTGGTGCAAGTTTGCTTAGACCTCCATGCTGAAAGCTTTTCCCAGAGATGGCTCCAACATAACTCGGCCTAGGTTCAACACTCCCAGTTCTCTCCTAACTCCTTCCCTAATTTCCTTGTGTAGGTTGGCTTAGATCTCCACATTGAAAGCTTTTCCAAGAGATAACTCCAACATAACTTGACCTAGGTTTGACTCCCCCAAATCTCCCCTAACCCCTTCCCTAACTACCTATTGTAGGTTGGATTATACCTCCACCTAAAAGCTTTACCCAGAAACAACTCCACCATAAATCGGCCTAGTTTTGACTCCCCCATCTCTCCCCTAATCGCCTAGTGTAAGTTGGCTTATATCTCCATGCTAAAATCTTTGTCTAGAGATTTCTTTAGCATAACTCAGCCTAGGTTCAACTCCCCTAGCTCTCTCCTGACCCCCTCCATGACTACCTGGTGCAGGTTGGTTTAGACCTCCATACTAAGAGCTTTTCCTAGAGACAACTCCAACATAACTTGGCTTGGGTTATGTTGGACTCAAGCAACACTGAGAGGGGGGTGAATCAATGTTGTGCAATTTTAACTTTATTAAATTGATCTCTCAAGTGTATATAACATTCAATCAAAAGAAAGATGCATGAACATAGAACAATAATCCACAATCAAAAGTAAGATGCATGAACATAGAACAATAATCCACAACACCATAACACAAGGATTTTTACATGGAAACCCAGTTAAGGGAAAAACCACAGTGGAGGTCAATCCACAATTTGAGTACTAAAAAATATAAGTGTTTTACAAAATGAGAATGCACTTGCATTCAGAAACACTGCCTAGATCTAACTACTCAAAATCAGGAAGACTCACTACATTACAAAATATTTGGATTACAAAAAAAGGTTGAACTGAGAAAATAGTATCTAAAAATGCCTAATTACAATTCTAGTTAGGCTCATAGATCAGATTCTGGACCTTATGTCTGATTCTGCACTTCACTCTACTTTTCCTTTGTTCACTTCACAAAATCCTCTTCTGCACAAATGAAAATCACTTAACTGCTCTTCTGATATTTGCAATACACACCCACACACATTGAACACCACACATACATGTCAAAATGAATTAATCGATCTCATATATATATATCTGCTACCAAGAATTCAGTTGCTATATGTCAGCTTCAATAGAATAGAAAATATCTTCCAATTGTCGGCTCAAATCATGAAAAAAATTTAATGCGCATCCACTAAAGTCGGTCGTAGCATAGTTAGGACTCAAAACAAAATCTCCAACACAAAAATACTTCAAACAATTTTGCTTTAGACATCCGCAACACCTTACATTCACTTAGTTGGCCTTCATACATTGATGGAAAAAAAATTGAACGACCGGATCTCCTAAATTGTACACCACTTGATGCGACAACACAAGACTCAAGAATAACACATTTCATATATCCAATGACCTTCTCTAAGATCCACAACCAAAACTATTAAACTGATAAAGAAAACCACTTGATAGATTCTACTTCAGTCGGATACCCTATTCTTCACTCTGTCTTCTGGTATAGTTAGATATTGTAGTGCAGACTAGATCAATGACTTCAGTTGCCATCAATGACAACAATAGAAGCTATATGCCAAATATCTCCCCCTTTGGCATTGATAGCAACACTTAGTGAAAAATGACTAAGTGTTAGAACATTCAAAACTTCAAAATGCCATAGCTGACAAAACTCAACAAAACTCAACAAAATTCCCTCTAAGTTAAATGATGAGGCATTTTTCACTGCTCCCTCTCCCCCTTTGACATCAATGACAAAAAGATAATAAAATATTTTCTTTCTCCCCCTATGAAGTGAAACCAAAAACTTACTTATGCAAAAACTGAAGGAATACAATTGCTATTTGAAGATTATTTTGTACTTTTCCTTCATCTCCGAAAGAAACTTCTTCCATGCTTCCATTGCAATCCTGGTGATTATGATCACACTGTTGTTTTCAGATGTCTAGTTGGTAATCTTGATGAGGGATTCCTAAATGGTAAAGGATTCTTCCAATAGTTCTCCCTTACTTAGTATCTCGATCAATTGATCCAGCTGCATTCAGTTATGTCCTTCACTTTCCAGAAGGTGTCAACAATCGTGTTCCTAATGTTCTAAAAATTTGCATGCTCTATCTGTAATTCCTGAATCCTTTTCCTGATCACACCATCTTGATCCTAAGACATGCTAAAATTTTGTCCAATATTGTTCAACTCTGTTTGAATTTGTTCCAGCTTCTCCTTGTACTTGTTGATTGCATAAGGCCATCAAAGACAATAGTTGTAAATGTTGCTTGTTGTGCTTATGCATTGCCTTAGTTCATTCATGTGCCTTTTTAGCTTGGTAAGTGATAATTTGTACTATTTCTTTAGGTGTAGGATTACTTCTTCCTCCTTGTTCCAAGACTTAGAGTCCATGGTTTCCTTGATGCATTCAATCATCTCTTTTGGAAACTTATTCTACAAACTCTCCAATTTGATATTATTGTGCACAAGATGAGCACTTAGTATGCTTAGGATCATGTCCTACTCATATGAAGGTCTGATAGACCACATGTTTGTGATTTTCTGCATTCCATCTTTCTCATGAAAAAGTTGTAATAGCTCTTCCTTGGTTAGATCACCTTCTTCTTCACTTCCTTATGTATTTTCCTTTTTTTGTTCTGGTTCAGTTGTTTCTAGTTATTTTTCAAGGCTTTCCTCATATTCCTTATCAGATTCCTCATTCGGTATTTCCACAATCACTTGTTCTTTTCCTTTCCTTTCAACTCTTGAAGTCTTGCATTTTGGTGGAGTACTGATAGCAATTTATTTTTCTCTTTTCTTCTTTCTCTCCATCTCACCAGAGGAGGAACCAAATTCAAGTCCTCTTACCAGAATGGAAACACTAGTTAGTCCAAACTTCCTTATCAAATCCTTAAAGAAAATTTCATATACTTGATCACAGTTTTCCAAATTATTAGAGTATATGTAAATCTGCTTGCAAACTGGTTCACTCTCTTCCTGTATTACATTGTTATTTAGGGGTAAGCAATTCAAAAAATACATCATAAGGCATATAACCAAAGTACCAAACTTGAAAGGGTACCCTGTCTCCTTTGTCAATCGCATGTTCTCCATTAATTGACCTTTCAGTAATATGCAAAGATCAAAATCCAGATCTTTTATTATCATCTTGTGTGAAATGTAAACAACACCTGCCGAAGTTGCACCTTCTCTATTTTTGAAAAATATTTTGTACGATATTCCATGCGCAATGTACCTTGTCATTGAATCTTTGATTGTGGAAATTATTAGTGCCCTTTGATCTCCAGTTACTCTAGTTAGGGTTTCAACTTATTTGTTTCAAATTAACTTCTTCCTCAGCACATCCCCAACTTTGCATAACCCGGTTACAACTGCAATCACTTCTTTCAAGATATGGTAGGGTTTATCCAGAGTCAAAATATCATCATTCAATCTATTCAGAATAAAATCAATGAATTCTACGTTTCCAAAATAGGGGAATTCACTCCAAATATCCAAGCTTTTGTATTTTTCTTCTTTCAACCATTTCAATTCATCGATCGACATGCTTTTTTCAGATCTAATCTTCTCACTACTATATTCACCTAGTTTTACCATTCCTTTAATTTGTTCCATTTTCCCTTTCGTACACATGTCTTGAAAATAAGTTCTTCAACCTCACACTGAATTAAAATTTTTCAATACTACCAAAATACCTGATGGATTAGGGTTTCAATACCAAATATGCTTTCAAAATTTTGGTGCAGAGTGCTCTCCTTCTTTTTCTTTGACACAAAGTGGAAAATGAGGGTTTCAACTTTCCTTTTATATTTCGCACTCATAACTTTTGTTGTAATAAATTATTTTTCCTTAACTTATCCAGATACCCTATTTTCTCAGTCTGTGAAAGATAACTCTTATGTGGATCTTTAACTCAACATGACATCATTTCGAACTATTCTAGTAACATCCGTAGATTATTAGTGCAACCACTACACTCATCCACATCCCAATGTCAATTACCAACAGGGGGTTTGAAATATTTTCTTGATAGCTCCCCCTAGGCCAAAGGCCCAAAACTATTTCCTAAAGGAATTACTAGAAGCATGTTCTGGTGTTGGATCATTTCCTGTAACAAAGGGACACTTCTTCACCCATGTCTTCTTCATTCGATCTCTTATTTCATCCATAGTCACTTTCCCTTTTCCTTTATCATCTTTCTACATATTTTTTCGATTGTATATTGGACCTCTTCTATCCATATTCTTGTTTTTGCAGAATCTTGCAATGTGACCATATTTGTTGCAATTAAAACAAACAAAATTTCCTTGTTCAGACCAGTTACTCCATTGATTTCTTCTCGATCTGCACTGGTTAGCAATATGCCCAAATCTTCCACAGGTATAACACCTAACACTCCTATTGAAAAAGTTGTTTGACACATTTCCACATTCAATTGATTTGTGACCAAACTTATTACAATTGAAACACTGACTGGAAAATGTTGAATCACTTAATTTTCTTTTTGCTTCTACATTGAGCAGCCATATGACCAAATTTATTGCAAGAAAATAAGTATCCATTAAAATTTTGAGCATTAGGTTGTCTTACCGTAGTCCTTTTTGCTTTGTTCATAAGATTTCCTTGCTTAGAATTCCTTTGTCCAGATCCAAAACTCTCTCCTTTTTCATAACCAAGACCTCGCTTATCATTTGCATTCTTTTTCCCTTGAGTTAGCTCATCAAGCTTAACAGAGCTAATTTTGAACTTCTCCTTGTATTCATTTGCAGTAGTGAGCTCATCCCTGAGAATAACAATATGTTTTTCAAGCTCTTCATTGTTTCTAGATTGTTGTAGTTCAATCTCTAACTAAATGAATTCTCTAGTAATTCTGCTACATTCATCAAATCTCTCTTTTAGGAACTGGCAAGATTTTCCTCATTCTTCTTTCTTTCTTCAATCTCCTTAGTCATCTTCATCGCCATAGACTCCATCTCATGCTTTAGGGTAACATTATCTCTAGCAAGCTTTTCACATTCTTCAGTTATTTCCTTCAAGGTTTGATTGAAGTGAAGATCATCCATGCTTTTGCTTTCTTTCTGCTTAATCTGATCACAAAGATCCTTTCTATTTTCTCTAGACTTAATAATCTGATCCTTCAATTTCTGAATGAATTTCTCAGCATCCTTAAGATTTTCTCTTAATTCCCGGACTTCTACTTTAGACTGATCAAGTTCATCAAGTGCCATCAAAAGCTATTGTTGAAGACTACCAGAGTCAATTACATTCCAAGATCCACCTCAAGATGTAAAAGTTCTTCCAAGGAACTTAGCTTTGATACCAATTGTTGGACTCAAACAACACTAAGAGGGGGGTGAATCAGTGTTGTGCAATTTTAAATTTATTAAACTGATCTCTTAAGTGTATATAACATTTAGTCAAAAGAAAGATGCATGAACATAGAATAATAATCCACAACACCATAACACAAGAATTTTTATGTGGAAACCAATTAAGGGAAAAACCACGATGGAGGTCAATCCACAATTTGAGTACTCAAAATATAAGTGTTTTACAAAATGGGAATGCACTTGCATTCAGGGGAACTTCCTAGAGCTCACTGCTCAAAATAAAGAAGGCTCATTTCCTTACAAAAGATTTGGATTACAAAAAAAGGTTGAACTAAGAAAATAACATCTACAAATGTCTGATTACAGTTCTAGTTAGGCTCATATATCATATTTTGGACCTTATGTTTGATTTTGCACTTCGCTCTGCTCTGCCTTAGTTCGCTTCACAAAATCCTCTTCTGCACAAATCAAAATTGCTTAACTGCTCTTCTGATATTTGCAATACACACCCACACACATCGAACATCACACATACATGTCAAAATGAATTAATTAATCTCATATATATATCTTCTACCAAGAATTCAGTCGCTATATGTCGGCTTCAATAGAATAGAAAATATCTTCCAATTGTCGGCTCAAATCATGAAAAAAATTTAATGTGCATCCACCAAAGTCAGCCATGGCATAGTTAGGACCCAAAACAAAATCTTCAAAAAAAAAAACTTCAAACAATTTCGCTTTAGACATCCGCAACACCTTACATTGACTTAGTCGACCTTCATACATTGATGAACAAAAAATCAAACAACCGGATCTCCTAACTCGTACACCACTTGAGAATAACACATTTCATATATCCAACGAACTTCCTTGAGATCCACAACCAAAACTGTTAAACTGATAAAGAAAACCACTTGATAGATTCAACTTCAGCCGGATACCCTGTTCTTCACTCTGTCTTCCAGTATAGTCAGATACTGTAGTGTAGATCAGATCAACGACTTCAATTTACATAAATGAAAACACTAGAAGCCATATGCCAATAGGTTTGACTCCCCTATTTCTCCTCTAACCCTTTCCCTGACCGCTTGGTGTAGGTTGGCTTAGACCTCTATGCTGAAGAATTTTCCTAGAGATGGCTCCACCATAATTCGGCCTAGGTTTGACTCCCCCAGCTCTCCCTTGACCTCTTCCTTGATTGCCTAGTGTAGGTTTTCTTAGTCCTTTACGCTAAAAGATTTACTCAAAAACCACTCCACAATAACTCAGCCTGGCTTCGACTCCCCTAGCTCTCCCCTAACCACCTGGTGTAGGTTGGCTTAGACCTCCAAGCTAGAAGCTTTTCCCAAAGATGACTCCAACATAACTTGTCCTGGGTTTGAATCTCTAATCTCTCGCCTAACCCCTTCCTTGACTACTTGGTCCAAGTTGGCTTAGACCTCCATGTTGAAAGCTTTGTCTAGAGACAACTCTAACATAACTTGGCCTAGGTTTGACTCGCCCAACTCTCCCCTAACCCCTTGCTTGACTGCCTAATGCGGGTTGGCTTAGACCTCCATGTTGAAAAATTTGCACAGAGACGGCTCTAGAGACCACTTGGTGTAGGTTGGATTAGACCTCCATATAGAAAGATTTTCTGAAAGATGAGTCCAACATTACTAGACTTGGATTAATCTCCCCTAACTGTCCCCTGACCCCTTCTTTGACTACCCAGTGCAAGTTGTCTTAGACCTCCATGCTTAAATCTTTGCTTAGAGATGGCTCGAGCATAAATTGGCTTGGATTCGACTACCCTATCTCTCCCCTAATGGCCTCATGCAAGTTGGCTTAGACCTTCACATTGAAAGCTTCACCTATAGGTGGATTTAAGGTGGATCTAGTATGACTCAGTCTATGTTTGACTCCCCTAGCTCTCCCTTGACCCTTTTTGTGACCACCTGGTGTAGGTTGGATTAGACCTCCACGTTGAAACCTTTTCCCAGAGATGGCTCAAGCATAACTTAGCCTGGGTTTGACTCCCCCAGCTCTCCCTTGACACCTTCCCTAACTGCCATGTTCAGGTTGGCTTAGACCTCCACGTTGAAAGGTTTTCATAGAGACAACTCCAAAATAACTCAGTCTCGGTTCAACAACTCAACTCTCATTTGACCACATCATGGAGATTGACTTAGACCTTCACATTGAAAGCTTTTCCTAGAGATGGCTCCAACATAACTCGGCCTGGGTTCGACTCTGCCAACTCTCCCCTGACCCATTCCCTGATTGCCTAGTGTAGGTTGGCTTAGACCTCCACGCTAAAATATTTGTCCAAAGACGGCTCCAACATAACTCGACCCTGGTTTGACTCCTCCAGCTCTCCCCTGACCCCTTCCCCGACTGCCTAGTGTAGGTTTTCTTATACCTCCACACTGAAAGCTTTGCTTAGAGATAGCTCCAACAAAAATTGGCTTGGGTTCGACTCCCTTAGCTCTCCCCTGACCCCTTCCCTGAATGTTTGGTGGAGGTTGGCTTAGACCTCTCCATTGCTCCAACATAAATCACCATGGGTTTGACTCCCCTAGCTCTCCCCTAACCCTTTCACTAATTATCTAGTGCAGGTTGGCTTAGAGTTTCACACTGAAAGCTTTTCCTAGAGATGACTCCAACATAACTTGACCTAATTTTGACTCCCCTAGCTCTCCCCTGACCCCTTCCTTGACTGCCTGGTGTAGTTTGGGTTAGACCTCCATGCTGACAGTTTTTCCTAGAGATGGCTCCAACATAACTCAGCCTAGGTATGACTCCCCAGGTCTCCCCTAACCCCTTCCTTGATCACTTGGTGTAGGTTGGATTAGACCTACACATTGAAATATTTGTCCAGAGATGACTCTAGCATAACTCAGCCTGGGTTCGACTCCCCCAGCTCTCTCCTAACCCCTTTCTTGACTTCCAAGTGTAGGTTGGCTTAAACCTCGACACTAAATTTTTTACCTAGAGATGGCTCCAACAAAACTTAGCCTGGGTTTGACTTCCCTAGATCTCCCTTGACCCCTTCCCTGACCACTTGGTGCAAGTTGGCATAGACCTCCACTCTAAAATATTTGCTCAAAGACAACTCCAACTTAAATTGGCCTGGGTTTGACTCCCCTAGCTCTCTCCTAATCGCCCCATGCAGGTTGGCTTAGACCTTGATGCTGAAAGCTTCTCCTAGAGTCGGATCTTACATAACTCAGTTTGAGTTTGACTTCCCCAGCTCTCCTCTAACCCCTTCCTTGATTGTCTAGTGGAGGTTGGATTAGACCTCCACATTGAAAGCTTTTCCTAAATATGAATCTAGCAAAACTCAACCTAGATTTGACTCCCCTAGCTCTCCTATAACACCTTCCCTGACTGCCTAGTATAGGTTGGATTATACCTCCACACTAAAAGCTTTTCATAGAGAAGACTCTAGCATAATCCGGTCTTGGTTTGACTCCCCTAGCTCTCCCCTGACCCCTTCCCTAACCGCCTAGTGTAGGTTTCTTGAGACCTCCACACATAAAGATTTTCCCAGAGACAACTCTAGCATAACTTAGCCTTGGTTCAACTCCCCTAGTTCTCCCCTAACCCCTTCTTTGACCTCCTGGTGCAGGTTGGTTTAGAATTCTAGGCTGAAAGCTTTCCTCAGAGATGGCTCCAACATAACTCAGTCTGGGTTCAACTCACCTAGCTCTCCCCTAATCCCTTCCCTAACTGCCTAGTGTAGGTTGGCTTAGAACTCTACACTAAAAGCTTTGTTTAGAGACAACTTTGAAAAATCTCAGCTTGGGTTTGACACCACCATCTATCCCCTAATCCCTTCCCTAACTGCTTGGTGTAGATTGGATTAGATCTCCACGTTGAAATATTTTCCCAAGGAGGGCACTAGCATAAATAAACCTAGTTTTGACTCCCCTAGCTCTCCCCTGACCCCTTACCTGATTGCTTGGTGTAGGTTCACTGAGACCTCCATGTTGAAAGCTTTTCCTAAAAAAAGCTCCAACATCAATTGGCGTGGGCTCGACTCCCCCAACTCTCTACTGATCCTTTCCCTAACTGCCTAGTGTAGGTTGGCTTAGACCTCCATGCTGAAAGCTCTTCCCAGAGATGACTCTAGTATAACTTGTCTTGGGTTTGACTCCCCTAGCTCTCCCTTGAACCCTTACCTAACCTATTGGTGCAGGTTGGCTTATATCTCCATGCTGAAAGCTTTCCCTAGAGACAACTCCATCATAACTTGGCGTAGGTTTGACTCCACCAACTCTCCCCTAACCCCTTCCCTGATAGCCTCATGGAGGTTTCCTTATTCCTCCATGTTGAAAGCTTTACCTAGAGAAAAATTCAAAATAACCTGGCCTGGATATGACTCCCCAGCTCTGTACTGATAGTCAGGTGTAGGTTTTCTTAGACTTCCATGCTAAAAGCCTTACCTAGAGATGATTCTAGCATAACTTCGCCTAGGTTCGACCCCCCTAGGTCTCCCCTAAACCCTTCCCTAACCATCTGGTGTAGGTTGGCTTAGACCTCTACGTATAAAGATTTTCCCACAAATACCTTGAGCATAACTTTGCTAGGGATTGACTCCCATAGCTCTCCCTTGACCCCTTCCCTAACCGCCTGGTGTAGTTTGGCTTAGAACTCCATACTAAAAGCTTTTCCTAGAGATGGATCTAGTATAACCAGGCCAGGGTTTGAATCTCGTAGCTCTCCCTTGACCCCTTCCCTACCTACCTTATGTAGGTTGGCTTAGACCTCCATGCTAAAATATAAGGAAAATTTGGTGCATCTCAGAGAAATCTCTAAGAATAGTAGTGCCTTTGGTAACTTTCATTTCCATTAGGTTGCCTCAAAGACACGTAAAACTATGTCCTAAAGTGGAAACAGACACAGTTTATTTCCCACATTGATCCTTCTGAGAAAAACACATGTAAATTCAACAACATGCATTAAGAGATTCTATAATAGAACCAATACAGACATGAAAGATGAGACAAACAATAGAACACAAAGATTTACGTGGGGAAAATCCTTTCGGATAAAAAACCCCACACTCCAAAGATTGAGCCATTGTATTATTCAGAAACAAATGGTAACAATACAATTTCAGGCTCATAGCCTTTTCAAAGATTACATCTTGTTCATTCTGGATACAAACGGTAGCAACTGATCACTCAGTACACAGGAGAGAGTTCGACAGCATAACCCTACCTCTGCTTCAGCTACTTCGGCCTCATGGCTTTGGCCTTTCAGCCAGCCACTTGGCTCTCTCTCTTCTTCTCTTGTTCTCTCTGGCTCTTAGACTCTGTCTTACTTTTTCTTCAGAACGTCCAATGCATACATATATGCATTCGTTCTCAATGGCCTCATGAATCGGTTTGCTTCCAACTGTTGGATCACAACTATCGAATCATCCAGCTCAACATCGTAGATGTTTCCACTTCCTTGCATAGAAGATAATACGTCCAGGTCACACCACGTAGGAAAATCATCCAAACCGTCAACAACGATCAACTTGTGTTGTCATGTCGGTGAGACACTAACCGTGTCTCCCCGATGCCAACACAACTAGTATTCGATATCGCCAAGAGTTGTCCCCATCGGCAAGAGGTTACACCGAGTCTAGAGAGCTATCGCTAAGACTTCGTCATGTCACCAAGACCTCACACCAAAGATCACAAGGTATTATGAAGAGTTCATCAGTTGGAAAGACTATCACTCTTCGCCCAGACATTACACCGAAGTCTTCAAGTCACATCGACCTCAACATTCTCATCGGCGAGACAATCGCCATTCGATGAGACATCATACGGAAGTTCAAAGGTCATATCGATGTTAGCTTTTCCATCAACAAGACACCTGCAGTTCACCAAGACTTCATACCGAAGTCTTCAAGTCATGCCGACGTGAGTATTCCATTCAGTGAGACAATCGTCTTTCGCCAAGACATCACACCGAGCTCTTCATGTTATACCGAAACATCCCAGTCAGTAAGACTTATCGCTTTCACCAGAGGTTACACCGAGCCCTTCAAGTCATACCGAAACGTCCTAGTCGGCAAGACTTACCACTATCGCTGAGACCTTATACCAAAATTAGTATTCCCATCGGCAAGACAATCCCTCTTCGCCAAGACATCATACCGATGCCTTCAAGTCACACCGAAGTGTTCGACAGTTGGCAAGAAATTCGTCTTTCACCAAGACATCCGAGTCGGCAGGACATTCGTCTTTCGCCAAGACCTCACATCGAGCACATCATGTCATGCTGAGTCGGCAAGACAATCGTCTTTCAGCTAGCCACTCGGCTCGTCTCTTCTTCTCTTGTTCTCTCTTCTCTTTTTCTTCATCTTCTCTAAAGCATACATATATGCATTCGTTCACAACGGCCTTCATCAGTTTGCTTCCAACTGTCGGATCACAACTATCAAATCAGCTCAACATCGTAGATGTTTCCACTTCCTTACATTGAAGATAATACGTCCAAGTCACACCACGTGACAATCATCCAAACGGTCAACAACGATCAACTTGTGTTGTCATGTTGGTGAGACACTAACCGTGTCTCCCCGATGCCAACACAGCCAGCATTCGATATTGCCAAGAGTTGTCCCCATCGGCAAGAGGTTACACCGAGTCCAAAGAGCTATCGCTAAGACTTCATCATGTCGCCAAGACTTCACACCGAAGATCACAAGGTATTCTAAAGAGTTCATCAGTTGGCAAGACTATCGCTCTTCGCCCAGACATTACACCAAAGTCTTCAAGTCACATCGACCTCAACATTCTCATCGGCGAGACAATCGCCATTCGATGAGACATCATACATAAGTTCAAAGGTCATATCGATGTTAGCTTTTCCATCGGCAAGACACCCATAGTTCGCCAACACTTCATACCGAAGTCTTCAATTCATGCCGACTTGAGTATTCCATTCAGTGAGACAATCATCTTTCGCCAAGACATCACACCGAGCTCTTCATGTTATACCGAAACATCCCAGTTGGCAAGACTTATTGCTTTCACTAGAAGGTTACACAGAGCCCTTCAAGTCATACCGAAATGTCCCAGTCGGCAAGACTTACCACTATCACTGAGACGTTATACCGACATCAGGATTCCCATTGGCAAGACAATCCCTCTTCACCAAGACATCATACCGATGCCTTCAAGTCACACCGAAGTGCTCAATAGTCGGCAAGACATTCATCTTTCGCCAAGACATCCGAGTCAGCAAGACATTCATCTTTCACCAAGACCTCACATCGAGCACATCATGTCATGCTGAGTCGGCAAGACAATCATCTTTCACCAAGAATTCTCATCAAGCATCACATGTCATCCCGAAGACTATCGGCTTGACTTTCCAAGTTGCCAAGACTTCACACCGAAGTCTTTTGTCACCGCGAAAGCACCAAGGTATACCCACCGGCAAGACTTACTGCTATCGATGAGACATCACACCGAAGCAAGCCTTTCGGCCAAGGGTCTCCCCGAAAACATCAGTCGAAAAGACTTTCCACATTCGCTAAGACTTCATACCAAAGCCCATGTGTTTCTCCGATGACTCTTGAAGATAACTATTGGCAAGAAATTCATATCGGTAAGACCTCATACCGAAACATAACCCTTTCGGCCAAGTGTCCCCGATATTTGATAGACACCAACTGTTGGCCAGACATCTCCCAGTCGCCAAGACTTCATATCGATAGGCGCAAGTCATGTCGATTACCACATCGGCCAGACAGACCAAAGGTCACGCCGATATTGGCAAGACTTCATATTGTTGCCGAGACATAATTCCGACAGTCTAAGGTTACACTAAAGGTTTCAAATGCCGATCGCCGAGACATTCAGGAAGTCACAACGACAGTTTAGGATCTACTAGCAGATCAGCCAAACATCTTACCAGTCTCACCAAAATTGCTCACAAGAAGTTTCAGCCTATGGGATTGAGGTACACAATTCCAACAATCTCCCACTTGACGAAGATCACACAGGCACCTCCAAAGCAACCATAAACTAAGATCACACTAGCTCCACCAGTTTAGATGCCACAATGCTCAAGACACCCTCCACAGATGACAGTCCATGGGACAATCTGCAACAAAGACTAGGCATCCAACTGCAACTTACTATCCAACAAAGCAACCTAAATGCAACCGATCACAACCTTCCAGGAAAACCACATAGACCTAAAAAATTCTCTCATGCTCCAACATGAATTCTGCTCCAACATCCAAGATGTCCACCATTCATGCAATAAACCCTGTCATCTTCCAACATGCCACCTGTGGAAGAAAGATACAAGCCAAGGTGAATAAGCACCATTCCAATGAACACAAGCAAAAGATCCCAGTGATATCACCAACAAGATACTGCTACCACTTCACTGTGCTCAAACGCTATACAAAAGCAATATCAACTTCAAAGCTTCAATTAGAACACAACCATGAAGTCTTATCCAAAAAAAAGAAACTAAACATCAGTTAGAAGAACAATCAGATTGACTGCTTCCATCCAATTGATAACCCACACTACTGGAACTAGCACCCATAGCTCGTGCTATTCCATCCAATCTCACATACCTTGAAGGTATCACCATTAGTAAACTTCTGCCAATCCATTAACAACAAATACAAGTTCCAGTGTCAACCAGTCAAAGAAGACAAGACACATATAGGAACTCCCACTGCCCGAGTAATCCAAATCTGAAAGATCAAGGGCATCACAAGTCTACCAATAACAACACATAGAAAATGTAACCATGTAGTACCAAGGAAATATCCACAATGATATGCACAATCTGCAACAAACTGCTACAAGAACCATTTCTCTCACTACAAACCTTCACAGCCACAAAGAGAAACTCTGCACATCATATTCCTGTAGAACATCCTCCTACATACACTTCTAACAACCAGTTGTGTCAAGAAAGATCTCCTTCTCATCTCAAAAGAAAATCAAGCTACTTCATTCCCCATTTTAGGAAATCAGCCCACAAATTATCTCCTACCAATTCTCATCAGTAAATAACATAACACAAAAGCTCAAGGAGATCAAACAAATTGTACATCTTCCACCATGAATCCTCCAGAACCATTAAACAACAATTCAAGATCCATATCATGAAAGTGAACATAAAACACATCTAAAAAATATAATGGGCCAAATACCTTTTAGATAAACTGTAGAGTAGACCAAGAGTGGGAACGAGAATACTCCTTTCAAGATATGCAAGTCATCATGAATAATCCAAGAGAAATCTCCTCATAGGTATTTTATTGAACTCACGTTCAACCAAGGTGTAGGCTTCTCAGACTTTTTGCTGAAAAACTTCATCAGCAATACCAATCAGCAATACTTCTCTCATAAGAGAAAAATAGCCTCACCTTATTCTTCATGTATCCATGAGTACTAGCAACCGATCATCTCATGCTAAACTTCAACTGCATTACTGCACTATCACGAAGTATCAAGCAAGTAATCAAAGCACCCAATACACAAAGAATTACCAGACCACTGTCAAAGCTCCAATCATCTGAATCAGGAACTTACCATGACACCATGATCTACATATCCCCTTAGGAGATACCATGATTCAGGTGACTTCACCATGGTCTCAAGTACAATGCACAATGCCAAAACTCTAGTACACAAACAAGAGTATACCATGACATAAAACAAACAGACTCAAAAAACCAACATCACCTGTCAAGCACCACCAACACCTCAGCCAAAGACTCCAAGCGTCCTCCATGGTTCCAAGATGTTGCACATCTTCAAGTAATGTCCATGCAAATGCGAAAGAAACCCTTCTGCATCAACAAGATCAAAGAGCTCTCCCAAGAAACATCTGCAACACTAAAGAAGACCATTCACCACTACGTGATGAATCCACAGTCACTTCTAGAGCTCCCACTGAAACGTGACACCCGAGCTCTCCAAGCATCATGACTACCTGCTACAGGTTCCCATAACCAACTATACAGGTACTCAATAGTATCCATCCTCTCATCTCAAAGCACCACACCAATGCACAAGTGACCACACACAAGGCTAGCTAACAAGTTTGCACCAACAATGAATTAACCTCATGGATATAGACAGTCCACTTCCAAGTTGTCTCACAACAAACATGTAGGTAAAGACAGCCCACAACATTGCACAACTCGTAGATCCATTCAATAGAAATGTGCAAACCCATCATTGCATTGGAAATGCGAAACTGAGATTTTAAGGAGAATAACCACGTAGACAACATGACTCAAACACTACATCACACTGAATCTGATTTTCCAATCATGTCCACAACGAGCACCACCACAAGAATGCTGAGTGACGAATCATGTACTAACACTCCCATGCAGAGAATAAATATACCTCCTCAAATCATGCACCAAGCATGCATGCAAAACTGCAACTATCTCATCCAACAACACCCCAAAAGGCTAATGTCTAGACAATAGCTTAACAACAAATCCACATGGTCACAATGTTTTCTTAACTGTGTAAAAATTGCAAAACCACAGAGCCATGCAAGTACAAAACATCCTTAGAAAGGAAAACAGTAGTTCAGGAGAATCCAGGTCCCTTTCAGACCAACTCTAAAACCACCAACATGTACATGCATCTGAGAAAGAGAGAAAGGCTATTTCAGAAGCTTGCATATCATCTAATGATTAACTCCATAGCCTTCAAGCATTCGACGTTAACAGGAAACAGTGCCTTCCAACACCATGAACCACCACCTAGCATAAGCACTCTCTTCCATGACTGAGAAACAACCTAGGCTTCTCCATATCACCCAGGAGCCTGACACACAGACGCCCAATATGAAAGCTTTACTGCTACACAACCACAAATCAAAGAAATCCACCTCATACTCCAAGGTTATACCACTACCAGATAGGAGACATAGACCACAACATGACCAACTCCCTTTTCCATCTTAACCATCCTTCAAGCTGCATGCTCTCTCAGAATACCACAAGGCTTCCACTCATCAAAGGATCAATACATCAGTCCATTCCTCTAGATTTCTTCCAGCCCATCAAGCTAAGAAATCTTCATAGGAGAAATATCCAGAACCAACAACCAGAAGAAGGCTCTGATACCACTTGTAAGGAAAATTTGGTGCATCTCAGAGAAATCTCTAAGAATAGTAGTGCCTTCGGTAACTTTCATTTCCATTAGGTTGCCTCAAAGACACGTACAACTATGTCCTAAAGTGGAAACAGACACAGTTTATTTCCCACATTGATCCTTCTGAGAAAAACACATGTAAATTCAACAACATGCATTAAGTGATTCTATAACAGAACCAATACAAACAAGAAAGATGAGACAAACAATAGAACACAAAGATTTATGTGGGGAAAATCCTTTCGGATAAAAAACCCCACACTCCAAAGATTGAGCCATTGTATTATTCAGAAACAAACGGTGACAATACAATTTCAGGCTCATAGCCTTTTCAAAGATTACATCTTGTTCATTCTGGATACAAACGGTAGCAACTGATCACTCAGTACACAGGAGAGAGTTTGACAGCATAACCCTACCTCTGCTTCAGCTACTTCGGCCTCATGGCTTCGGCCTTTCAGCCAGCCACTTGGCTCTCTCTCTTCTTCTCTTGTTCTCTCTGGCTCTTAGACTCTGTCTTACTTTTTCTTCAAAACGTCCAATGCATACATATATGCATTCGTTCTCAACGGCCTCATGAATTGGTTTGCTTCCAACTATTGGATCACAACTATCGAATCATCCAGCTCAACATCGTAGATGTTTCCACTTCCTTGCATAGAAGATAATACATCCAGGTCACACCACGTAGAACAATCATCCAAACGGTCAACAACGATCAACTTGTGTTGTCATGTCGGTGAGACACTAACCATGTCTCCCCGATGCCAACACAGCCAGTATTTGATATTGCCAAGAGTTGTCCCCATCGGCAAGAGGTTACACCGAGTCTAGAGAGCTATCGCTAAGACTTCGTCATGTCACCAAGACCTCACACCAAAGATCACAAGGTATTCTGAAGAGTTCATCAATTGGAAAGACTATCACTCTTCGCCCAGACATTACACCGAAGTCTTCAAGTCACATCGACCTCAACATTCTCATCGGCGAGACAATCGCCATTCGATGAGACATCATATGGAAGTTCAAAGGTCATATCGATGTTAGCTTTTCCATCAACAAGACACCCGCAGTTCGCCAAGACTTCATACTAAAGTATTCAAGTCATGCCGACGTGAGTATTCCATTTAGTGAGACAATCGTCTTTCGCCAAGACATCACACCGAGCTCTTCATGTTATACCGAAACATCCCAGTCAGTAAGACTTATCGATTTCACCAGAAGGTTACATCGACCCCTTCAAGTCATACTGAAACGTCCCAGTCGGAAAGACTTACCACTATCACTGAGACCTTATACCAACATCAGGATTCCCATCGGCAAGACAATCCCTCTTCGCCAAGACATCATACCGATGCCTTCAAGTCACACTAAAGTGTTTGATAGTCGGCAAGAAATTCGTCTTTCACCAAGACATCCGAGTCGGCAGGACATTCGTCTTTCGCCAAGACCTCACATCGAGCACATCATGTCATGCTGAGTCGGCAAGACAATCGTCTTTCACCAAGACTTCTCATCGAGTGCCACTTGTCATCCTAAAGACTATTGGCGTGACTTTCCAAGTCACCAAGACTTCACATCGAAGTCGTTTGTCACTGCGAAAGCACCAAGGTATACCCATCGGCAAGACTTACCGCTATCGATGAGACATCACACCGAAGCAAGCCTTTCGGCCAAGGGTCTCCCCGAAAACATCAATCGACAAGAATTTCCACATTCGCTAAGACTTCATACTGAATCCCATGTGTTTCTTCGATGACTCTTGAAGATAACTATCAGTGAGACATTCATATCGGTAAGACCTCATACCGAAACATAACCCTTTCGGCCAAGTCTCCTCGGTATTCGATAGACACCAACTGTCGGCCAGACATCTCCCAGTCACCAAGACTTCATATCGATAGGCGAAAGTCATGCCGATTACCACATTGGCCAGAAAAACCAAAGGTCATGCCGATATCAGCAAGACTTCCTATTGTCACGACAGTCTAAGGTTAAACCGAAGGTTTCAGATGCCGATCGCCACGACATTCAAGAAGTCACAATGATAGTTTAGAATCTACTAGCAGATCGGCCAGACATCTTACCAGTCTCACCAAAATTTTTCACAAGAAGTTTCAGCCTGTGGGATTGAGGCACACAATTCCAACATAAAACTTTTCCTAGAGATGGCTTTAGCATAATTCAGCCTAGGTTTGACTCTGCCAGCTCTCTCCTAACCCCTTCCCTGATTGCCTAGTGCAAGTAGGCTTATACCTCCACACTGAAAGATTTTCCTAGAGACAACTCTAGCATAACTTGGCCTAGGTTTAACTCCCCGAACTCTTGACTAACCCCTTCCCTAACTGCCTTGTACAGGTTGGCTTATACCTCCACACTGAAAGCTTTGCTCAGAGACAAATCTGGTATAGATAAGTATGGGTTCGACTCCTTTAATTTTCTCCTGATCCCTTCCCTAACTGCTTAGTGTAGGTTGGCTTAAACCTCCACACTGAAAGCTTTTCATAGAGACGACTCCAACATAACTTTCCCTAGGTTCAACTTCCCCAGCTCTCCCTTGACCACTTGATGAAGTTGGCTTATAACACCAAACTAAAAGCTTTTCCTAGAGATGGGTCAAGCATAACTTGGCCTAGGTTTGACTCCCCTAGCTCTCCCCTAACCCTTTCCCTGACCTCTAGGTGTATGTTGGCTTAGACCTCCACAATGAAAGCTTTTCCTAGAGATGGCTCCAGCATAACTCGGCCTGGGTTAGACTCCCTCAGCTCTCCCTTGACCCCTTACCTAACTACCTAGTGCAGGTTGGCTTAGACCTCCACACTAAAAGCTTTTCCTAGGGATGGCTCCAACATAACTTGGCTTTGGTTTGACTCCTCCAGCTCTCCCTTGACCCCTTCCCTGATTGCCTCTTGCAGGTTGGCTTAGACCTTCATGTAGAAAGCTTTTCCTAGAGACAACTCCAACATAACTTGGCTTGGGTTCAACTCCCCCAACTCGCCCATGACCCCTTCCCTAACCACTTGGTGTAGGTTGGATTAAATCTCCTTGCTGAAAGCTTTGCTCAAAGATGACTCTAGCATAAATCAGCCTGGGTTTGACTCCCCCTACTCTCCCCTGACAGCCTCATGGAGGTTGGCTTAGACCTCCATGCTGAAATCTTTGACCAGAGGTGGCTCCTGCATAACTCAACTTGGGTTCAACTCCCCCAGCTCTCCCCTGACTCATTCCTTGACCAATTGGTGTAGATTGGCTTAGATGTCCACAACGAAATATTTTCCCAAAGATGACTCTAGCACAACTCAGCCTAGGTTCGATTCCCCTAGCTCTCCCCTGATGCCTTCCCTGACCACTTGGTGTAGGTTGGTTTAGACCTCCATGCTGAAAGATTTTCATAGAGACAACTCCAACATAATGCAACCTAGATTTCACTCCCCCAACTCTCTCCTGACCCCTTCCTTGATGTCCTAGTGCAAGTTGGCTTAGGCCTTAACGTTGAAAGCTTTTCACAGAGATAGCTCCAACATAACTCAATTTGAGTTTGACTCCCCCAACTCTTCCCCGACCCCTTTTTTGATTAGCTGGTGTAGGTTGGCTTAGACCTCCAGGTAGAGAGCTTTCTCTAGAGATGGCTCCAACATAACTCGGCCTGGATTTAACTCCCCCAACTCTCCCCTAACCCATTTTCTGACCACATGGTGCAGGTTGGCTTAGAACTCCATGCTGAAAGCTTTTCCCAGAGATGGCTCTAGCATAACTTGGCTTGGGTTCAACACCCCCAGTTCTCTCCTAACCCTTTCCCTAATTGCCTAGTGCAGGTTAGCTTAGACCTCCACACTGAAAGCTTTTCCCAGAGATAGCTCTAGCATGACTCGTCCTGGGTTTAACTCCCTTAGCTATCCCCTGACCCCTTCCCTAACTGCCTTTTATAGGTTGGATTAGACCTCCACACTGAAAGCTTTGCCCAAAAATTTATCCACCATAACTCGGCCTAGCTTTGACTCCCCAGCTTTCCCTTGACCACCTGATGCAGCTTGGCTTAAACCTCCATGTTGAAAGTTTTTCCCAGAGATGGCTACAACATAACTTGGCCTAGATTTGACTCCCCCAACTCTCACCTAACCCCTTCCCTCATTGCTTGATAAAAGTTTTCTTAAACCTCCATGCTAAAAGCTTTGCCTAGAGATGGCTCTTAGATAGCTCAGACTAGTTTCAACTCCCCTAGCTCTCCCTTGACTCCTTCCCTAACCACCTCATGAAGGTTGGCTTAGACCTCCACATTGAAAGATTTTCCCAAAGATGGATCTAGCATAACGAGTTCAACTCCCCCACCTCTCCCTTGATCCCTTCCCTGATTGCCTCATGTAGGTTTTCTTAGACCTCCACACTAAAATATTTTCTTAGAGATGACTCCAACATAATTTGGCCTAGGTTTGAATCTTGTAGCTCTCCCTTGACCCCTTCCTTGATTGCCTAGTGTAGGTTATTAGACCTACACACTGAAATTTTTTCTAGGAGACAACTCTAGCATAAATTAACTTGGGTTCGACTCCCCTAGCTCTCCCCTGACCCCTTCCCTAATCGCCTTATGTAGGTTGGCTTAGACCTCCACACTAAAATATTTTCTGAGAGATAGCTCTAGCATAACATGGCTTGGGTTCAACTCCCCTAACTCTCCCCTGACCCTTTCCTTGACCGCCTGGTGCAATTTGGATTAGACCTCCATGCTAAAAGCTTTGGTCAGAGATGACTCCTACATAACTCAGTTTGGGTTCAACTCAGAGCGGTTGGATTAGACCTCCACATTGAAAGGTTTTCCCAGAGATGGCTCCAACATAACTTGGCTTGGGTTCATCTCCCCTAGCTCTTCCCTAACCACTTCATTCACTGTCTAGTGTAGGTTGGCATAGACCTCCATATTGAAAGATTTTCCCAGAGATGGTTCCAGTATAACCTGGCGTGGGTTTGACTCCCCCTACTCTCCCTTGATTGCTTCCCTCATCGCCTGGTGTAGGTTGGCTTAGACCTCCATGCAGAAATATTTTCCTAGACACGACTCCAACATAACTCGACTTGGGTTTGACTCCCCCAGCTCTCCCCTAACCCTTCCCTGACCGCCTGATGCATGTTAGCCTAGACCTCCATACTTAATTTTTTTCTAAGAGACAACTCTAGCATAAATTGGCTTGGGTTCAACTCCTCCATCTATCCCTTGACTGCCTTGTGTAGGTTGGATTAGAACTTCACATTGAAAGCTTTTCCTAGAGGTAGCTCCTACATAACTTGGTGTGGGTTTGACTCCCTCAGCTATACCTTGACCCCTTCCATGACCACCCGGTGTAGGTTGGATTAGACCTCCATGTTGAAAGATTTTCCCAGAGATGGCTCTAGTATAACTCGGCCTAGGTTCGAATCTCCCAGCTCTCCTGTGACACCTTCCTTGACTGCCAAGTTTAGGTTGGCTTACACCTCCATGTTGAAAGCTTTTTAGAGAGATGGCTCTAGCATAACTTGATCTCGGTTCAACTCCCTTAGCTCTCGCTTGATCGCATGGTGGAGGTTGGCTTAGACCTCCATGCTGAAATCTTTTCCTAGAGATGGCTCCAACAAAACTCAACCTATATTCAATTCCCCCAGCTCTCCTGTGATGCCTTCCTTGACCGCTTGGTGCAGGTTGACTTAGACATCTGATGAAACCATCAATTTTCTTTTGTTCCATCTTAAACCCTTGTTACATTTGGATGTAGGGTTGTTATATGAGGGTTTAGGGTTTTATTTACTATAAATGCTTATAAGGTTCTATTTGGTCATTAACTCCTTATTGCCCATTTCTAGTCATTTTAAAACATCTTATGTCATTCACTGTCATCTGGTAACTGGTCCTTCAAGCCTAAGTCTGGGTCTTCTATTTTATAAGGTTAAGTAAAGGATCTTTTGGCCTTTACATCCTTTGCATTTTGTGACTTAGAAGTTTTCAAGCCTATTATTCTCATGTCGTCCTAGGGATCACTTTCATTAGAAGAACTTAAGTGCACGTGTTTGAAGGTTTCCATTCAAGTCCTAATGGTCATTTTACTTTATCGCTCATCATCGATTTCTTCAAAAGTGCATATTTTGAATTAGCAATGAGTGATGAAGTGATATTCTTATGCTATCACTCATCACAAATATCTACCAGAGCCCTTAAATCAAATGTGTGATGAGTGGTGTTATTTGTATTATTGAAGTATCACTCATCACTAATGGCTTTTGAGCTTTCAAATTTGTAATAGCGATGAGCGGTGCCCCAGCCTTATGTTCTTGTGTTCTTATCGCTCATCACGGATGGTCATAAAATGATAAATTTAGGATCAATGACGAGCGATATGATAAAATTTCCTTTACATCGTGTGATCACAGATATGTTTAAAATGAAAAGTTTCATATTAGTGATACATGATGCACATTGTAAACTTTGCAAATCCTCCCATCGCTAATTGCTTGCAAATTGTATGAGGAGAATTAGCGATGAGTGACGACCTTATGTTTTATCGTTCATCACAGATTCATTTAAAAGCTTAAGTTCCAGATTAGCGAAGAGTGATGGTATTCTTTGAAATGTTTCATTCACTAATATGATAAGATCTTATGTGCAATGTCTTTTGTACCATTAATTTTCAAAGCTGAGCTATTGATTTATCAACTCACTCATGTGAGGAGCTCTTGAATCATTAATTCTACATGCTTCAAATTTCCTATTTAATACAGATTGCTTGTTGATCACCTTTGTCATAATTTAGTATGCAGTGAATGAGAGGTGTGGGTTAGTAAGGAATTGTGCGAGTATTAATTATTCTTGAGTCAGGAAGTAGACATTCTTGTCCTAGGTAAGTAGGTCTGCCATGGTGGTTCAAGAGTCTGAGAAGATGAGTTTGCTTGAGTCTAAGGAAGGTTCTCTTGAGGATGAAATTGAAACACAAGGATCTCTTGATACACTAAAAGGTAGAATGGGACTCAGGAAATTAAAGAAATATGGTGATAAGGAGAATTACTATCTACAAGGCAAGATAGTTTTAGAAGAATTAGTCAAACACAAGGAGAAGATGACGGTGGAATATGAAAAGAAGGAAAAAAAGGAGAGTAAGCATTGTAAGGCTTACCTAGAATAATTTAATTCTCCATGTGAGGTTTCTAACAACCCTTCAGATAATTAGGGTGACACTAATCCAGAGGGTGATTATTATGCCCTCTCCCTGGTACTATCTGAGCATTCTGAAAAGGAGGTGGTGACAGTTAGTCCAGTCCCTCCATGAGAAAAATGTGGGCGAGTATCCTCTAAGATTGATGAATTAGAGTGATGACTATGCCCTTATTTTGTTTTTGATGAAACCATGCCCCTTTTGTTAGGATTGTCCTATTCAACACTCATGTGATTTCTTGTTTCTAGTGCTGATGTAGAAAGTTTTCGGGTTGGTGTGTAGAAGTGCCAGACTAAAGGACCTTGGTAGTGTGTATACAAGTTTGTGCTAGAGCTGCTATTAGAGAATCTCTTTGGTCAACAAGGATGAAGATTCAACACGGTTGCAACAAACTTTTCCTTTTGAGGAGCTGGCATGTCTTCATTCAGGGAATATGGAATGTGGTCTTTTACTCTTCCATTTTCCTTAATGATTGCATGTAACTAATTGAAAGTGTATCAAATCTTGGTACAAATGAAATGAAATGTAAATGTAATTAAGCCTGACACTTGTTTCACCCTTGTTCTATAAAAGGAATTATAGGGCTTATTACATGGGTTGGATTTTTTAAGTCTAAATAAAGTCTCAAGTGAAAGCTAAGTTCAAGAAAGGCACTTAGAATAGATTACAGATAGATAGGCCAGTAGATTGTCTTGGGCATGAAGTCCTGTATATGATAATCTTAAATGAGTTCTATAGAAACTACTGATATCAAAACAAATCTTAGTCTGGGAACAAATACTCTCCTATGTATATCTCTTACAAGTCATAAATGAGAAATACTAATGGTATTATCATTTATCTTCAAGTTTTCCATTTGAATGTATTATTCTATTTTCAGCTTTAACTCAATGAGTTGATTAAAATTCCTAAATAGGGTTATAGATTTTGTAAGGAATTGCTTAGGATTTGTAAGGAGTGAGTGTTTTCAGGCATCGTGAGTTTTCATAAGTACAAAGTATTATGAAAATAGTCCATCGAGCTCTAAATTAAGTAGTTCATATATTACTGAATCTCATATATTTGACTCTGTTGCTCCAATTGATGAGACACTAGTAAGTTTGTTAGAAAATATTGCATGAAATGAGCAAATAGCACACTTGGCCATGAACTTAAAATAAGAACAATACTCATTTAAAATATTTCTGGGGATAATATGGGTTAAGAATATCCCTGATTCCTAGCAAATAGATAGTCATTCATTCACGGATCCACCAAATTTGCAATGAAAAGGGTTTTATTTGAAAATAAATAGGAATCAATCTGTGAATAAATGTGTTACTAATTAAATACATTTAAGGAAAACACAATTGGGAATACCCTCCTATGTTTCATGGAGCTTGAAGTGAAGGAGTGAGGACTACAAAAATCCTGTACTCATTGTGTTGGCCATTGACCCTATAATTCTTCATTATGAGAGTTGGCAACTCTTTAGAGAATTGCTTGGTTCTACTAGAAAAATCACCAACAACCTCCATGTTGAAAGCTTTTCCCAGAGATGGCTTCACCATAACTCAGCCTGTGTTCGAATCCCGTAGCTCTCCCTTGACCCCTTCCCCAACTGCCTAGTGTAGGTTGTCTTAGACCTCCAAACTGAAAGCTTTTCCCAAAGATGGCTTCAATATAACTTGGCCTAGTTTCAACTCCCATAGCTCTCCCTTGATCCCTTCCCTGATTGCCTGGTGTATATCGGCTTAGAAATCCATGTTGACAGCTTTGTTAAGATACAACTCTAGCATAAATTGACATGGGTTTGACTCCCCTAGATCTCCCCTGACCCCTTCATTGATCACCTAGTGCAAGTTGGCTTAGACCTCCACACTAAAAGATTTTCTTAGAGATGACTCCTATAAAACTTGCCTAGGTTCAATTCCCTCAACTCTCCCCTGACCTCATCCCTGGCTACCTAGTTCAATTTGGCTTAGATCTCCACACTAAAAGCTTTTCCCAAAGATGACTCCAACATAACTCAGCTTTGGTATGACTCCTCTAGCTCTCCCCTAACCCCTTCCCTGATCACCTGGTGCAGGTTTGCTTAGACCTCCACACTAAAATCTTTGCCCAAAGACAACTCATGCATGACTTGGCCTGGGTTTGACTCCCCTAGCTCTCCCTTGACCCCTTCCTTGACTAACTAATGCAAGTTGGCTTATACCTCCACATTGAAAGCTTTTCCCAGAGATGGCTCCAACAAAATTTGGCCTGGGTTTGACTCCCCTAGCTATTCTTTGACCCTTTCCCTAACCACCTAGTGCAGGTTGGCTTAAATATCCATGTAGAAATATTTTTCTAGACACAACTCCAAAATAACTCAACTTGGATTCATCTCCCCCAGCTCTCCCTTGACCCCTTGACCATTCCGTGTAGGTTGGCTTAGACCTCCATGATTAAATTTTTGCTTAGAGATGGCTCTAACATAAATCGACCTGGGTTCAACTCTCCCATCTCTCCCTTGACTACCTCCTATAGTTTGGCTTAGAATTTCATGCTAAAAGTTTCACCTAGAGGTGGCTCCAACATAATTCGTCCTGGGTTCAATTCTCCTAGCTCTCCCCTGACCTCTTCCCTGACCACTTTGTGTAGGTTGGCTTAGAAATCCACATTGAAAGCTTTTCCTAGATATGACTCTAGCATAACTCGACCTAGGTTCGACTCCCCCAACTCTCCCCTGACGCCTTTCCTAACTTCCTGGTACAGGTTGACTTAGATCTCCATGTTAAAATCTTTTTACTGAGATAACTTCAACATAACTCGGTCTTGGTTTGATTCCCTCAACTCTCCCTTGACCACATGGTGGAGGTTGGCTTAGACCTGCACTCTGAAAGCTTTTCCCAGAGATGGATCCAACATAACTCTGCCTAGGCTCAACTCCCCCAGCTCTCCCCTATCCCCTTCCCTGACTGCCTAGTGCAGGTTGGCTTAGACCTTCATGTTGAAAGCTTTTCCTAGAGATAGCTCTGGCATAACTCAGCCTAGATTTGACTCCCCTAGCTCTCTCCTAACCCCTTCCTTGACTAGCTAATGCAGGTTGGCTTAGACCTCTATATTGAAGGATTTTCCCAGAGATGGTTCCAACATAACTCAGCTTGGGTTAGACTCCCCTAGCTCTTCCCTGACCACTTCCTTGACTATTTGGTGTAGGTTGGCTTAGAACTCCACACTAAAAGCTATTCCCAGAGATGACTCTAGCATAACTCAGTCTACGTTCGACTCCCCTAATTCTCCCCTAACCCCTTTCCTAGCCGCTTGGTGTAGGTTGGCTTAGAACTCCATGCTAAAATATTTTCATAGAGATGGCTCCAACATAACTTAGCTTGGGTTTGACTCCCCCAACTCTACCTTGACCCCTTCACTAACTTCCTAGTGTAGGTTGGCTTAGACCTCCACGCATAAATCGTTGCTCGGAGATGGCTCCAACATAACTCACCCTAGGTTCAACTCGCCCAACTATCCACTGACCGCTTGGTGCAGGTTGTCTTAGACCTCCACACTGAAAGCTTCACCCAAAGGTGGGTCCAACATAACTTGGCTTGGGTTCAACTCCCCTAGCTCTCCCTTGACCCCTTCCTTGACCACCTAGTGCAGGTTGGCTTTGACCTCCACGTTGAAATATTTTCCTAGAGATGGCTTCAACATAACTAAGCCTAGGTTCAACTCCTTGAAATCTCCCCTGATTGCCTAGTGCAAGTTGGATTAGACCTCCACGTTGAATGCTTTGCCTAGAGATGGGTCCAACATAACTTGGCCTGGGTTCAACTCTCTCAGCTTTCCCTTGACCCCTTCCTTAACCACCTAGTGTAGTTTGGTTTAAACCTCCACGTTGAAAGCTTTACCTTGAAATGACTCCAACATAACTCGGTTTGGCTTTGACTCCCCTAACTCTTCCTTGATCACCTGGTGCAGGTTGGACTAGACCTCCATGCTAAAATATTTGCCCAGAGATTACTCCAACATAACTTGGCCTAGGTTCAACTCCCCCAGCTCTCACCTATCCCCTTACTTAACTAGTTGGTGCAGGTTGGCTTAGATCTCCACACTGAAAGATTTTCCCAGAGATGGATCCAGCATAACTCGACATGGGTTCGACTCCCCTAGCTCTTCCCTAACCCCTTCCTTGACTGCCTGGTGTAGGTTGGCTTAGATTTCCACGCTGAAATATTTTCCCAAAGACCACTCTAGCATAACTCAACTTGAGTTTAAATTCCCCAGCTCTCCTTTGAACCCTTCCGTAAATGCCTGGTGTAGGTTGGAATAGACCTCCACTTTGAAATATTTTCCCAGAGATGGCTCCAACATAACTCAACCTAGGTTTGACTCCCCTAGCCCTCCCTTGACCACTTGGTATAGGTTGGATTAGACCTACACGCTAAAAGCTTTTCCCAGAGATGGCTCTAGCATAACTCGGCTTGGGTTCGACTCCCCCAGCTCTCCCCTGAACCCTTCCTTGACTATTTGGTGCATGTTGGATTAGACTCCATGCTGAATGATTTGCTCAAAGGTGGTTCCAACATAACTCAACCTAGGTTCAACTTCCCCAGCTCTCCTCTAACCCCTTCGTTGAGTGCCTGGTGTAGGTTGGCTTAGACCTCCATGCTGAAAGCTTTACCCAGAGATGGCTCCAACATAACTTAGGCTAGGTTTTACTCCACCAACTGTCCCCTGACCGCCTATTGTAGGTAGGCTTAGACCTCCACACTAAAATATTTTACCAAAGATGGCTCCAACATAACTTGTCTTGAGTTCAACTCCCCTAGCTCTCCTGTGATGCCTTCCTTGACTGCCTATTGTAGGTTGACTTAGACCTCTACTCTAAATGATTTTCCCAAACATGACTCCAACATAACTCAACTTAGGTTTGACTCCCCTAGATCTCCCCTAAACATTTCCCTTATCACTTGGTGCAGGTAGGCTTAGACCTCCATGCTAAAAGATTTTCCCAGAGATGACTCCAACATAATTCGGCTTGGGTTTGACTCTCCCAGATCTCCCTTGACCCCTTCCTTGACCGCCTGGTGTAGGTTGATTTAGACCTCCACGCTAAAGGATTTTCTAAGAGATGGCTCTAGCATAACTCGACCTTTGTTCGACTCCCCCAGCTCTCCCCTGACCCCTTCCCTGACTGCCTGGTGCAGGTTGGATTAAACCTACTTGCTAAAAGCTTTTCCTAGACACAACTCCAGCATAACTTAACCTAGGTTCAACTCCCCCAGCTCTCCTTTGATGCCTTCCCTGACTGCTTAGTGTAGGTTGGATTATACCTCCATGCTAAAAGCTTTCCCTAGAGATGGATATAGCATAACTCACTCTAGGTTTGACTCCCCTAGCTCTCCTTGATCCCTTCCCTGATCGCTTGGTGCAAGTTGGCCTAGACCTCCATGCCAAAATATTTTCCCCAAAGATGACTCTAGCATAACTCAGCCTCGATTCACTTCCCCAACTCTACCCTGACTGTCTAGTGCAGGTTGACTTATACCTCCACTTTGAAAGATTTTCCCAAAGGCTGCTCCAACATAACTCGGCCTAGGTTCGACTCCCCTAGGCCTCCCCTAACCCCTTCCATGACCATCTCATGTAAGTTGGATTAGACTTCCATGTTGAAAGCTTTTCCCAGAGATGACTTGAACATAACTTGGCCTGGGTTTGACTCCCCCAACTCTCCACTGACCCCTTCCATGACCACCTAGTTTTTGTTGTCTTAGACCTCCATGTTGAAAGCTTTTACAATAGACAGCTCTAGCATAACTCAACTTGGGTTTGAATCGCCTAGCTCTCCCCTAACCCCTTCCCTAACCCCTTCCCTAACTACCTGGTGTAGGCTGGCTTAGACCTCCATGCTGAAAGCTTTGTCCAGAGAGAGGTTGAGCATAACTCGGTCTGGGTTTGACTCCCCTAGCTCTCCCTTGACCCCTTCCCTAACCTCCTAGTGTAGGTTGGTTTAGACCTCCACATTGAAATATTTTCCTAGAGATGTCTCCAACATAACTTGGCCTGGGTTCAACTCACCCAGCTCTCCCTTAACCCCTTCCCTGACCACCTAGTGTAGGTTAACTTAGACCTCCATGTTGAAATCTTTGCCCAGAGATGACTCTAACATAATTTGTCTTAGGTTTGACTCCCCCACACTGAAATATTTGCCTAGAAATGACTAGCATAGCTTGGTTTGGGTTCAACTCCCCCATCTCTCCCTTGACCCCTTCCTTGACTACTTGGTGAAGGTTGGATTAGACCTCCACATTGAAAGCTTTTCCCAGAGATGGCTCCAACATAACTCAGTCTAGGTTTGAATCCCCTAGCTCTCCCTTGAACCCTTCCTTGACCTTCTGATGCATGCTGACTTAAACCTCCATGCAGAAAGCTTTCCCTTGAGATGACTCCAACATATCTTGGCTTGGGTTCATCTCCCCCCTCCACTTCCCTGATCACTTGGCACAGTTTGGTCCCAAAGATAGCTCCAACATAACTTGATGTGGGTTTGAATCCACAAGCTCTCCCCTAATCCCTTCCCTAATTGCCTGGTTTAGGTTTGCTTATACCTCCACACTAAAGCTTTTCACAAAAATGGGTCTAGCATATTTCAACCTAGGTTCGACTCCCTTAGCTCTCCCCTGACACCTTCCCTGACTGCCTAGTGTAGGTTGGCTTAGATCTCCATGCTAAAAGCTTTTCCTACAGACAGATCCAACATAACTTGGCCTGGGTTTGACTCCCCCAACTCTCCCCTGTCCCCTTCCTTGATTGCTTAGTGTACGTTGGCTTAGACCTCCACGCTGAAAGTTTTTCCTAGAGATGGATCCAACATAACTTGGCCTGGGTTCAACTCCCCCAACTCTTCTCTAACTTCCTAGTGCAGGTTGGCTTAGACCTCCACGTTGAAAGCTTTTCCTAGAGATGACTCGAGCATAACTCGGATTGGGTTCGACTCCCCTAGCTCTCCCCTAATCCCTTCCCTAACCAGCTGGTGCAAGTTGGATTAGACCTCCATGCTGAAATTTTTTTCCCAGAGACGACTACAAGTTTGGGTTTGACTCCCCCAACTCTCCCTCGACCCCTTCCCTGATCGCCTTGTACATGTTGTCTAAGACCTCGATGTTGAAAGGTTTTCCTAGAGATGAGTTTAGCATAACTCAGTCTGGGTTTGACCCCCCCAACTCTCCCCTAACCCCTTCCCTGACTACCTAGTGCAGGTTGGCTTAGACCTCCATGTTGAAAGTTTTTCCCAGAGATGACTCCAACATAATGCGGCCTAGGTTCTACTCCCTCAGCTCTACCCTGATCCCTTCCATGACCACTTGGTGCAGGTTGGCTTAGACCTCCACACTAAAAGCTTTGCCTAGAGGTGGTTCTAGCATAACTCAGCCTGGGTTTGACTCCCACAGCTCTCCCCTGATCCCTTCCCTAACTACCTAGTGTAGGTTGGCTTAGACCTCCACATTGAAAGCTTTGCCCAGAGACAACTCCAACATAAATCAGCCTTGGTTTGACTGCCCCAACTCTCCCTTGACCCCTTCCTTGGACTACATAGGCAGGTAGAAACCTATCGGCTCCAACATAATTTGGCCTAGGTTCGACTCCCCCAACTATCCCTTGACCACTACCCTAAAGTGGCGATTTCCTTTGTTGCTCCTCTCCTTGCCCTCTTCCTCTACCTCACCCTCTATTCCCTCCTTGCTCAATTGATTCTTACTTCACTTCAACGAAGCTTTAGCTACTAGGAAAATGCAAAGCAATATATTCCAAAATGGAGCTTCTAGCAAACAACAATGTAATTGGAGGCTTTATATTGGAATAATTTATAGGTAAGTTTAATTCATTATTCATGAGTTAATTGCTCCACAACCCTGATTACGTAGCCAACTAGGGGTGGGGTTAAAAAGTGTGAGAATAAAGTTGTGCCACATGGGACCCACCGTTAAAAGTACATTACCTCTAGTCATTCTACCATGAAGACACATGAAGTTCGTTGAGCTTCAAATTCCTAGTGGATGGCAACCACATAACTTTTTACACATGGCTGAACCTATATTAATGAGGACTTAAAACATATATTAAGATAGAGAAAGTTTCCCATGAGTTAAAACACATATTAAAACATATTAAGACAAAGAAAGTGTCCCATGACCATCACTATAATTAACCGTGCGTGCACCAACATGCATTCTGTCTATCCACGCCAAATTAAGTACGACTATAAATTATTTATTTAATTTAATTTTGTATATATAATATAATTTATTTATCTATAATATAGAATATAATATTATTTAATTTAATAATATTATAGAATAATATTTTTCATGTATACAATTTTTAAATACAATCTTGACTTAAGATTGATGATTTGTCTTCAAGCTATCATGCCTCCTTCTGAATTTTGTTTCATACTTTATTAATTTGTTTATTTTGATTAACATAATAATAAAATTACTTATTAAAAAATATATGATACATTTGAGTGACTTATAATGCACTTCACTTGAACTTGTAATTAGATTTTATCTTATGACCAAGTTAAAAAGTAAACCTGACAAGTGATAAGATTGTGATATAAAAATTTATAAAATACATTTGAGTGTGACCTATATTTACAAATCACTAAAAAAACATTCCAAGTTTTCCCATATTGATAGGCCAATATTTATCTATCAAGAAAATTTCACCAAAAATAATATATTTAAATTTTTTTCTAAAATATAACATACAATCTCAAAAAGAGAGATATTGATTGTACATACCAAGTGATTACAATTTAGGAAGAAGGAAAATTAAGCTTCCTAAAAGGTAATTTACCTGTAGAAGTGAGTATATTATTAAGGGTGTTGGAGACAAGAGTTTCCTTCCTATCAATAACAAATTTGAAACCCTTTGTACTAAATAGGTTCATTGTGTCCTTCTTCTTCATCGTTGTTTCTATCATTAAGATAAATATATACAAGGTTTTGATTTAGAATTTGGATTTCAGCATGAATGCTTCCCTACAATTTATTTCCACTGAGATCTATGGCTACCAAATTAAGAAGATTTGTGATCTGGGAAGGGATTGTACCTACAAGGGAGTTACCACCCATCCATAGCTCTATCGTGGAGGAAAAATTGTCAATTTCTTTGGGTATGCTACTGCTAATATTGTTCACTTCTAGGTTAACAAAATAGAGAGTAGCAGAAAGCTTAGTGAATATTATTGCAGAAAAAGTAACTGTGAGATGACTTTGGGAGATATCAATATTTTTTAGTTTTAAATAGTTGGAAAGAACTTCCAATATTGAGGATTGTGAGCCTTAAAAGCTTCTCTAGTTCATCCAGAATAATTCTGCCTAATTTTTTAAACGGGAGCTCCACACGAGAAAGGAAAGAACAATTTTTGAGTGATTTGGAGATGCCATCATAGAGACTATTCCAGGCCAAAAGTAGCCCGTGCAAGTGAGGAAACTAGCGAAAGAAACTTGTTTACAGGGAATGGAGTTTTATTCTGGCAAAAGAAAATTGTATACTAGCATGAGATAGGTTTCAGATGAAAGTTCACTCTATATATAGCCTATTGACTAATTAGGAGGATGTATGAGAGTAATTAGAGCCTAGGATTACAATTTTAAATTAATTTAGACAAAGGAGGTATCATTAATAATTAAAAATATAGTAAATATGAATGTGTGTTAATTAAAAGTATTTTTTTATATTGAAAAGAATAGTTTTTCTTATAGAATGAGATAATTTTGACAATTAGATATTATTTTTTAACATAAGATAAAAAAATTAATGTTTTTAGGTTTGAAAGTCTACAAGAAAAACTTATTAGTTAGTTAGTTATGGGAGTTAAATAAATTTAATGTGATACTTAGTTTGGTAATGGAAAAGTGATGTGTCAAAAGTCACAAACCAATTCACCAATGTTCTATATTTTAATAGTTATTTAGGAAAAGATATGTGATTCTACGAACTAATTATTCTTCATCTTGGTTCACCTTCATGAGTGTGGATTTGATATCTATGTGTGCAAACTTAATCTTTAGCATGGATTTGAACAGGTGCACATAGATCTAAACTAGGCAAGGATGGCTTGAAGGAATTCCACATAATTGGTTTGCAAGAAAGATTCAATCACCACTAATCTAGGAAGATGTAGACTATGTGTGTAACATATATAATGTTGGGAGTGCTATGAATAATATCATCTTCACCTAACCCTTGGGGCAAATGCTACTATAATGGGTTGGGTGACATGGGATGAATGAGAAATGACAAAGTCAATTAATATTCCACAAGTATGAAATGAGTTCAAGTGCAACAAAAGACTCTCTTTAGGTCAATCAAACCCCTATTGATTCTAGATTTATGGCTCTAAGCAAAGTGATCAAGAACAATAGGAAAACACATAACTCTAGGATGATGTCACAAATAAATCAATGCAAATGAGATTCTCTTTTAAGATCTTAGATCTAGATATTATTTTCAAATTATAGCATAATTTAAAATGACTTAATAAGTGTCAAATATATTAAATTCACAAATCAACATAATGTGTACTAAGTTGGCTCACAACTAGTAAGCGAAGGAAACATGGGCCCATTTTATGAATTTTGAACTTAGAAGTGAGATTAAAATTTGTGACTATGAAAGTAGTCTTGGTTAAGTCCCCACCCTCATATTTTATCTAAGGTGGATAATTATGGATCCAAGAATCAATAATGTGAATTTGGAGATTAAGGATAAATATCAAGAAAGGTGTTTCAAACTTGCATCCCAATGTTTCATATTTAAATTTATTTTTTCCCTCACATGGAAAAGAGAACACCCCACTTCCAAGTGAGACTTTTGTCCATGTGTTAGATATTTTGTAATGTAGGTAATAATTTGTAAGAGCATCTAATGTCATTATGGTGTTATAATATTTGGGGTTTACTTATGCCATATTTTATGATGCATGTAAGAGCATGATTATAGGGAGTAACATAGAATACTTGACTTTTGACAAAATTCATAATACATATAATGGCATATCATAAGACATCTTTGAATGGAGATAATGAAACCAAAATGGAGCACCCATGTTGTTGAGTGGATAATGATAGACTAGAACAACATAAAATAATCTTATATTTATTGCACATTGACTCATCATGGGACTTGAGCATTGGAATTCCCTGTGGGGATTCGAGCATTATTCTTAGGAGTGGTATTCTCCCATGGTTTATAGTTTACCATTTATGGTTTCTTGTTTTGTATCTTATATATATTGGTTCCTAGGATGGAGATGTACTATGATGTAATTTTGCAGGGGGTTATCTCGTGAAAGTTTCTTAAGACTTACATGTTAGTTTTTCTCTTATGAAGGCTTAAATTTTTTGGTGTATGATAATTGGATTGATACTATGGATACATTAGCTTAAGATTTTGAGGTTAGGTTTTTTCCAATATAAACTCTATTTCATCTTAGTATTTCTTTTATGTGTACATTTTCTTTTAAAACTACTATATCATATTTTCCATGTATATCTCTCCTCATTGATTAGTGTAGGAAGTTTTTATTCTATCAATCCCCTTTCACTTCATGTCAAATCCTAATCAACTCAATTTGTTAGGTGGTAGGAAAGGTTTTTGGACTAGTCATGATTTGAGTGGGAGTCATCTTCAAAATGTCTTTATTTTGAGGGAAAATGGTAAGTGCATCATGGTTGTAAATTGAATGGTTTAATGACACAAACTTTGAGCCATGGAAGCTCAAGATAGAGGATATTTTAAAGTTATCTAGATCTATGGTTAGCCATATCCGAAAGTAAACTTGTAAGAATGAAAGATGAAGATTAGTATGTGTTAGATTAGAAAGCTAAAAGCCTCATTTGACTTTTTTTGGTAGATTCAATGCTCTTGAATATTGCAAGAGAACCTAATTATTAGTTCCTTTAGGAAAGTTTTACTAGGCTAAATCCCTAGTGAACAATATTTTTCTACACAAAAATCTATATAGTTTGAGTATGAGTGATTGAGGACTCAATTGTTGATCACTTGAATATATTTAACACAATTATAAGTTAGTTATAGTCTATCATTGTGAATATGGGAGAATAACAGTGTTCCATGGTCTTGTTATATTTTTTACTAGAGTCATGGGACAATTTGGTGTTGGCCATTAAGTAATTCCTAATCCAAAATGAGCTAATAAATCACAACTAATTAACTAAATTTAGGAAGAAATTAATAAAACTAATAAAGACAAACAACCACACTTGATTAAAAAAATTCTTATTGATATGAATATAAAGAATTATGATGATATAAAGAGTAATCGCAATTCATTAATGAATACTTCCATATTCTACTAAAAATATTTCAATATAACAGGAATTTGAGATGACTAAATTACATGGTCCATTGCAAACTGAAAAAATTAATTTACATTCTTTACTTCTCACATAAAATTAGTACAGTAACTATGTAATCATTTCATAATTTAATACATGAAATATAAAGAACGATATTCATTAGAATCTAGAATTTACTGAGATTCAACAGACACTTTTCAATCAACAATTCTTAATATATCTCCAATTCAATAAGGAACTCATAAAGCAAATCTTCTTTAGAAAATTTAGATGATGCTTTATGAACCTACAAACACTGAATAGAGCAGCCTAGTCTTGCTCTCCTCCCACCCATATGACTAATGAAATCAAGTCCACCCTCAAGCGAAAGAAAAAATACAAATGCTCAACTCAAATAATAAAATATGAACACTGGATCACACACAAAGAATCCAATCACAAAATTATTGTATAGGGGAAGAAGGGGGTTTCCCTTCCCTCTTGGGGCATAACATCTTTCAATTTAAGCATCCAACTGCATATTCAACACATAATTCTTCCATTCACAACTCCTCCACACCAACCACTCCACTACCAATTTTTTCCATTTACAAAACCTCCACAACCAACCACTCCAAACTCCAACCAACACATAGATCCATTCACTACATATATACACATTTTATCGTAAATCCCCAAGAGAGGCTCCACGCCCTTCTCACCCCAAAATGACGGAGGCTCTCATCCCTTAAGAGAGATTTTCTTTGTATTCACTCCCAAACTCCCATTACACAAAAAAGACTCCACATTGAACCAAAACACATAACTCATTTTTTGACACAAATATACATTCAAGATAGAATTCAAAGACAACAATAAAATCTATTAAACATTCAATAACTACATCAACATTTCTAAATCAAAACACAAAGCATACCTTGGTTGTCCAAGTAAGGATCAACCAAAAAAACTTGCCCAAATTTACGAAGTCTTTTCCTAGCCAACACCATCCTACAACTAATTCATTCTAGTCATTCCCCTCTTCCTCCCAAGAAGAAATTAATAAATAGAAAATGAAGAAAGATACAAACCACAACACTCAAATTTCCTCTTCCCCCCCAAACCATTCTAATTCCCTCTTTAAAATAAAATAAAATAACTTCCAAATCTTCAATTTCCCTCAAATTACTCTCTAAATAAAAAGATAATTCAATCAAAACATCCCACCATAATAAATGGTCAAGAAAATCAAAATACACTGAAACATTAAACTCCCTTGACAAAAATTAAAACCAATAATAAGCATTTAGCATTTGGATTTTATCTCCAATTCTTCACGAACCTGGACTACCCACATGAAACATCTCATTAGAAACATTAGTACATTTTGGAAATTATATTCAAAACAGTAAATATAAACATTAAAATTTCTAACATCAAATAATTATAAAATCTATCATAATAATTAGAAATAAATATTTTTGCAAAAATTAAACATAACCATAATACTTCATAGTCGAGTTATTTAATTAAATGAGCATATCATTTCATTTTCAATAAATATCTAAGGATGCATATAAAATATTTATGTCCATAATCCAAAATAATAATATTCCTAAACCAAAAACCTCAATATCAACCATGTCTAAAACACCAAACTATATAAATATTTAAAGTTAAATCAAAATCTCTAGATTAATACTAACTATATCTCACATTCTCCCCCTCTAATCTTGGGCTTCCCCCTGGAAGCTATCAAAAAGATATAAAAATAAATATTTCATCTAGCTTGTAGCCTCCCAAAAAGATATAAAAATAAATATTTCATCTAGCTTGTAGCCTCCCATGAATAGATAAGAACAAAATTCTACTAATAATAATTTACATTATATATTACAACATATTAGATCATCATAAAACTAAAACATCATTATGCCAAAAAGAGTTGTAATACGGTAAGAATAATCTAATAACATTATAAAAAAAGAGTTAGGTTGACTCCTTTATCTTTTATCTAGTGGTGGATCTATTCTATACTATTATAAATAATCCATTAACATGGTTAAAGGAAAGTGGAATATCTTGTTTGCAATATATCTATAACATACTTGATAGATAAATTTTCCATGGAATAACAAGTAATCTAGACATAATTTAATTATAACTCATACCTTTACTAAATCCTTCATGCAATGACTATTGGGATTTACTTGAATATTTACTTGAATGATATTTGAGGAATTAGAAAAGATAAGTTACTATCAATCTTTGTATCTAAATCAAATCATTAATGAATTTTAGTTCTTATAAAGAGTTACTAAAATTATAACATTGTTAATCCTTGAATAGCATGTAACAATGGTCTCAATTTATACATGGTCATTAAATCATAACAAACTTATGTTAAATGTGTTGATTCTTGCTCCATCAAGAAGTAGTTTTACCTAAATGATTAGTTGACCAACCCCTAATAATTCTCACATTAGGATATTAATCTATTACTTTTTCTTTTTATAAATATAAGCATAAAAGAATTTCATAAAATTCCTCATCATTTACCTTTTTGTTTATTCCTTTTATAAATATAAGCATAAAAGAATTTCATAAAATTCCTCATCATTTACCTTTTTGTTTATTCCTTTGTAAGTTTAGTCAAATGAAGGATGTGCAATGCAACATCATAAATATGACTTATGAAAACAAACAAAATTCATTAATCACCCATTTCCTTAATATGTTAATCAAGTAATTTGGCTAATGAAAAATTATTATAGAAATCATGCAATCTTCCACTCTTACTCCCTCTCTAATATTATTGACATGTAAATGACATGGAAGGAAATTTTAATGAAATACTAGGAAAGTTATCCTTCCCTTAATCCAATTTCATAAAATTCTAATTACCCAAGTGGTACATACCTTCACATCCTTTGTCAATGAGTCCTTGTATAGCATCACCTAGAATACTCAATTTTCCATAAACAAGATATATGATTTGAGAGAATTAAAAGAAAATGATGGAAGTTTAATTAACTACTTGATGGATGACTTTTAAGCAAAACTAGATGAAATTGTCTGCAAATAGATAAATCATTTAAATGCATACATGCCTACATTTATTTTGAGAAATGAAATTAAATCCTTCGCTAGCACAATGCAATCGACTTGAAAAAGGCAGGGATACAATATACCTTACCAAAACAATTTATAGGCACTACTTCTTTTGCCAAGATAAACTGATAAGCTAAAAGAAAAGGAGGATGTCTAACAGATGTGGATGGAATACCATCCATACAAAATATAAGTTTTATGACAACAATAAGATAACTAACCAATTTGTGACTAGATGTGAGAAAAATGCAAGTTAAGGAAAATGGTTATTTTTAAACTTGAATGAAACTACATGAAATTGTTACACATCAAAAACAAGGTTACCATTGAAACCATAGAAATAATGCACTAGAGGAAATAATCCTCTCCGAAAAAATATAATTTTTTTCTAATCATAAAAATGAGACAAAAACTTATGTCATGTCTAAACTATGGCATTTTGAGTAAAATTGAATTTTAAAAATGATTAAAAATAAATATTCATAAATTATTATTATTTTCTTCATGCACTAGATTTTCAAGTTATTTAAGTGGGAAAAATATCAAAAAATAAATAAAAATTCAACATCCCATTGACCTCACTTAAAAAAATTGGTAATTAAAATAATTCTCTTAAATTTATAAAAATCATATATAACTAATTTAATAAATAAATAAGTATAAACTACATTAAGATTTCTACATTTTATTATTTTATATCATTTAAAAATTCTAAACTTATACTTAAATTTTAGGTGGTCCAAGTTGAAAAATAATATTTGTGAACTCACCATTTCTAGGTATGATTAAGTGATCATTTGAAATATTGTAATACAATGCATGATGGGATATCTTGAACTCTTTTTTGTTAAGTAACCTCACATAAGTGTAAAGTTAAGTATTTAGTTTTAATTCAAGGACAACAAACTAAATGGACAATGTGTGGTGTGTAAATGATTTATGAATGATAAAGAGTCCAACAATAAAAACAATATAAGTGACATAGTGGGGAAATAAGGCACCATGCTAAAATTGTAACACTATTATTTTATACTAGTTCTATAGAATGATCTGAGAGATTGTGTTGTATCAATGAAAACTCCACTAAGCTATTCACACTCAACATGTCTTAGAGAAAAGCTACAATACATTATTATACTAGTGAGGAGAATAAAAGGATAGTTTGACAATAGAAAGAAAAACAATTGTTAGCCTTTCGCTGGCTCATATCCCTAAACCAAAATCTCAACATCAACCATGTCCAAAACACCAACTATATATAAAGTCAAATCAAAATCTCTAGAATAATACTAGCTATGCCTCACATATTATACATGTGAATTTTCATCAATCCCCAAATATATTAGAATGTGAAGAAGAGAATATGAAGATAAATGGAAAATAAAAATTGAGTCAACATGGAAGAGGCCTAAATTCCTTGACACTTTGCATCATCCCCAATGTGGAAATTCAAGATATTGACATATAAAAGAACGATGAAACAAATAGAAGAAGGTTATGACATGTTTTCTCTCTTGTATATCCAAGAACCTACAAGGGTAGAAAGGGTCCTCCAGGAAAGATCCCAAAAATTTATAGACAAGCATGGGGGAATACAAACAATCACACAGAGCTAACTAAAGATGCAAAAGAGGGTGCCACCCTAATCTGAATCCACTAGTAAATTATCCTACTCCCAATCTAGATCATTATAAGGGGAGGGAGGATGAGCCTGGAGGGTAGGGATAGAAAGGGACACACTAGTCAAATCACCTACAACAAGAGCCAAGGAAGAGGGCTCTTCAAGGTCCTCTTCACTAAGCTCTTGTGATACCAAGGCCATTGATCTTGTAAAGATCGAGGAAAAAATCAGGATGTTCTCCAATGACTTGAACATGAAAATTTTAGTAGTGACATGTGTTAACTGAGTAGGAGAAGGATAAGACACCTGAGAGTCACGACCAACCTCAGGAAGAGGGCAGTGCCTAATTCTGGGGAAGTGAGGGTTTCTTCCGTCATAAGGATGGTGCAAGCTAAAGTAGAGCAAGACTCGATAGGATAAAAAAATCTTACAACCATCACCTAATACAAGGTCATCCTCAAGCTTGTGATTCAATGAGGATGTAGAATCCTCATAGATGAAGCAAAAGCAGAAGTAGACGGAGCCACAAAGGACACCACCTTTGTGTGAGGCATGATCATGGGCTATGAGAAAGGAGGAATATTGGGAAGAGAGGTAAGAAGGGGAGGCTTCGTCGAGGGAGAAACAAACACCTACACCATTTTGGGGTGAGGTTCATCAAGATCTGTCGATGAAGCCAAAAGAGGGTCTAACATGATAGGAGATGAAGTAGAAGAAAAGACTGGAGCAGAAGCACCAATAGAAGAAACATGAGTAGAGACATTAAAAACAAGCTCCTCTCTATAATTTCGCAAAGAAACATGCTCCTTAGACAAAGCCTCTCACCGGTGCTTATGCTCATGCACAAGTTAGGTATGTTAGTTGTGGGCACTAGAAGAGGTGACCTAAGAAGAGGCCGGTGGATCCTGCACTACCATAGGAGCAACCTCCACAACCCTCAACAATGGAAGGGTGGTCTTTTGAGGAGGAGCAAGAGCAAGAGACACAAAAGGAAAAATAGAGACAAGCATCTCAATGACGAGCCTCAAGTTCCTTTCCCTACTCTAGGAGTAGGTGAAGGAATAGGAAAAGGTCATGGAGGTTGAAACATAGGAACAACCCTATGAGAATTATTCCCCTTTCTATATAGGGTGGTTCGGGGCATCATTGGTAAAACATGAAGCTAAAAAATTGGGGCTTCAACTTCCACAACATGAGTGCCTTTCCTTTTCCTATGCTAGGCACAGTAGCAGGAATCAGAAGATGCCACCAATGGCTGGAAAGAGGAAGCTAAAGGTGTAGAAGAAGAACTAGAAATGAAATCCCAAGGGAAAGATAAATTGTGTCCTTCCCTTTTTGAGGGGTAGAAGACAAAGCATGTTGTTATGCACGTAAGAAAGCCTTCAAAGAAACAACATAAGGAGACAAGGGAAAACCAATCTTCAGTGTCCAACCCCAAATCTTGTATCTACAATAATCTCTATATAGCTTAAGATCTCCCTTAGGAGGGAGAGGTCTGACTGGGGTAGGCCAAAAGTGGTCAAGGGAGAAGCCCCCATGTGCTACCAGTGGCTTGTATCTAGTATCCTAAACAACTTGCATAGTATCCTTGTGGGGAAAATTTAGGTATTTGTGGATCATGAAAATGACTACATTCATTTAGGCTAACCATGGAATGCCTTGCCTCACTCTAAATACGTCAAACTCTAGAATCACAAGAAATGGGACTTCCATAGTCCTAGGTCCTACTGAGACCAACAAAGAAATTGTGCCCATGTGCACAATAGAAAACCCATTATGTGTACGAAGGGTAGCCTAAGACTCATCATACTTCTCCTTATGTAAATTATTAATAAACAAGGTATCTTTTGTAATAATTTTCACACAACTCAAGGATAAATCATAACACTCGTTATTACATTAGGTCATTAATATGAGTGGGAATGTAAAGTAGAGAAAGATCCTTGTTCAAGAGAAGATAATGTGAAGTGAATGAAATGTCAGGGCCAACATTTGCATTCTATTTGGGAGGAATATGAGTGAATGATACTACATTCACATAATTAGATGGGATGGAATCAAAATACAATGAAGAAGGAATAACCAAATTAGCCGAGTGCAATGGGAAAGGATTTGTGTATATCTACAACTAGTTGTTTATCATTGCTACAGACTTGTAGATTTTTCGTTTTTACCATTGAGTTGGATAGTCCCATCATTGATGTGGTCCTAAATCACTTGACCCAAGTGAATGAATCTTATGGTGTCATGTCCAATACTTAGTGATATTGACAGAACTTTTGGGAATCGTACCATTGAGGATACGGTTCAGACAGTGGTCGAATCTTTGGTAGAGTTATTACTTTACCTTTCAATATTTTTTGCAAGATGTTATTATATGATTAGATGATATTGTATAGGAGTGAATTTTCACCCCTTACGTAAATTCCCCTTTCACACACCCTCACCTTATAAAATAAAATCCGAAGGAAAAATTCCACATCACCCAACTGCCTTCCATCCACTTGGCATTTTTCCTTTGTTTCGGTGAGAGAATATTTGTTTGGGATGCAAGCGTAGTGTGCAAACATCCACATGGTGCACTGTCATCCTTGATGGATTCCTATGTCTAAAGTTGGAAAAGGCATTACACACCTGATTGGGGTTGATTTGTAACATCCCTCTTCAACCAAGAGACCCCGAAAATGGTAGATTCTTCGCATCCCACCTTCAAAAAAATCCATTCTCATCTCATGTCATCCTCTAAGCAATAGATTCACATTCTCTTAGCATTTTTTTCCACTTCACTTCACTCTAAAGAAACATTCTAATACTTCATTACAACAACATTTGAAGCTTCATCAACTCCACATTGCAAGTGTGAAGCAAGCCAAAGAAGCGTGGGCTTGGAGTCTTGCGAGACCTCCCTCCATCATAGTTATGGTTGTGGTAACTTTTCCAAGTCCATATTCTCCTCCATTAGCTAGTGAGATTTTGGGTGGAGGTGGTAACATTTCGCTCCTCTCCTTTCTAATTTGATAGAAGTAGCATAATACTGATTGTGGTGTTTTTGTTCTCTCTTATTTCATTTATTACATATTTCTACTTCATTGCTATTTGGCTATCCGTGGAGGTGGAAACACCAAAATGGGCGTCTGACTGAGGTAAGTCCCTATGCAGCCCCAACAATTCTCCCCTTCTTTCTTGTGTGTAGGTGAATGTACTTGTGGAGATAGTTGGAAAACATGTACTTTTTTGAGATTATCTTCGTCACTGTAGTTCTTGTTTACTTGATCATTTTAGTATCTATTTCCTATACTTTCTTATTATGTTCTTACCATCTAGATTAACTAGCTAGGCTAATAGTACATTTTTAGGTAGTCTTTAGTGTACTTCCTATTTTTTGGTCGTACGGATACCAACGTGTTGTGTTGTTGTCCCAGAACTGCACTATCATCCTCAAACATAGAGTTGTCTAGGGTGCAGTACCAACTCTGAAAACCTACTTTCCTAGCCCAAACTTGAATTCAAGATCTGTAGAGTGATAGAAGTACATTATAGTGCTCATCATTCTTGGTCCTTATCCCAAGATATCCTTTAGAGTGACGTAAGTTAGGGCAGCCCCCTGCTCTTAGCTCTCCATGACCTAGAGCCTTGATGTGGTTGGTCCCCCCCTTTTACATTTTTGGTGAACCCAACATGAAGCAATGTCTTCCCATTCGTCGGTGTTGAAACTTTTCCCTCGTACCTTGTGATTGTTGTACCCCTGAGTGTTATGAAGGTTTATGAGCGTCACAACCCAGTCCATCACTTTTAGGTACATTGTTAGGAGAAGTGTGCAACACCTTCTGATGGAGAAGAAGAAGGTCAATTATGGTTTCTCTATAGGATTTTTTGTTGGATTTTTCATTGGTCTATCTACCCAAGAGAAATTGTCGAGGGGAAAGGTAGGTTCCTTTGATGAGACCGACCACATCCCCACTCCTCCTACATATCATCCACCATCGTTAGTAGACGAGCATGAGGCTATTCACATTCCTTCAAAATATATCTCTACCCTTAGCAAAGGGTTGGGTGACAAGTGGAGAATCACTTGGAAAAGGACCCGAAGTTGGCTAGAGCCACTCGGGTTATTAGCAAGATAAAGTATATGGTGGGAAAAGATTGAACATGCATAGAATTCCTGGCTAGTCTCTCTAGTCTGACTGAAGTGTGTGCCCTTCCAAACAAAGCTAGCATTATACAAGGTGGCACTCTCGAAGAACATGATAGACAATTAGGAATGTCGCTGCCTCCCATGTTTGTGTGTATGGCTAACATAGTCCCATCGATCAACATCCCCTCTGCTTCTGAGAGGTTTGAAACTATCAAAGTGAACAAAATACCCTTAGGATTCAATTTCACGCCTCTTGTCATCTCTATTGGTGGAGTTTTTGGTAGGTTGAGTATTGGGGGCTTTGGTAGTGGTGGTGGCTTTGACAATGAGGGTTGCATTGGCAGAGGTGGTTCTGGCCAAGGCCATGGTGGTGGCTTTGGAAGTGGAGGTGGCTCTGGTGGAGGCCTTGTTGGTAGTGGTGGCTTCGATAGTGGTTTTTACGGTGGCCATGTTGGTGGTTCTAGAGGTAGATCCGGTGGTGGCTCTAAAGGAGGTCCCACTAGACCTTTGTCATCTCAAGACCCTATTCTAAACACTCTTCTTCAGAATATGGGCAAGATGCAAATCCACTTGGTGAGTCTCTCCCAAGCCTCTATGTAGCCTATCTTTCAACCTTTTTTCTGACATAGTCCATTTTCAATAGAAATTCTAAGCACTCCCTTCCCACAAGGAATGGAGATTCCCAAATTCAAAAAATATGGCGGCAAAGGGGACCCACAAATGCATGTGTCTGCCTTTAATGCCCTGTGTATATACTTCTTCCATCATGATGTGTTGATGGAAAATTGTTCCCTTGATCTCTTAAGGACACAACACTTGAATGGTATTGTTCCTTACCTAACAACTCTATTTTATCATTTGATCAACTTGTAAATCAATTTCTCTGATAGTTCCAAGCCAACATCAGACTGAAGATGACCTTTTCAGATCTCGTCCAATGCAAACAAGGGGATAATAATAAAATTATTGATTTCATAATGTGGTATCAAGTGCTCTTCTCATAGACCTCATACCCGCTATCTAATTCTAAAGTGCAGAAGGTATTCATAGGGAACTTGAAAAGACCTTGGCATGAAAATTTCTCCCTTATGAAATACCCTTCCTTCACGCATTTGTGTGTTGCATTACAAGTATATCAATAGATGGTAGTTCAGTTCTGGGGATCCTCCTCTTTCTCCCATTTAGAAGGAAAATCCATTATATCGATCTCTAGAAAAGGTTAGGTTGTTGCTAATGTAGTAGCAAAAACAAATGATAGTGGCCTCGGGCACAACAGAAAGTTCACAAAGTTAGAAAAATCTTATTCTTCCATCTTATAGAGATTTTTGAAGGATAAAATCATAACCTTGGAGAACCCTAAACCTCTCAAGGAACCTTATCCTAGTTGGTATGATGCAAATTCCTTTTATCTGTACCATTGAGTTAATGGGCATGATACCAAATGTTGTATGCACCAACATCATGAGATATAGGACCACATCGAGGATGGTATTATTCATCTTGATGGAAATAAACAAAATACAAACAAATTGGTGGTGAAAGAAAATAGTGAGTTGCAAATATACTTGGAAAAATTTCTGTCGCATTCTACAAACTTAATTATCGATCCCTACACACCACTTGCCCCAAGGTGTACGTTAACATTATCACGGTTACTCCTAACACACAACCTATGATCGGCTCGATAGACATGATATTCACCTCACAGGATATGCCCTTGAACAATAAGCCTTCTTCCCTCTACATTCCTGCTTACCTCAATGGAAACATTATGATGGGGGTCTTGGTTGACCCTGCGAGTTGAGTGAATATCATTGCAAAAGAAACATTGCTATTGAATTCATTATAGAGGGAAGAGTATGAAGAAATGCAATCTACCATCCGTACACATGATGGTATTTGTTTAAAGTCGTATGGCTCAACAACCTTGTCTGTCCTAATTGGACCTAAGGTTGTATACATGGTTTTCGATGTTATTCCAGAGTCAGATTTGTTTAGGTTGAAGCTAGGCATACCTAGCTAGCTTCCATGAATGGAATCACCTCCATCATTCATAAGTGTTTAAAATTCTCCCACAAAGGTGTTGTGCACGTTTTGCATGACACTAGATACCAGTCATTGGTATCTCATAGGGGCTAATCATTGGATCATTTTTGGCCTACCCTGATTGGTCTACTCCCCCCAAGATCAGACCTACTTTGCAAGAACTATGTGAAGTATAAGATTGGGGCAAGGGACAACCAAAATTGAACCTTCTAATAGTGTAATAGCAAGCTTCCCCCTCTTCCTAAAAATGAAAAGAGAAGCTACCCCCATTCTCAGGATGCCTCTCTCACTCCTCTTTCCAAAGAAGAATTTTGGATGAATATTCCTACCTTTTACCCACTGAGCTTGATGATACCAGCTTGGTGAAAACGCAAGATTTGGATATCTAATCTCCCTACCAAACCACCTAGACCTTGGTTCTACTTGTGTGGCAAGAGAAAGGGTCCCCGTGGGTAATCTTCTATGTTTCATCCTTCGCAGCCTCCAACTGCTTCTACTCCCAAAGTAATGAATGGGAAGAGGCCTGCAACTGAGGCACTAGATCTGACTCCCCCTATTGTTTCTCAACTTGCTCCTCCTACTCCCATTTAGGAGTTTGTCCCTCTACTAGAAATGACTGTGATGGACACCCCTATGGTTGAGCAAGATCTTTCTATCCCTTCGTAGCTCCCAGCCTCTAGCTCAAAGACTCACAAAAAATGCCTTGCACGTGAGTGTAAGTGTTGGAAAAAGTCTCTAGCGGCTAAGCATGCCACCTTGCAGAAGAAGGAACAGGAGATGAACACCCCTACTTCAGGGCCTCCTATTTTGTCCTCTCTCCTCCCCTCTGCTTTTGTTTAATCTAGTTCAGTTTCACTTTTGGCTCTTGGTGTGAGTGCGCCTAACCACAAAAAGGTGCAGGTGTTCATCACTCCTTCAATTGAGGCACGCCTATTGATGTCCCTTATGGACATCCCATCATTCCCTAAACCCATGGATATGTTGAATACTTTGACGGTATCTACCGTAGTTTTATCCTCCTCTATGCCACTCACCTCGTATGTGGGGAGTTCACATCCCACGATGAAGAAAAAGGTGGAGGATGGCCCCTCCAGTAATGGAGGGTGTAAGAGGAGCCCATCTTCTCCAAAAGGTGATCCCACACTAGCTTTTTCCATCCTAGTAATGGAGCAAGTCCCAACTTTTCCTAAGTTTTTCACCACTCCCGAGTCACTCAATGAGCCAAGCAAAGAACCTTGGGCACAACCCTCTCTTTCCATTGAGGTATGACTTGGCACTCTTGTAAAGTGCATTTTCAACTCTCTGGATGAAGTCTCATCCTTGTCGGTGATCTTTGCAAAATTTTTGACCATAGCTCCACAAGAGGCGAGTGGAAAATACCTTACGAGGCCTTCTTCCTTAGCCCTTGTTGCGGGAGGGTCGAAAGCTCCTCCCCTTAATATTTCACCACTGCATGCTCATCCTCCCCCTAACAATGATCTAGATTAGGAAGTGGATGACCTCTTGGTTGATGAATGTTAGGGGGAGGCCTCTTCTTTATCTTTAGATTAGATGTGTGTGTGTTGTGATGTGCTCCCCCATAATTGTGCTATGTGTTCCTAGATGACCCTTGTTGCCCTTGTTGGTGCTTGGATACAGGAGTGATTTTTTGTCGTAAACTTTCTTCTATCTATATCATCATTCTTCCATGTTTGTGTTTGATTTTTGGAAAATTGGGGATGATGCAAAGCGTTGTGGGCATTTAGGCTTCCCTTCCATGTTTCCCATTTTTTTATTTTTACTTTGTCTTCTCGAGCATTCTTCGCATGGTTTGATATAGTAGGGGATTGATGATAGTTCATCTATATACTATTATTATACTCATATATATTTGTGAGAAGCTTTGAACCTAAAATATCAAATCACCCTTGTGTCTCTTGTTCATACTATTTCTCTTTCACTCTTTTATCTTTTTCTCTTCTTTTCTTGAGGTGTCCCTTGTATGTGTGACAATGCCATTTCTATGATACTGTGATTTTTAGAAAATGCATTCGTTTCCAATGAATCTTTTCTTGAAAATATTTGCAAACTCTTTCAAAATCACATTCTCAACTTGGACCCCTAACGAAACATGTTTCCTTCATCATGGGTTCGTAAAGAAATAACTTGAGAACTTTCCTTCAAGGCGGAATTAGCTCTGACCTTCCCCTCATGAGGGGGCATTTTCTTCCTTTCAAATTCCTTGATGAAGTGAACATCTTTTGAAAGGATTCCTTGATGATCAATTGATTTGAGAAAAAATATCTCTGTTACACTTTCAAATAGTGTGTCCCTTGAGTGGATCCCTCTTCAAGTCAGGTTCACGAGGGACCCCATTGAAAGCCTTCCAACTTGTCGATGGTTTGCACGATTGTCTGCTTATTTTCCTATGTGGTTGCTTTGTGTTTCCTAGCATGCTTTATCTATAGATTAACATGTCACTTTGTAGTTGCACATGTGAAGTCGCTATCCAACTCTTTGGAGTCCCCTTCTCTGGATTTCCTCCATGTGAGAGATCTTGGGGGATGCCTCCTTATAGGTCTGTGAGCTTGTAAGGTGCTTACATATATGAGCTTCTTCCATTTGAGAGATCTTAGGGGTCACCTTTTTGCAAGTTTGTGGGCCTATAAGGCGCTTACTTCTTAGGGCTTCCTTCATGTGAGAGATCTTGGGGGTTTCCTTCTTGTAGGTGTCTAGGCCTATGAGACACTTTCATCTTGTGAGATTTGTCCATTGTTAGTTTGAGGGCCTTCGGTGTACTTTGTGCAGTTTCATATTTTTGCGGAGCTATGGAGTCTTTTGTTCAAAGCTCCTCAGGGAGAGTACCTGTGGATTCCTTTGCCTATCCTGCACTTTCAAGCTCTCCAGATCATGTTCTACTTCCTCAATGGTTCAAGCATAAATTTCTAACCCTTCTAACTATTTTATCTACTTTACTAAAGCACTCATCACTACTCGTGCTCGCTCAAGTGGGGGAAAAATGTATAGGAGTGAATTTGCACCCCTTACGCAAATTCCCCTTTCACACAACCTCACCTTAGAAAATCAAATCCAAAGGTGAAATTCCACATCACCCAATTGCCTTCCATCCACTTAGCACTATCCTTTGTGTCAATGAGAGAATATTCATCTAGGATACATGCGCGACATGCAGACATCTGTGTGACACGCTATCATCCTTGATGGATTTTCGCATCTAAAGTTGGCAGAGGAATTACACACTTGATTGGGGTCAATTTGTAACATCCCTCTTCGACCAACCGACCTCAAAAATGGAAAATTATTCCCTTCCCACCTTCAAAAACATCCATTCTCATCTCATTTCATTCTCTTAGCATTTTTTCCACTTCACTTCACTCTCAAGCAACATTCCAACACTCCATTACAATATCAATTGAAGCTTAATTCATCAACTCCACATTGCAAGTTTGAAGCAAGCCATAGAAGCGTGGGCTTGGAGTCTTGTGAGACCTCCCTCCATCATAGTTGTAGTTGTGGTGACTTTTCCAAGTCTGTATTCTCCTCCATTGGCTAGTGATATTTTGGGTGGAGGTGCTAATGTTTCACTACTCTCCTTTGTGATTTGATAGAAGTAGCATAATACTGTTTGTGTTTTTTTCATTCTCTCTTCTTTCCTTTATCTCATATTTCTACTTTGGTGCTATTTGGCTATCCGTGGAGGTTGAAACACCAAAACGGGGGTTTGATTAAAGCAGGCCCCTATACAACCCCAAAAAATTTCCCCTTCTTGCTTGTGTGTAGGTGAATGTACGTGTGGAGTTAGTTGGCGAACAAGTGCTTTTGTGAGATTATCTTCATCAGCCTAGTACTTGTTTACTTACTTTATCACTTTAGTATCTATTTCCTATACTTTCTTATTTTTTTCTTACCATCTAGATTAACTGGTTATGCAGATAGTACATTTTTAGGTAGTCTTTAGTGTAGTTCCTATTTTCTAGCCGCACGGATGCTACTACGCCTGAGAGACGCCAACACATTGCACTATCATCCCAAAACTATACTTTTGTCCTTAGAAAAAGAGCTATCTGGGGTACAGTACCAACTCCAAAAACCTACTCGCCTAGCCAAAACCTAAATTTAGGATCTATAGAGTGATAGAAGTACATTATAGTGCTCATCATTCGCTGTCCTTATCCCAAGATATCCTTTAGAGTGAGGTAAGTTAGGGAAGACCTCCGCTCTTGGCTCTCTGTGACTTGGAGCCTTGATGTGATTGGTCCCCCTCTCTTACAGATACTTTAGTAAAAGTTCTATTACATCTCCTAGTATTTTTAACTGATGAAGCATAAACCATGTTTGCCACGACCTTATTTTTCCTAGAGACTTACACAACTAGCTGACCATCTTGAAGGGAGCATGAGGATGAATCCCCTAATATAGAACCATTTGATGGTACTCTTGCAAGGAATTACACTGGTGTGCAAAAGAAGGATATTTCATTAAAATAAACCTTTCTTGCAGCGAATGCAGTAAGTTCCTGATAAGCAATATTTAAAAATTAAAATCATGAAAAGGATAATAAATTTGAGCAAATATAACCTGATATTGAGCTATAAAATTAATTAACTTCCCATGGGTTTCCTACTTGCATTGGAAAATATTGTTGAAAGCAATCTTCAACTCAATGTTGGCCTAAAATTGTTGGATAAATTGATTAACTAGCTAATTGAAGGAGAAAATGAAATTATCAGGTAGGGCACAATAGCATTCCAAAGCGGTGTCCTTGAGAGAATGCATGAATAACTTGGCCAAGAGTGCATCATTATGTAAGAAATCAATACACAACACATTGAAGGATGAGATATGCATCCATGGATCCCATAACCATTATACTTTTCAAATTTTAGAATTTTCACTCCCTAAGGGATAAGAGTGTTCAAAATAGAAATAGAAAGAGGACTATGATGGAAAAAAGGTTGAAACATAGGCTAGGAGGAGGAGTTGGCCAAATTCTCTAGCTGATTCTATATACATCCCATGTTCTGTAAAATAGCATTTAGACTAGATCAAAAAATGAGGTATGACCAACAAAAACACTAGTAGAACCACCAACACCCATGCCAACATAGCCCCCAACACTAGCACCAATAGAGGCACCAACACTAACACCAAAAGAGGTGTCACCACTAGGATCGATAGAGGAACCAGAACCAACGCCAAAACTAGGGATTCCTTGAGCTTCAAGTGTGGAATATCTTAAGCCCAAAGGTACCTTATTTACTCTGCTCAAGTATGGTTTTGGTGTCTATAAAGGGACTCACATCATTCATGCACATTGGCACCCTGGGCATTAGGATTTCCAGCTATTTTTCAGCAATCTTTGATCCCACATCTTGAGTGGCATCCAAGGTCTACATAGGTGTAGGAGGGAATGTGGGTTTCTACAATATCAATAATATCATGAAGAAGCTCTATACCTGTTTGATCTTTACTTAAAAAATCTTCTAATTATGGGAGTTTCTCAAGGGAAAAACTAGTATCTCCTACCAAGAATCTCATGATCTTTGCGAGGCTCAACGATTTTGTAGGGACCCTAAGAGCATATTCATCTTCCAAAGAGGAGGAAAATACCAAAGGTGGTGCAAGAGGGGTAGGAACATGAATTATAACTTTAATTATTGGAAGAGTATACCAAGTGGAGAGTCCCACAATGAACTCCTCAAAAGATGGTCTAGTATGGGGAGGATTGAACCTCTTAGATCTCATGTCTAAATTTTTCAACTCCTAACAACATGGCCAAATATATTTGACTAGGTCGTAAAGCTCATAAAGAGTGCAACAATGCACTACCAACTATACATCCTAACACATGAGATTTTTTCAAAATAAGGACAAAGAAAGAAGGAAAATTCATGTTGGATTCACCATTTGAATATGGAGGGGATTTTCTATTGAAAAGTCCCAAGACAAACAAGGTCTAAAGGGAGAAAATTTCCCCCAGTCACATCAATGAAAAAGGTTAAAAGATGAGATGAAAAATGAAGGAAAAGATAATCTATGTTTTTGGGTTTTTTTAGGATGGAGGACTTCCAAAATTAGGTGAATAGACCACAAAGGTTTCATGAAATAGACTAATTGGCTCTCAGCCAAAGGATGAAAGTGTAGGAAACAAACTATAGTATGGCACATTGTCATCTCAAGGATGTGATAACGTCTCGTATAGACTAAGGGCAGAGTTTGTGACCAAAATGCTCAGGGCTTGCTAACAACTTGAAAGTTGGAATCTGACAGTTTAGTAGAAACTAACTTAATGCTAGAAATATGTAAAAAGATAACTAGTACAACAAGAAGAATACTTTAAATGAAAGATAAACTAGCTATAAGAAAAATGACAAGTAGAAGGAAAGATATATCCAACTCATAGTAGGTCCAACCTCTTGCAAGCTCCCCATGAATGAGATATTACACACACGAAGACGAGAAAATGTTGGGGCTGATTTTTGGGTCTTTCCTTAGTCAAACCCTCACTTTTGTGTTTCCACCTCCACAAATAGCCAGATAGACCACAATGCAGAAATAGTGATAAAGAAAGCAATAGACAAGATGTATAGGAAGCAAAGACAACAATATGCTAACTATAAAGATAATAATGGTATGAAATAACAAAGAGTTTCCCTACCTACCACAAGCTTGGATAAGTCAAGAGAAATAATGAGAGCTTTGAGAATGCAAGATGATCGCACAAAAGTGTAGTTCCAATAGCTTGAAACTTGCAAGGATAATAGTGTAGAGAGAATGGAATGGAGAGAGTGAAGTTGTAAGAAGTTAGAATGAGAAAAAAATGAGATGAATTGCAAGAATGAAGATTAGAATGGGAAGTGAGTTGAATGAAGTGAGAATGTAGGTTGAAAATGGATATTTGGAGGAAAAGGAGCCATTTTCGGGTGGGTTTATAGTCGTAGGAGGCGTTAGACTTCGCAGGTAACATGAAATGTATTGTCCCAACATCCACCGACTTGGGAATCTGTCAAGAGTGTTCATGCAACACATAAACATCTATGTAGTGCAAAAGTGTCCTATTCAAAATTCCTTTCACCAATAGAAAATGACAAGGTATAGACAAGAAAAAAGGATTAGAGTGGTGGGATTTAACATCGTTGATTTTATAAAGCTAAAATAAGGGTATGTTATGGGAAATTGCACTAGGGTGAATTTTTTTTCCATAACACCATTTTCTAAAATTTTCTTTCATTACCCATCCTTACTAAAATAATGCCTCCATAAATCTTCATTTCTATTAAATAATTAAACCCATTTTATTATCCATTTATCGATATCCAAATAATATCCATTTATCCATATTAAAATATAGATAATATTCAATATCCATATTAAAATATAGATAATATTCATTATCCATAAAATCCGTAATATCTACTTAATATTTCTTTGTAACTTGCCTCACTATGTCACCAATAATTTTAGCCTATGCACACATATTTATCCCAAAAAAAAGATAATTATCCTCACCCATTCAAGTAACTCTTGTGACTATTCTTAGTTAATGAGGATTCCCTAATTTCTTCCATTTGATTTCAATTGTCCATTGAGATTGAATCTCTACCATTCATGTTCCTCTTTGGAGCTATATAAATTGACCCTTATACTTCATCCTTCCATATACTCAAATGATCATTTTGTAGGTACATGTCAATTTGAGCACACACATTTCATCTAAAAGCATGTCCAAAAATTTTGAGGTTTCCATTTAGTATTAGTTTCAATGATTTAAATATTTTTCATTTTACATTCATTGTTTGCTAGGTATTTCCTTTGGTTTAAAATAGGATCACATATATGCTATTGTTTCCTTTTTTATGGAAACAACTCGAATTACATATATGTCAACATAGCGAATCACAACAATTTGTGTAAGCAATGATAACTTTAAGAAACCCCCCTCAAAAAAAGATATTAAATCATGGCAAATCTTTCATTTTTTTAGGAAAAAATATTAATTTTTTTTGGCGAATCATTCTTTTTTTTCAAAAAAATAAAAAAAATTATTGGCAATTTTTTTACATCACTAAAATTTTTTAGAAAATTTTGGTGAATCTTGAAAATAATAGGAAAATATATTAATTATGATGGTGAATCCATCAAATCTAAAAATAATTCTCATGGAAAAGTAGGGGCCCGAGGATGGAATTTTTTTATGGGTTTAAGGGGTAGACTATACTATTTACATGTCACCATTGTTTTAAATATAATATAATGGTCCTCCTTATATTATGCAAGGTAAAATGTACCCATGATATATAATTCTTATGGGGCTCAAAATTTATTTTAGATCATTGATCGAGCGTCCCTAGTTGTACTCTGCATGGTAAAATGTACCCACAATCTATAATGCTCATGAGACTAAAAAATGTGGGCCCCATGAGCATTACAAATTGTGGGTACATTTTACATCATGGAATACAACAAGGACCATTAGATTATATTATAAATAAATGGTGGAAACTAAATATTAGAAATATGGTCCTAAAGTAACTAATAATTATGATATACTATTGGGGAATTAATATAAATTTTTTCTATAATTTATATAATTTAGGTGAATCTGATCTAATCATATATCGAATATTGTGGCAAATTTTGACTTAAATATTTTAATAAAATAAATTATTTGGAAATTTAAATAAGAATATAATAAAATTTTGTAAAAATGTGGTGATTCAAGGCACGCTATAGTTCAAACTATTAGCCAATTTTGGATTCCCAAATTTCAACTATTAGCCAATTGGCGAATATTAGCCAATAAAAAAATCATTGTGTAAGTATACATCTAAACTAGAAAGTTTCTATAAGGTTGTCCATATTGTAATGGTCAAATTAGGGGAGAGGGGTATGTAGTGGAGTGAGATAATTTTGGGAGTTCATTTGGAGTGTCACATGGACTAAAAATAAAAACTAAATACATCATTATGTTAGAAATGATGATCGACCCAAAAGAAAAAAAAATGCAATTTGTCATGTGTATGCATGTAATTGGTCAAATGTGTTCAATAGTTGACTATTTGGATGTTAGGGTAATAAATTCATCACCTAATTAATTAATTAGTCTTTTTGCTTTATTACACTTAAGCTAAACTTAGGAGTGCTTTTATTTTATTATTTGCTTTAATTAATTAGTTTTTTTTTTGCATGATTAATGCCTCTAATATTAGAACATGTTGTCTCATTCATTCCTATGAGGACACTTGTCATGTTCTAATATAACCCTAATCTAGGGTTAGCTTTCATCCTTTTCATAAGGATTGATTCATTGTAATTATTCAGAATTCTCTACAGCAACATATTCAATTGGGAGTTGTTCACATAATTCAGGTTATTTGCATCAATAATAATTATCAGGTTATTGAACACAATATTGCTTTTGATCTTCTCTAATTTGATAGGTAATCACTTGCAGGTATTTCATGGGAGTTGTGGATTGAATTAGTCAATTCCAACATGGTATCAGAGCCCAAATCTACAGCCCCCTATTCAATTTCTGGAGGGATATGACCTTGAGCAATTTTTTGGTGCATCCTGGAGCTAAATGGGCATCACCATCACGTCCGGAGTGGTTGAAAACATTATGATAGCCTGTCATTTTGCTCAAATCTAAGTAGTTGCAAGAAAAAAAAATTAGGGGCACGTCGATCCATATAGATCTGGGTGCCTCAATTTGCGTGCACGCAAGTAGAGGGTTTCAAATTTTTGGTTTTTGAATTTTCTCCATTGATCAAAAAAATTCTAAGGTTTTTATTATTTTTTATCCTGCATGCAAACAAAAAATATTATCAAAAAAAATTTATTTGAAATCAAAAACAAATTTCAAAAAAATCAAGTTTAAAAAAAAATGAAATAAAAAAGGCTTTAAATCTTGTGCAGGGTATGCCTACACAAGCATACTGGCATAGGCCCCATTGTGCAAATGGTGACAACATTGAAGTTGTCAGCTTCAAACCAAACTGTCGCCACTTCAAATCAAGTGGTGAACTCTCAACCGTCCAGCAGTACAAGTCTAATGGCCGCTTCCCTCCACAGGTGACCTCAACCCTCAAACTGGTGTTGGAAAAAATCCTCAGGTGGCCCTTGAAAAAGCCAACCCAACATCTTCAGATTTTGACAAATCTCACAACCTAGCGGCGACCCCAAAAATTCTGGCAAGGAGGGTGATTTTTTTGCATGCACAAGGAATATTCTTTTGACGATCAAATGTCTGTCAAATTTAATATAGAACTTTGTTGACATCAGGGTAACGTAATCCATACAGTCACTTTCACAACCCCCGTCTTAGGCCCCATTTGCCCTAAAGGAGCAGTTTTTTTCTTTCTAGCATAACTTGGGCATACGGTGTCAAAAATAGGAAAACCAAATATCATCAGAAAGTTGGATCCACAAACTTTCCAATGGTATAAGTCTTATCATCATATTTTGGCAGTGGTTCTTGTTATTCTTAGTCAAAGTTAGATCTTCATTTTGTGCTTTCAAGCTCATAACTTTTTGCCTGTATCTCTGAATTTTGCGATCCAAGTGGTGTTGGAAAGGTATTTCAGAGCTCTTTAGATCTATACATGCACTTTTTCCAAAATATACCCCAAGTATATTTTATTTATTATTTTGTGTTTTCAAGCTTTGCTTAATTACTTGGAAATCTTGGCACTTGGAAAGGATTTGTTTGTGTGAGATGACATCATTTGATCTACTTTATATGTATTGAGATCATTAGTCTCTATTTTTTCCTTTTGAGTGAGTATCATGGGTTTTTCTATTCATCCTTATGTGATCAACTTGGACAAGGATAATTATGAGTCTTGGTGAAATGGCATCTTGACACATCTCAGGTGGCTTGATATTTTTCCTTATTTGTATGGACTCATACCTACACCAGACACACTAGGGAGTTTTTCAGCATGGGGCATCATCGTATATCATATTGTAAGGGTTATATGTTCTAGTGTTGATCTTGACACTATGTATGTTGTATTGGACATTGAATGCCCCCACATACTTTGGACATGAATTTGGGAGATCATTGGAGACCCTCAAATCTCTCCATACCCAGAGGATCCTACTGTAGATTATCTCATCCCTCTTGCAGATGCAGATTCCATACCCTTTGATGATGATACTCTAGAGGATCTTGAGTATATCATGTAGGACTTGCATGTTCTGATGGTTTAGAGACTTGAATTCATGTTCTCACTCTTCAGATCAAGACTACATCAGTATCTCCTATTGTTCCTGATCAGTTTGACATTGCCACATCCTTGGCCCCTATTGATTCAATGCATCAGGACATCATACATCTTCCAAACATAGCTACTTGGGATTCGTATCTCATAGACATATCATCCTTGTTTGTAGAGTCCTATATTATAGATCTGGAGGATTACTTTGAGTACATTCATCTCCTCTTTGTTGATAGCCACATCACCATTGTTGGTCCACCATATTCATTGCCTTTGCAGAGTGTTCTACATTAGTCTTCATAGGACCTTGGATCATCATCATTGCTTTCTGACATGTGGATACGTGAGTAGTTTTCAGAGGCACACATCTTTAGACATGTTGGTTCATCACTTTTCACAGGGTTTCTTCATCATCCTCCTTTGGATTTGTTTCTTCCCAAGGGGAGGAATGTTATTTTTTGCTTTAGGATCTCTTTTTGGATTCCACATTAGGCATCCACCATTGTGACATGATTTTCTTCATTGTGGGGGGGGGCTTCTAGTCTCTTTCTATCTCTCCTATGGAGGCCATTGTATATGTACTTATGTGATAGAAGTTGTCTTTGGGGGGCATCATGTAATCCACCTTCTATCCTTCTTCTATTAGTGCATTGCATTCTTTTCTTTTCTCTCTTTTGGAGGGGAGTTTTATTCCCATGTGGTTTTCTCCCTTTCTCCAGCTATGATAGTTTCACTTATGTACATTGGTACCTCATCAGTCGTTAGGGTGGGACTCATTCATGCATCCATTCAAGTATTTCTTTATCATAGTTTAGTTTCTCCCTAGTTCATCTTAAGGGGGTTGTTAGAGTAATAAAGTCATCACCTAATTAATTAATTGGGTCACTTGATGCTTTATTACACTTAAGCTAAACTTAGGAGTGATTTTATTTCATTATTTACTTTAATTAATTAGTTGCTTTTTTGCATGATTAATGCCTCTAATATTAGAACATGTTGTCTCATTCATTCCTATGAGGACACTTGTCATGTTCTAATCTAAGCCTAATCTAGGGTTAGTTTTCATCCTTTTCATAAGGATTGATTCATTGTAATTATTCAGAATTCTCTACGGCAATATATTCAACTGAGAGTTGTTCACATAATTCAAGTTATTTGTATCAATAATAATTCTTAGGTTATTGAATACAATCTTTCTTTTTATCTTCTCTTTTGTGATAGGTAATCTCTTGCAAGTGTTTCATGGGAGTTGTGAGTTGAATCAGTCAATTCCAACATTGGATTGTTAACCAATCTTGGATTAGGTACACCCCCACAGGTTTTTTGGCACACTGTTAGTATTGGATCCTAGTGTATAGTTTTCCACCCATGACATCCACTTCCTTGTATTTATTGTGTGTCACTTTTTCTTTCCCTTTCGACCAACCACATTAACTATGCATCCCTTTCCATTTACTTGACTCTAATGGTGGGAAATTTTGATGCATTCATCCACTAAATGTTTCCCTATCTCACATTTCTTGCTCATCCACATCCCATTTCCTACACGCATCTTCTTGACTATTTGATAGGATAGGCACCAATACATGGTTAGCTTTGCTCTATGTTCCTTGCAATTCTTGGTGATGGTGTGTTGTCAGTTCTTCAATGACTTCACAGGGATTCTCTCTACTAAGGTACGTACATCCATTGTTTTCTTTTTAGTTCAATGGTCTCATATTATTTTATACTTGAACTTTTCAATGTCTTCTCGGATTCTTCATCCTCCAACATTTTTTAGGTTTCACATGCAAGATTGGATTGGTTGTTATTGTTGGGTTTATTGAGACCTCGCTGAGTAGTTTTTGACCTAGGTGAGGTTTTGTTACCTGACTAAGGCAATGCCATATGACCATTTTTTGTGGTTGCTTCTTCCATTTACAAAATTCTTCATGTTTTTTTTATGTTTGCTCTTTATTCTATAACTTGAAAATTTTGTTGTTTTTTGGTTACTTTTTTAATGAAATTTTCTATGGTTTATTTTCATGTCCCCTTTTTTAAAAGTCTTTTTCTAAAATAAAAATTTCTATTTTTAGTAAGGTTGATTATCCTAATATAGTAAGTCAAGTCTTGAAGATAAATCGAGAAAATAATGTCTTTTATGGTGAAATAATTAAATCAAAATTTAATGAAAAATTATTAAATGGAAATTTAAATATTTGGAGCCAAAAAGGGTGTGGGTCTTGGAGATTCTCAAAATTAGCAGTTATTAGCCCTCTTGAAATCAAATCAAAATTTGGATTAAATGGAAATTTCTATTTGGGTGGAGGAAGTGAAGGTTCATTAATGGGAAAGTGGTTTAAAATTTTGAATTGTAAGATTCCTTCCATTCTTGGCATGAATTTTTGGCACCCAAGAAGCTTCATGAAGATGGCAACACATAAAATGTGATTTCTCACTTTTTTGGATTCATTCTTGTATTGTTTTCTCTCACAAGTTTGTAATTTTCTTCAGAGGCTGGTAAACCAATGAAGAAATAATTTATGAGGTTATTAAACCAAGGAGATCTAGTCTCATATATAGTGGCTCTAAGAGTCTATAAGTGCAACTTCACTTAGAATGTGTATTTGAGTTGAAGATTGATCTTTTGGTGCTTTGGTCATTGTTTTTGCAGTGTTATTTTGTGTTTGTGTGCAAGTATTTTGGTGTGGGTTGTCTTACTATTGTAAGTAGCAATTTGTATCATTTTTCTAGTATATTTTTATATGTATTAGCTGCCCCAAATTTTGTAATTAGTTTTGGGGGTTTTTGGAATGAATGTTGTAGTTGTTGGTTGGAGTTTCAGACATTGTTTGTCAATATAAACATTAAAACATTGCAGCAAGTTGTGGGTATTGTTTGTTGTTGTAAATGGAAGCATATTAAGGTAAAAAACATGTTGTATTGCAGCAAGGTGTTTCATTTATCATAAAAATTATTAAAAAATAAAAAATCAGAGTTTATGTTGCAATTTTATTTTACCTGATTTCATATTTTGGCTATATGAGAAAATTCATTGTTGCAAATTTGAAATTATTTTAAAGGGGATATTACAGTGGTAGTAGAGTTGTGATATTTCCAATCTATAGGGTAAACTAATTTATTTTATGATTGGTGTGAATCATGGATTTCTTCAAAAAAATGTTTAAGAGTGGGAGACTATTATAGTTAGACAATGCAAAAGAGGTTTCCAAATGGTATAAACAGTACATATTTCTAACAGAAGATGAAAATAAGTCTTAATTTTTTTGAGTACTTAGAAGTCAAAGTAATAACTATGCCTCAAGATAAGATGACCATGAAATTATTTGAGGATTTCTAAAGTTTTTCTAAAAAAATAGGACTAAAGAATTATTTTATGAGTTCTTCATATGGGCTAGAGAGGAGGAAGAACTAGAGCAAGAGGAGATCAATAAGCCAAAATCAGAGCGATGAAAGATTGCTAAGGAATAATACTTGTAAGATGCTAAGGAGCATAATGCAAAGGAAGGATTTAATATGGAAAAGGCTACAAATACAAAAAATCAAGAAGAATAGAAAGATTGTATCCACCCAGTTGAAGATAAAATTCTCTTGGTTGAAAATTTGATCCAATTTTTGAAAATCATTTAGTTCAATCTAAACATTGATGAAGATAAAGATGGGGAGAAAAATTGTAGAAGGAAAATAATGAGGAATCAACTTTTCATTTCAAAGATGTGTGTTGGAAATGGGATTCAGGTTGTCTAAGGATAATCTACTAGGAAGCCATATTGATGTGCATGAATTCCTGAAGGATGTTGAAGATGAATCCTTTCCTATTGATAAATTTTATTTTGAGCATTATACCAATGTAGTATATCTTTCAAGGAAATGAAAATAAAAAATAAGAGATACAAGGTGGAAAGGAAATCATTCCACTCAATTATTAAATATCTCAAAAATAATGTTGTGAGATCTGAGTGATTTGAACATAACCAATATGCAGGTTGAAGTTAGATGTGAGGAGCTCCAAATAAGGAGACGTGCACTTTCCATAGTACATTCAAAGGCTCTAAATGTAGATGTGGATGAACATATTTTCAGCCTCAGAGTGGGATAGTGGTAGCATGGTGATATATCCATTGAAATCAATTCCAAAGACGAGGATGCAATTTTAGTTGGTAGCCCAAGGTATGGAAAAAAAAATTCAAATTCCATATTTTTTTCCTCTTTCCATGCAAATAAAAAAAAAATCCATCAAGAAAGGCATGCGAAAGTAAGTGATAAAGGGGCACAATTTACATCTTAGAGGATGTGGGCTCTTGGTTTCATGTTTCAAATTTTCCTAGCACATGGAATCACACGGCATTGGTTGAGAATTTTAACCATTTTACAATGAGACAATGTTTATGGTACATAGATCACTCATGGGATTTAAGTACCACTTTTGAAGACCATATTGTGGGTGATGGCCAAATGGAAATAATCAACTTGGGATGTTCAATGCTAGATCTTGGTAAGAGAAAGAGGAATCTTCTTAATCTTTATTATTTTCTGACTAAGTATGCTATGAAAATTTGGATATGTAGCTACAAGCAAGACATGAAGGATGTAAGTTTACAAGCCTTTGGTATTATGAAGTTAAGAAGATTGGACTATTTTTTGGGTGAACAAAAGTCATGCAAAAACTTCTATGTGTTAGTCCCAAAGGTTGGAATGGTTATTTTTTTGAAAGAACAATTGGTGAAGATATTTGAGAAGTGTAACATGTCCATTGTTCTACCCAATAATTTTACTATGTTTTAAGCTCAAGTGAATAAACTATGATGCCAATACTTAGCAATAAAAAATTTATTTTCAAATACAAAGATAATATGCACATTTTAAATAAACATTATTCCAAAATTTCCCATTGCAATACAATGAAACATTACAATATTTCCAAAGTATTGATTATATATTACATAATCTCAAGATAAGATTTCACATTTACAATCTTCCATAGAAATGGATACAAGAATACATGCATAGCTCCTATGAGGTTTACTAACAATAAACACACAAATGGTTCAAGTTCCCTCCCTCAAATCTTGGCCACCAACTGATGAGGAGAAGCATCATTCAAGGACTTTTCCACCAACCACAAACTTATTGTGGTCCCCTACACATCTACCTAACTGGTAAGATGGCCCTACCCTTCAATGAAGAGATTGGTTTGGTAACCTCAGAATAATAGCCTTCATAAGCTTTGTTGTGTGTCCTACATAGCTAGAGCTTCCATACAATGGCTACAACCTACATGTATGAAAATCTCGGCCTAACATGTAAAACTAGATTACAATGAACTAATAGTGTAAATAGTGGCAACTTACACTACTTTAGCCAAAGAATTCATCACCCAGTATTTGAGTGAGATTCATCTATTTTACACACCTTCCTAGCTTGATTTGGATTTGACCATTCATGTTCTATGCATAGGTTATCCCATCCCATGGATTATCTAACCCCAAGATTAACCTATTATCATTTCATGTCTACTATGACATTTCTACTAGTAATTCAAACAACTTTATAATTTAAACAATACTAAATAAGCTTAACCTAATATAGTATATAGTAGATACACAAAAACTCATCCCAATATATATAATCTAAGAGTATAACCCAATAACGGGGTTCACAATCAACTAGATTCATCAAGCATCTTTTATACTTAACCAAAGAAGAATATACACAAATTCATAATTAAGCAACTAAAATCTCTTTCAACTCAATTATTTTCAAATCAGACATATAAAATCATACAATATTTTCAACATAAAATATATAATGGAGAAGAAACTAGCATGCCTATATTTAGAAAGCTCTAATTGACAATTCTAGATTCCTAGCTTTGTCTTCACAAAATCAGCTTGCAAATCCTTCTATATTCAACCTTTCACTATCCTCTATCTTCCCTTGACAAAATCTCACTATGCAAATAATCAAACCTCTCTAAATTCTCTCTCAAAACTCTCACAAAACACTCAAATTAGAAATTTAGTAGAATAAATCTCAGAAAATAAGAAAATAAGAATGCTCAATGTGTCCCACAAGATGGAGAATGCTTCTCTATTTATACGAAAACTTGAGCACTCCATGGCTACAGACAAGCTCACATTCCTGTCACTTCTCATGCTTAAAGAATCAACTCAACTCAATAAAAGAAAGGTGGAAGATTCAAAAAAGTGACTCAATGCAAACACTTAGTCAACCACCTTCTCTACATGACAAGAAGGTTATTTACTTAGAAATGCAAGGTTAATGGTTCCACAAATGGACTCCTCTTAGCCATATTTTCACTAGACTTATTCTCACATTTTATTTTTTTCTTATACGATGGAGATAAATACACAACATACTTCTAAATCTATGCAAAGTTCATATTTTGTCATCACATAAACCCACGTGCCCCTATCCATGTGTTTCAAGAAATGCCAATGTATTTTGAAGATTCATTCTTTATCAAGAGATTGAATGGTGAGTTTCAGGAAATGCCATTGTATGGATAATCCTTGAAATTATTTTTTATTAAGCTTTGGAATATATTAATTTATTTTTTCTTTATTTTGTGTGCTTTGTGTGGCCATGATTTTTTTCGACTGATGGTGAAGATTTTTTTGTTGTTGTTTTCCTTTTGAAGTATTATCACTTTTTGGTTAAGATGATTCTAGTTATTCCTAATCATATTTTGGCCCCTCTTTTTGGTCTACGACATAGAGATAACTTGGGATCTTGGTGTACCTAAAAGAGGCACCCCCTAACTAGAAGCAGTGTTAAAACCCAGTTGTGTAGGCCTAAAATTTGTATATTTGGCTATGTTTTCCCATGTATTACAATGAATTTATGTTAACCTACCCATTATAATAAATCTAAGATACTATAATTGGGTTTTCCATTTGTCAAAAAAATTCCCTAATTATGCCCTATGTTATCTTCTATGATTCATCATGTGCCCAAGATTTCAAAAGTTCCAAAAAATTCTAAGTGTGGGTGTGTTTAGATCATTTCTTAAGTTCTCTATATTTTAAAGTTTTTATACTTTCAAGGTTGTCCATCTTGGTATGAAATTCCATTCACCTATACCTCCCCTTTATCATTATCAGGTTGTTAGACTTTTTCCTTTTAGCATACCTTTACACTTGATCTTGAAAATATAATCCTTAGCCTTGTAAAGTTTATCTAAGTATGGTTGTCCAACTATTGGATTTATAATTATCTGCATACCCTATATTTGAGCTCCAAAATCTTGATCCTTTACATTAAGTCCCTTTCAACACTAGAGTGGACATCCCTTAACTAGTGTATCATCTCTTTTTCTCCACCAAAAATTGAATTCCCTAAATCATTTATTTTTCTATACCTTTGAACATCCTTATCCCATCATACCTTTCCCCCATTCTCACTAGCCTTTAAGAATTCCCTTTCCCCAGGTACACTTCAAATTTCATCCCTAACCCCAATCTCCTAGTTCCTTAATGCTAAATATTTGACCAAGTCTTTCAAAATGGAGCTTCATGATATCTCTTATCCAAGTACCTTGTTTGGACTTCCGTAAACTCCCTAACTATTGATTAAATATTTTCACTAAGTATCCTATTAGAGTCAAATTTGTTTCATTTCCTCTACCTGGGTACCTTTTTTACTATCATTCTCAAGTCTCAAACCTCACTAATTCCTTCATTCATTTGTTTGAAGTTAGACTTTCACCCATCTCTTTACTTTGGTACTCATTTCAATGCTTACTTAAATCTCCATCATCTAAAAATTTCCCTTATACTTCCTATTAGGTTTGAGTACACTTCCCTTCAAAATGGTACTAGGTATGAGTCATCTTTGAAACCTCATACCTTATATTCTAACACTCTTGTATCTCATTTATATTTTGTTTACTTCCCTCCATTAGCATTACTTCCTAATCACCTTTGATTCCATCATACTCTAACTTCTTAATCAAAATGAGTTATGAGGTATTCCCAACACCCTTGATGGTCTAAATCTCCCACATTTCTTTAGGTATATAGTCCCACCTACCCCTCTTATATGTCAAAAATATCATTTATGGCTACATTTGATGTAATGACAATAAAAAATGTTTTTTCCTACCCAAAAACATTGTTCATCATTTGGGCACATATTCACATGCAATTTTTCAATAATGGGGGACAAATAACATAAGATTCTATTAAAGATCCAAAATGGCCCTATAACCACTATATAAAATTTTATGGGGCCCAAAAATCATTTTTTTATGTTGGTTGGAATAGATTCAAAGGAGAAAATGATGCAGTGGACATACCTTTATTTATCACAATGATTGAGAAGTGTAGAGCTTGAGAATTCATGCCATTTCCTAAGATAATTTATAATATTTTTTGAGAAATTTTCCATTCACGCACAAATTCAAAGGCTATCATTAATCAACATGATTTTGAATCAGAGGAGGACCAATTTTTCATGATTACAAGCATATTTTTTAGTCTTGAGAGGATAATTCTGGCATAAATATTTTAGATTGGCTTCATTGAAGCCATGGTTATTCCTTATGAATGTAGAACAACCATGTATGATATTCATGATCATGTGCCCTAATTGTAGATGTATTCATGGGTATTTGTTTCTCTTGTAATGGGTTGGTCTTTGTTCATATTTTGAAAGATCTCATCCAAGTTGAATTATAAATATTCTTTGTAATAATGTATAAGAATGTAACAAGTTTTGGTTCAAAAAAAAAATGTTATGGCTATGTAAACTTATCAAAAAATCAATATAATACATTTTTTCTTTTTCATTGTTGAATTTTGTACCCATTTCTATTTAAGAGTATTAGAGGATTCAAGTAATCCCTAAGTTCACATTTAATGTTCTTTGTATCGATCCATGTTAGTTTGTGTCTAAGGGGTGTTGTTAAACTACTTTTTCTTTTATGAAAATACATTCCAGAGAAATAATTTGTTACATTTAATACATATAGATCTTAAAATAGTTGTGGATTATTAAATATAGGTGCATTTCTAGGGTAGAAGAGTGTTTGATGGTTAATCTCAACAAGATAGGGCAAGCACATTAAACTCATTTGATAGTTAGGTTTTACTTTATACTTATGATTTTATCCAAATTTGACTCTATCTTTTTGGAATAAGCACTAGTATGATGGTTAAAAGTTGATCATTCACTCCATTTTCAATCAAGAAAAACTTTTAAAACATTTGTAATAATTTTTTGTAGTTTATTTTCTCTCCCACTATGTACAGTCAATTGTTGTAAATCTCCACTAAAACTATTGTGATCTTATAATTGATTAAATCATTAGAGGACTATTATATAATATCATTTTGTGCTATGTTATTAATGCTTTATGCAACTACCAAAGAATATATCTATAAATATTAGTGACTAGTTCCATTTTAAGTCACATCATTTAACATTGCTTCTTACACTAAGAGATCTATAATTTGAATGTAAGTAATCCTCAACAAAGAAAAATAATCAAAGCTTGTACAAATTCATATTTTTTAAGGGTTTATTTTGGTTTTTCTATTTTTTTTATCTTTAAGATATTTTTTAGAACACCCTCTTGAGCTTGAAAAGGCTCAAACTGTAGAAGAAATCTATTTTCCTCTTATTCATTGGTATTTTCAACCTCTAATTCTAGGATGTGTCTTCCTTTTTGATAAATTTGGTCACCTTGTCCATGTTATATAAAGATCTTTAGGTTTAGGGGTTAATATAAAAAAAAAACCAAACAACCAATTGGTAGTTGATCTATGGATTTTTATGCTTTCTAGACATGATGACAAGGTTTGATTTAACTCAAAAATATCTAAAATTATCATAAATTAATCAAATTTTGAAAGAGTTTACTAAAGAGAAACCCTCATAGATTTGGGTTTAGTTTGTATACAAAAAGGTACAATATACTACCTTTGATGCTATATACCTAATGGTGAAATCGTAGTTTCTCCATGAAGCTCCAAAATGCACTTGTAATACAAAGGAATACAAAGAGAAACCCCCACGATCTATTTTTATTAAACATTGTTATTCTCTAGATCATCATATGATGCAAGAGAGAATAATACAAACCAAGGTACTCTCCCACCCTAATACCATGTAATATTTGACTATGGAGATAGCCAAACAAGATGAAGGATTAATGGAAAGCACAAAGAAGATCAATATGATATAATAAAATGTATTGTAATAAAATTATGTACACTACAATGAGATGATAACACGAGAGCTAAAAGTGAGTATATAGGATACACTACCAAGAGATGTGAATAAATAACCAATATGGGATAGATAATATGTAGTCACATGTGTGTTGTACAACTCTATAAAATAAGGAAGTAATAAGTCACATGATGCAAGTAAAACCTAAGAAAGCTTATCCTATCTTAAGTAAATGCAATAGAATGTGTAAATAAACTTAATGAAAGAAAATAAAGTAATGCAACAATAGGTTTTTTGTACCATCATATTATACAATGAAATCTATAATTATCATATTTCTCCATATGCCTATTTTCTTGTCAATACTATTCAAGATTTCTAGGTTGGAACATTAGGGTGATGGGTGTTCCACCACCATGTTGAATTAAGTACCAATATCTCAACTAAGTCTCCCATCCTTAGGTCATCCCTCTCAAAAAAAATGTCTAGAGGTGTCCTAAAAGGTTGATTAATCATAAACAGTGTGGTAGCTTAATATACAATATTCTCCTTTTTATGTTGTATACTCTTCTAATTTATGATGAAATTTCCTTCTTTTTATTATTTTTGGCACCTTCTTAGGTAGATTCCTAATGCTGAATGTCTTACAAATTATCCTATGTGTTCTCCATTTTGGCTCCACCAACTCTTGGGCTTCTATTACCTCTTATGTATCAATAGTGAGTTCACCTCTATAAATTATAATTGATCCTTGGGAGTTGGTATTTCCATCCCATTCACCTTTCAAAATATTATAAATACTATAAATTCATTTGACTCTCTCCTCATCCTCTACATCGTCATCTATAATGTGTATTTCCTCTAAAATGTGTTGGAAATTTTTTTTCATTGCTCTAAAATATCAACCTATTAACACCCGATACAAACACCAAAGATAAACAAATCCACAGGAGGTGGTTAGTCCATGTCCTAAATCTAAAGGGAGATGGTGATTAGTCCAACAACCCCCCTCAATGTCAATTGATGGGGTTCAAACACACAACCTAATTCTACGATGTAGATCAAGGGTGGTTAGTCTCCAACTGACCTAAATCAATCAATTCTCCAAGGTTTCAATCAATTATTGGTGGGTTTTTTTACCTAGGTCTACTAACTCCTAGTAGTACTCCATAGATGGTTTTTCCAACACAATCTTCTTGAAATACCTCATATCCAAAATATAATTTTATTTATAGATACCCATTAAGTCATTTGACAACATATCTCAATTGCAGGTGGAGGTGTTTTGGAACACAGAGGCCAAATCTCTACTATTACACTTTGAAATTAAGCCTAATTAGTCTTCTCCTACTAGGTCACCACAAGGTCTTCAACCCCTCAGCTTCCAAACTTCGTGAAAATTACTTAGAAATGTCTTATGACATCTACCAACACCATTCCAAGCAATTCCAACCATTTTTTAAGAGTTCTACTTCAAACCCTAACTCCTATGCACTTTTATGCCAAATACATGAGGTTAAATGGACTAAGGCATCACCAAATTTGCACATTACACCATCCCCTACTCCTGAAACTTCAAGAAAAAAAATAAATCCTATCTACATCCATCCATTGAGTTTGAAGTTTTTTCATCAATGGAATGGAGAGAAACACATCTTACTTGCCTCAAACCAACCCTAAACTAGGTTTTTAGATAGTTTTTATAAAAAGTGCTCTAACTCACTCAAAATTTGATGAAATCAGATGAAACAAAGTGCAACAGTCAATAGATTCAATATATCATTAGTTTCAATGGATTTTAGATCATTTACAAGTTGTATAGGGTTGTACCAAACAATGTAGCAGCAAAAACAATCTTGAAAATGTAGAAAAATAGAGTTTTATTCTTTTTCAATCTCCAAAATAGCTAGTAGAAATTTTTCTTGACCATTCCAAGGTGTATTTAAAAATTTTCAAATAAAAACCAACTGTTCCCCAACTGTTTTTTAAAACCTAACGGTTCATCTTCCCTTAAGGCGCAAAATGCAAAAATTGCTTGTGTAACATTTTTGCAACTTTTGCAATATTGACATCTTTCAACAAACTAACACCAAAATGACTCAACCAACACACAAAGATATAAAACATGGTCTTAAATACCTTACTACAAACAAAATGACTTCACCATACCAAAATACTAACACTTAGCAACTTTTTACGTTAAGACCCAGGTGCCCTGCACCATACTCCTCGAGCAAAATAGACTCAAGTCCCATTGAGGATAGTGTTGCAATAGTAGATTCATGCTTGATCATGTCATTCTTTGACCCCCAAGTGACATCCTCATTTGGAAACCCCTTCCAATGGACTAAATACTGGAAATAGGCATTATCCCTTGCCTTTTTGAGTTCCTTGGCACCTAGGACATACTCCAACTTCAGAGACCTGTTTGATGGATGATCTTTGAATCCTTCACTTGAGAATGTTGTTGAACCTACATCATTAGTTGAAACCATACCTCCTCCATCCTTGTAATTAACTTCCTTCTTGTTCACTTTAGGTGTGTGCTTGGACTTTTCCACATTCCCTTATAGTTACCCTTGACCTCTACACCTTTGCTTCTCATCTCATCCATCTGTTGTGGTGCCCCTATAACTGTTGCTTGATCAAGCATATTAACCTCAGTCATCAGAGAAATGGGATGACCAATCTCCCCCTTTGAAGACAATGAGTGGAACACCCCTTCTATCATCATAACAACATACTCCTTAAGTCGATCTTGGATCTCCAAAATCAAGTCATTCTTCATTTTTGTTGTCATAATGTCTCCAGGTTTAGGAGTGGCTGCAAGGTCCATGTCCTCCTCTTCTTCTACCTTTATGAACTCCTTCCTACCTACCATCATCACATTAGAACTCACTTTTTGTCCTTTATCCTCCTCCTTCAATGATGTCAAGGTATAGGAGACCTCATCTTTTTCTATCTAATAAGTATTTCTCCTCCCATCATACATAGCATGCCTATCAAATTTCCAAGGCCTCCCTAGCAGCAAATGGCACACATCCATAGGTAGTATGTCACATAGAATTTTGTCCTTATACCCTCCTATGTTAAATTCCACCCAAATTTTTTCATTCATCAAAACATATTGACCCTTATTTAACCAAGAGACTTTGTAATGGGTAGTATGTGGTATTCTTGGCAACTTAAGCTTTTCAACCATCTCAACTAAAACCATATTATTTGTACTGCCTGAATCAATTACAACTTTACAAACCTTAACCAAGCACTTACAAGTTGTCCTGAAGAGAGTCTTCCTTTGTGGTGGCTCCTTCTCTCCTGGTACTTTGATGAGGGTTCTCCTTACCATGAGTGATTCACCAACTTCTGAATCAACTTGTTGTGATGAAGAATGCACACTTTCACAATCATCTCCTTGAACAATCTGATTTCTCCTTTCTCCTCCAACTAAAGTAGTGGCCTAAATTTCATTGCATTTCCATGCTTGATGTCTAAACTTGATGCATTGGTAACACCTTCCTGTGAACCCACTAGATCTCCTTCCTTGACCTCCAAATCTACCTCTAAAGCCTGATATACCACCTCTAAATCCACCTCTTACATTTACAACTTGGTCTTAGACCTTGCTTGTATCTTCTTGGCTCTCATATGACTTTCTTGGATTATAAAATGACCGTCTTCCTCTAGAATTGCTGCCTCTACCCTTGTTTTTTTTCTTGCCTTCTCTTTAGCTTTTCTTCAGCCTTAATTGCCAATTGGTAGCATTCCTCTACCATCCTTGGGTTTGTAAAACTTGACTCATCTTGAAGGTTAAACCTTAACCCACTGAGATATCTAGCCACCTTCTCCACATCATCCTCCATGTTACTTGCTCTTATACTCAGCTTATAAAACTCTTCAGTACAGGCTTTAACATCCATATCTGTTTGTTTTAGATTTTGAAGTTTCTTGTACAATTGAATTGCATAATCAGCCGGTAAGAACTTACCCTTAAGCTTGGTTACCATTTTTTCCTAAGAGAAATTTTTTACTTTCCTTTCTTCCTACTTTCAATCTGCTAATAATCCCACCATAGTAGGGCATGACCCTTCAATTTTATTTTTTCCAACTTTACCCTTTGTTCCTTTGGTATATACTCACATTCAAAGTAATTCTCAAGTGTTGCAATCCAATCCAAGAGATCTTCATCATTCAAGCTCCCTCCATACATAGGTAAATAAATCTTTACCTTTTGTTTATCTTCCTTAACTGCTCTCAGTAGCTTGGAAAACTTCTGCTCCTCGGGATCCAATTCCTCTTCTTCTTCTTGGGGATTTTCCTCTTCCCCTTCTTCGTGGTCACTCACATCACCCATAACAATACTTCTCCTCTGAATTTTTTCAACAACCTCAAGCCTTGCTACCATCATATCTTGTAGTTCCTTCAATCTCCTAATCTCCTTTGCAGTCTTTTCTTTCATCTCATTCATTTCTTTATCCATAGTGTTACTTTTTTTAGGCATCTTGTTCTCTTTTGTTTCACTCTTTCCCTCTTATTGACCAAAATCTATGCTATAATACCACTTTAATTTAGAGAAAGGGTGGTTAGTCTCAAATTGACCTAAATAAATCAATTCTCCAAGGTTTCAATCACTTATTGGTGGGTTTCTTTACCTAGGTTTGCTAACTCCTAGTAGTACTCCATAAATGGTTTTTCAACACAATCTTCTTGAAAGAAATAATACCCAAAATATAATTGTTGTTATAGATACTCATTAATCCATTTGACAGCATATCTCAATTGTAGGTTGGGGTGTTTTGGAACAAAGAGGCCAAATCTTTGTTGCTACGCTTTGAAATTAGGCCTAATTAGGCTTCTCCTACTAGATCACCATAAGGTCTTCAAACCCTCATCTTCTAAACTTCATTCCAATGAATCAAACATGTCTTATAACATCTACCAACACAATTCCAAGCAATTCCAACCATTGTTTAATATTTCTACTTTAAACCCTAAGTCCTATGCACTTTTATGCACTTTTATGCCAAATACACTAGGTTAAATGGACTAGGGAATCACCAAATTTGCACATAACACCATACCCTACTCCTGCAACTTCAAGAGAAAAAAAAAAATCCTACCTACATCCATTCCATCGATTTTGAAGCTTTTTCACTGGTGGAATGGAGAGAAACTCATCTTACTTGCCTCAAACCAACCCTAAACTAGGTTTTTAGATAGTTTTCTGTAAAAGTGCTCTAACTCGCTCAAAATTTGATGAAATCAGATGAAACAAAGTGAAACAATCAATAGATTCAATACATCATCAGTTCCAATGGATTTTAGATCATTTCCAGGTAGTACAGGGCCGTACCAAACAATGTTGCAGCAAAAACAATCCTAAAAATGCAAAAAAATAGAGTTTTATTCTTGGTCAATCTCAAAAACAACTACCAGAACATTGTCTCGACCATTCCAAGGTGTATTTAAACATTTTAAAATAAAAACCAACTGTTCCTCAGTTGTTTTCCAAAACCCAATGGTCCATCTTCCCTTAAGACACAAAATGCAAAAATTGCTTGTGCAACATTTTTGCAACTTTTGCAATATTGACATCTTTCAACAAACTAACACCAAAATGACTCAACCGACACACAAAGAAATAAAAAATGGTCTTAAATACCTTATTACAAATAAAATGACTTCACCATACCAAAATACTAACACTTAGCAACCTTTTACTTTAAGGCCTAGGTGCCCTACACCACTCTCATACCATTTGTTAGAACACGTTTGTTGTTGCACCAAAAGATCGACCTGTTAACACCTAATACAAATACTAGAGATAAATAGATCCACATGAGGTAGTTAGTCCATGTCCTAAATCTAAAGGGAGACATTAGTGATTAGTCCAACAACATTCTCTTTTAATATATATATTTAGAGGTACATGAACTACTTTTCTATCACCTTAAAATACAATCTCTTCTTGATCAACACCAAAGATGCCATTATTATCTACAAACCACTCCAAATCTACCATGCAGTGAAGATCAATATTCCAATGAATTTAAAATATATCTTCTTATTGATTCCCATGAATTTGACCTTTACATCTCTCCATATTCCAACAGGACATTTGGGAATTCTATTTGATTTTGGTTCTTAGTTCTAGTCTATTCTCATAAAATTGTGTGGATTTTGGATAGTTGAATATGTCATAAAAAATTTCACCATAAAATCCAAAATATGTATTTTTCTTATTTTCTTGCTTGCATTCATTTATGTACTAACCAAACTTACTAAAATTAAATCATGTGACATCATCTTTTTACCTTTACCTCTTACGAGCTACTATAGCCTCTTCTATTAATTTTTTAGCATCCTTCCTAACCACCACCTTGCTTATTATTCTCATAATAAAAGAGATTTGGATTAGGTCCTTCAATTTGTTGCACCTCTTGATGGTTTGTGCAATTGGTCTGTCTTGGATAGGGGTTCCATTATGGTACATGGTAACCATGTGTTGGTGCATCCAATACCTTTTTAGATAGTATGTTTTCTTCATCCATTCCTCTTTGATAAATTTCTTCATCAATGGGTTTATTTAAGATTGAATTAGGGCATTCATTCATTACATGACGATTCCATTTTTCACACAAATTAAAATATATAAAATTTGACCTCTTGGATCCTTTCACCAAACACTACTATCAAAATATTCATCCTTTTAGTATCTTTAATATAATCATTTCAAATATGTCCCTTATTACAATAGTTCTTAGACCATATGTTTTTTTTAATTTTTGGTGAAAGGGGATATTTCCTTGTACTTTCCTTTAGCTAAAATCTCCCATTTAATTTCAACTATTCTAATTCTAGTTTTAATTTCTCAATTTTATAGCTATCAATGATACCACCCTTACTCCTCTAATATTAAGACTTATACAAGTTTCCATCACCATCACATCTAAATATGATTGGAAAATGTTTTCATCCATTGTTGCTTGGATATAGGGTATCAATCCTAATATAAACCACTTTTCCCTTTACTTCTCTATTAGTGGATCATATAAGTTCTTAACCATACTCTTAAATTTCTAGTTATAATCCTTCACCATTTCATCCTTCTTTCAAAACATTTCCCTCATAATTTTATCACTTTTAGAGAATATCTAATGATTATAAATTATTCAAGAGATTTTTCTTGAGTTCAATCTATGTCTTATTATGGTTAGTGTACTCCTTCATGTAACACTTCAACACATCTTCCCATAGGTTCCTAAAAAATCAAATAACATAAATTGTTCATTATTAACTTTTTTCCTACTCTAGTAGGATTCTTTAATAAACATGTGTTCAATGGCCTCCCTTGTGACCTTACTAAAAATAGGGAGATTAAGCATATTTCCATCCATGTTATTAGATTGGATAGATGTTTTATATGTTTCTTTATTTTTTTCTCTATCTTATCTCCCTCCCTTTTAGTTCTCTTAGACATCCTAATTTTTTTCTTGGTTCTATTCTCTTTCCTTGGGCTTTATCCAAATAGTTACACCCTTCTACTATCTTACTAATACCTTTAATCTACCCTTATCCCTTGAAAATCAATCTAAAATGAATATTCTCCAAGAAAATCCTCAAAATATTTCTCACAAAATATCCTTACTTTGGATTTCTTTATATTTACAAGGATTCACTATTTATATATTCCTAAAGGAGATCTTTCTTAATTTAGATGGTATTGGGGTGATGTTTATTCTAGGGGGTTCACCTCTTCATGGGATATATTTAGATTTGGAGATGTAACTTTTTGTAACTTATCATTAGTTAACCAATTTTATTTAATAGGGTTTGTGTTACTGTCCTCTTCTTCTTGGGATTAGTTTCCACACAAAAATCTCCAAGGTTTCCCTTGCAAAATATAAATTGCAATAAATTTATTTTATCATTTTGTTGGATTCATCTTCATATTCTTCACTTTATCTCTAGAATTTTAATTTTATATCTTCTCACTCAAAAATATATACTTAATTTAGTATTCCATTAGTCTATACTAAGTAGAGTCCATCCATAAGTTAGGCTTACCAACTCCTCAAACCCTCTAAGTATTTCAACCTTGGGCTATAACCAATCAATATTTTTATTTGTGGGAATTTCTTTATTTTATCTCCTCTTTGGTTGATCCTCTACACTTCTAATCCTCTCCCTTTCCATTGCCTCCATAGTATCCCTTAAAAGAGGTTCCAACACATCCAAGTTTAGTACTACTACATACTCCTTTAATTGTTGCATCATCTTGGTTAGATTCAAGTTTTTTTAATTTTTACTTGGGTTATTGGATGCTTAGGTTTTTTGTTTTCATAAGTGTCATGCCAATAAACTATTCCTATGACTTAGTTCAAGGGGTTTCACTATTAGTATGCCTCCTAGCACACTCCTCTTTTGCTTTTTGCACCTTCTCGATTATACTATGGTATCTTTCTTATCATTCTTGGGTTTGATTTTCTCCTTTCCTCATTGCTCTTCTTCCCATAAAATATCACCTTCTTTCTCTCCTTATAGCCCATCTCAATTTCAACAAAATTATCTCACTTTCTTGTTATCACCTTTTCCCATTCATATGTTTACTTTATTCCTCATCAATCCTTTTTTTATCCATTCCCAAGAGCTAGACAAAATTTGACTTAGTAGTCACTTTTTTTAAGGATCTCCCCTATTCCATAGTCACCCCCTCGGTGCCTAACTCATCAAGGGTCAAGACCTAGTGTGGTTTATTGTATATTTCCACCATTATCATATTGGTCATTAATAATCAAAATCCTTGAATTATTCCTTACTACAAATTTCTCTCATTTATTATGTAGTTCATACTAATGTACCAACAATAAATGTCAAATCACATCAACATCTCATCAATAGTTTCCCCGCTCTCCCCTCCTCTGTCCGGGTTTGAACAACCTATGTGCATGGTAGAATCTTCCCTAGGGGTACCCCACAGTCCTCCTATGCACAACCCTGACCTAAGCCTCACCTTGTCTCTTTTAGACCTGTGTCCCTCGGGAGACACTCTTGGAGGGTCTGGTCCTTTGGCGGAGAATCTTTTGGTGCCTCCTGTGTCTTCAATTGAAGTGTCGGTGGTCGTGTTTCTTCCAGAATCAAATGGGTGGAAGGATATTTTGACCAATGGTAAACAAAGCTCTTTACCTCCTCCTTCTCAAGAGGTTGAAGTTGTTGCTTCTAGAACGGATTTTGCTATCTCTGATACGGTCAGCAATAGGATTCTCTCCTCCATGGAGAATGTAGTTGTGGGTCATTTTCTCTCCTTTCGGCCCACTGTTGATATGGTCTGAAGATGGGTTGCTTCCAAATGGCACCTCAAGGGTAGTGTGGACATTTTTTCTATGTCGGGTGGTCTCTTCCTTTTCCAGTTCATGACTTCAGAAGATCTGGTTTCAATCCTTTCCTCTAGACCTTGGGTTTATGGAAAACACAGTTTGGCATTATGTCGTTGGAAGCCAAGGTTTGACCCTGCAGTGGATATGAATAAGTTGGCTTCGGTTTGGATTCGTTTGCCTGGACTATCGTTAGAATATTAAAAATGAATCAATCTTCAAAAGCATTGGTGATTCCTTGGGTCACTTCATAACTTCTGACTCCATCACCAGCTCAAAGTCCAGGTTAGTGTTTTCCTGCTTTTGTGTGAAAATTTGTGTGAATAAGTCGCTCCCTAACTCTGTTAAGCTCTGCTCAAAGTTTAGGACATGGGTCTAGCCTGTGTGCTATGAAAATGCTATGGTCTACTATCAGAAATGTTCCAAACCTGGGCACCTTATTTCTGATTGTAAGTCCTTTAATAAGGAGCCTAACCCAAGGAACTCTGCTGCTACTACTAACTCTCCTCCTAAAATTGATGACTCGTTTAGTGGTGTTATGGCATCGTCATAAGATTTATCTGATCTTCCTAATTCTAGGGTTCCTTCTCCTGAGTTAGAGACCAGTGTTTCTCCTCCTAACTCTGGTGTTCCTGAGTTAGTGACCAGTTTGGATCTGACATCAAGTCTTGCTAATATTTCCTTAGTTGATAATTTGGTTAGTGATAAGGTTGTGGAAGTAGCTAACCCATCCTCTAGCTCGTCTTTTGGGGGTGTTGAGCTTATTGGTGGTGCCTAGTTGGAGGTGGCTTTAGAGGGGAATAGTGAGAATAGAGGGGAAGAGAGTGAAATCTTGGAGGATATGGGTAATGGAGATGTGACAGCCTTCAACTCTGAGGACTCGAAATTGGAGGGTATAGCTGATGAGGATAACTGGATAACCAAAAAGAAAAAAAGGAGGAAGAAAAAGGTGGATGTGGGTGGAGAGTCCAAGCCTGGTAGGCCATCCTAGAGATCGACAAGATTAAGAGAAACCACAAATGAGATTTCCATGGGTAAACAAAGGACATTGGAAGTGTCCTCCAAGAAAGGTCAAAAATGAAGGTCATGTCATGGAATGTGCGTGGGCTGAACAACTCCGATAAACAACTTGCTTTAAAAAACTATGTTTTAGAACATAAGATTGATGTTTTACTATTACAAGAAACCAAGATGAAAAAATATAATTTTGATAATATATCTAAGTACTTATGGCCATGGGCCTCTTACTCCTATAGTGATGTCGAAGGGGATTCTGAGGGTCTAGCTGTGCTTTGGAACCCTTCTATATTTAATGGCATTGAACTATTATGCTATCAGAATAGTGTTGGTGTTTCTTTTACCTTCCTGGGTGGCTCCTAGTCTCTTATCAATGTTTATGCACCCAACCAGAGGAATGCTAGATATGCTCTATGGTGGGCTCTTTCTGATTGGATTAAAAAAAATAGTGGGTATTGGTGGCTTGTGGCTATGGATTTCAACTCCCCACTATTTCCCTCAGAGAAAAGCAGTGGTCTAATTGATTATTTTGACAGCATGGCAGACCTAGCAAACTTTCTAAGTTCTATTGGCCTGATTGATATAGACTTATCGGGACAAGCTTTTGCCTAGACCAACAGACATTTAGGGGAAGGATTGATACAAGTTAGATTGGATATATTCCTTTGTTCTAGTAACTAGACTAGCTTGCTCAATGCCACTTTGTGTGCTCTTCCCAGGATGGTTTCTGATCACAATCCATTGTTACTAACTTCATGTGACCAGTCTGTTGTCAGACCTTTTCCCTTCCAATTTGAAATTATGTGGAATTCCCACCGTAATTTCAAGAATAAAATTGTTGAATGGTGGAATATTCCTATTCATGGTTCTCCCATGTTCATGATCTTTTTTAAACTCAAACACATCAAATGTATGGTGAAAGGAAAGAATAAAAGGGTTTTTGGGGATATTTTCCATGAGAAAAAATTATTGGGGAAAAGTTCAAATTGGTCTAGAAGAAAATGGAGGAGGGTGATATCAGTCTTCCTACTTGAAACTAGGAGAAGGAGAACCGAAGGGAGTGGGAACAAATTCTAAAGAAAGAGGAGATTTTTGGAAGCAGAAATCCAAGGTTCAATGGTTGAAAGAAGGGGACAAGAACACCTCATTCTTTCATGTTTTTGCTATCAAACATAAGAAAAGGAATCAAATAACCAAGTTATACAATTCTCAATGTGAGGTTGTCAATTCGCCTTCCCTAATCGGTTTAGTGGCTACAGATTACTTTTAGAAGGCTTTTGCGTCTCCTAAGGAGGCTCCTAACCTGAATCTTGACAAGTTGTTGCTAGACCCACTCCTGAATTTAATATCTCAGATTGATAATTTGGGGATCCTCAGTGTTGTCACTCCTAAGGAGGTTAAGTTGGCCACTTTTAGCATGGGGGCATTCAAAGCTCCAAGCCCTGACGGTTTCCCTCTGGCCTTCTTTCAGACCTCCTGGGAGATTGTTGGTGAGGATCTTGTTTTAGCTGCAAGTGATTTTTTCAAATCTGGTACTTGATCCTTAAGCAACTAAACCACATTTTCATAGCTTTAATTCCAAAGGTTGCTAATCCTCAACATATGGCTGACTTTCGCCCCATCAGTTTGTGTAATACTTTTTATAAAATCCTCTCTAAAATCTTGGTTAACCGCATCAAACCACTTCTAGATAAAATCATCAGCCTACTCAAAAAGGGTTTGTGCTTGGTTGACATATCCTTTATGCTACTATAACCACACATGAATTACTCTATTCCATGGATAGATGCAACTATGCTATTATGGACCTTAAGTTTGACATCTCTAAGGCCTATGATAAAGGTGATCTAGAACTTTGTCCCTAAAGTCCTTGCTAAGTTTGAATTTAACCAATTGGTGATCAATATAATAATGGAATGTATTATGATAGTCAAGTACTTTGTTTTGGTTAAGGGGTCTCCCTTTGGATTTTTTCAAGCTAGGAGAGGTATCAGACAGGGTGACCCCCTTTCTCCTTATCTATATTATCATGGTAGTGGATGTCCTAAGAAGGAATTTCTCTAATATGTTGACTGATTAAGGGAATTAAGGCTGCTTCTTCCCTAGCACCAACTGTGATCCAACAATTTGTTGACGATACCTTTCTCTTTGGAAAATCCTTTGTGATTGAAGCTAGGAAATGGAAAAATTGTCTTAACAATTATGTTGATTGTTTTGGACAATGCATTAATTACTATAAAAGCATGATTTACTTCTTTAACAACACTCATAGCTTGCAAACTCGAGTGACTGTTGTTCTAGGTTCTTTGGGTGGTACGCTTCCTTCAGTTTACCTTGGGTTACCCCTTACTGTCAAGGAAGTTACTCCTGATTTTTGGAATTCTATATTAGAAAGGATCCAAAGAAAGCTAGTTGGGTGGAAAGGTTCCTTACTTAACCACGCTGGTAAGTTACAACTTCTTTCTGCTGTTTTTCAAGGTATCCCTGCCTATTTTCTATCCATTTTCAAGATGCCTAGATATATTGCTGAAAATTTTGAGAAAATTCAAAGGACTTTCCTTTGGTCGAAGACTGAGAAAAATAAGAAATTTGCCCTCGTTAAATGGGACAAGGTGTGTCAACCAAAAATTTGTGGTGGGCTTGGGATTAGGAGTATTTCTAATGCCAATAAATCTCTTATGGCTAAAGTAGGTTGGGACCATCTGATGGATAGGAAGGATTGGTATAAGGTCATGAATGCTAAGTACCTACAAAACCGTCCTTTGATTGACTGCCTTTCAGAAGCTCACTCTATGGGGTCTTTGGTTTGGAAGTGTATATTTAGTTTGCAAGATCTTCTGAGAAATGGGATCAAATGGAAGATTGGTAATGGTAATAAAATCATATTTTGGGAGGATACTTGGTTAATTGACTCTCCCATGGAAAATTTTGAATTGAGGAAGCTTATGGGTTTGGATCAACAATATTTTGGTACTTATATTAGTGATTACCTCCTTGGGCCTTAGGGTGGTAGGAAATGGAATGACTTAAGCCTTTGTTGCCCTCTTATGCCTAATTTGTGTCTCCTTGCCAAGACCTTGTAGGAAAATCTCTCCCTCACCAGGCTTCCTTCTTCTTGCAGGGGGGATGAATGTTTTTGGATTCATGATAATTAAGGTGATCTTTTAGTTAAATCGGCGTACAATCTATTGATAGACAAAGGTATTTTCATTGAATGTTTTTGGAAGAAGGTCTGGAATCATCACATGATTCTAAAAGTTAACTTCTTTTGGTGGACTACCTGCCATAATAGGATTCTTACTTAGGACAATCTAAGAAAAAGGGGATTTTAGATCCCCAATAGATGTTTTTTATGTAAATGCAATGAAGAATCGGTGGATCACCTACTGTTACACTGCCTATTTTCTATGGAGATGTGGGAGCTGGATTTAAGAAGATTGGGTATCCAATGGATTATGTGTAAGGAAATAATTTCCTTTATATCGAGCTAGTCTATAACCTTTACCCACCCTTTAACTGGTGAAATTTGGAACCAAGTCCCTCCCATTTTATGTCAGTGTTTATGGAAAGAAAGGAACAATAGGATCTTCAAGAATATTGAAGTGGATCTAAAAGAAGTGTTTGGTATTGGGTCTCGGCTCATTACAGAAAACATCTCACTCTTCAAAGGGAAAACCCTAAAAAAAGGTCCAACTGAGGTGGAAATTAGCATGGCAAAAGCTTGGCACCAGAACCTGGATACCAACTCTTATGACAACTCAAGGTCCCTAGTTCAGAGTGCTACTATTTGGAAACCCCCTGAGAGGGGTTGGTACAAACTAAATTTTGATGTGGTTGCTAAGGGCAACTCGGGCAGAGCAAGTATAGGAGGTGTGATTAGGGACTACAAAGGAAATCTTGTGGCTAATTACACTGGGGGATTGGTGTTCATTCTTCTATGATTGTAGAAGCTAGAGCACTGTTGAAGGGCTTACAGTTGGCTATCTCTATGGGGATTGAGAATCTACATATTGAAGGATACTCTAAGTCTATTATTGATGTTGTTAACTTTGACATATTATTAGGGTGGAGTACTAAAGACATTCTTCTAGACATCAGACTCTTTGTGTCAAAATTAAAATTAAAAGTTGCCAACCATATTTACCAGGTTGGGAACCAAGTGGCGGATGCCTTATCCAATCTTAGCACACACTGGAAATTGGCCAAATGTTGGTGTTCTTTAGGGAACTTACCTCCTGACATCCAGGGTTTAATATTGAAGGAACAAACCCCATACTTGACTCATGATGATAACTAAACATGCTCCTAGCTGGCTTATTTGGGGGGTTCACATGCTTGTCTATTGGGCTACGTGGACAAATTTTACCGATGAGATGGATAACAAGTGGCATTTTTCAAATCATGGTATGAAGCCCAATTTGAAAAAGGAATCATGAAATGTTGCATTAAGTACTTGATGATTAACTCTAAGCTGGACTATACCTTATGTAATCTCCTTCTGGGGATTTTGTTAAACTATCATTTTTCTAAGTTCCTTGATTTTGATTTTGATGTGACTAATAATTATGAGATAAAGCTCCTTATTGGTTTTCTTTGTCCGCTATTTTGGACCCGTGTCCTTTAGCTATCCTTTTTTGGTTAACTATTTTTGGCCAGTTCCTGATAGCTAACCCTTTAGGTGTTTCTAATTCTGGCCCAATGGCCATCTTGCCTAGATTTTTGTGCCTTGTCCATGTGGAAGGAAAACCTTCCTTTCCTTTCACATCCTACTTACTTAGTCGATTGTATGCGAAGATCCTCATTTATTTATTATCATATAATAATTGTTTCTTTTATGTCTTGTGGAAATAAATACTTTTTATTTATTTTTTAAATACAACATGAAAGCTAATAATATTCAATATTATAAATAATATATTAAAGTAAGAAAAAAAGATATACTATACAACACCATAATAATTATTAACATGCACTGATCTATTGAATTTTCTCCCTTAATATCTACAACTTTGAGATAAATGTGAACAATGCAAAATTATAAATATAATCCCATGCTATAAACCACATCATGGTCTTAAAAATAAGAAGAAAATGGATGAAATCTAAGGAAATGGGTCATTTACCATAACGCATGCCCCAAAGAGTTGCAATGTTGTGATTTTGACAACATCTTACAATGTAGCTCAACCAAACTAGAAGAGAATCCCAAAGCACTAAAGGTAGCAACTCTCCATAAAATGAAAGCCATTATTAGATTGGATATTGATATAATATAAATTATTACTTCTAGGTCATATGGGGGATACTTTAAATCGTCGAGAAGAGTAATCAATTTGGAAAAATGATGAAAAGTCTCGGTTTATTCAATAAGAGGTATCATTTAAGTGGAAGATCAAGGACTTATACAATTTGCAAGAATATGCATTGGGAAGGCGGAAGAATTGGCTATAATTTATATTTTCATAGTATATTTTTGTGTGAGGATAAATAATTTTAATTGGTTAAGTAATTTATTAGAATTAAAAGTTTAAATTATAAGATATATAAATAATTGTCAGTTTTGGATTAAAGATAGAGATTAAAGAATATTCTTTCTAATCTTATATTTATTAAAATTTAATTTTTTGTGGATTCTTGAATCATTCAATTTTAATAAACTTGATTTTTTAATGATTGAATATATATATATATGTAACATCTAAATTTTATCAAGGATAAATTTTAAAAAATACAATTTACTAAATAGGAGGATGTAATTTATAAAAGATTATGAACTTGTGTCTCGTGAATGTACCATTTACTTGTTTTTTACTTTGAAAAGTTCTCAAGATATGAGCCACATTGAGATGGTCTTGCAAATGCCATTATAAAGTAGAATTTTAGTTTTGATTGCATTTCTAGGGATGGCAGAACTTTAAAAGATAAATTAAATTGTTCGATGAGAACAACTTGATAAATCCGTAACAAGTGGTATTCCTCACTAGCGATGTTAAGAATTTTTTTTATAAATTAATCATTGATATGAACAAAGTAATGGGAATAGGGGAAAATTTCTTTCCCCAAAATAAGGCAAAAACACAAGGAATAAAGCCCACCACCCGAAGGCCAAACCACTTTTCTCAAACCTCTAGGCGGTTTTGGATTGTGATTCCAACTCCCAGGGAAATAGAGGATTCTCATTCTTCTTGGGCTCATCTTCTTCGGTATGAGTAATATATATATTTTAAGGTTAGGAAGGTGGGGAAGAGTTTCAAAAGGAGATCTCTTGATTTAACATATTTTTATTCAAAATTATCCAATCTATTTTTTATTTGTTGCCTATCCTAATTTGTAATTTGAGTCTTGTGGCATGGATAAACTTCAATCTCCAATATTTTCTCTTGTGTTTCCATTATCTGTTTAACTTCCTAGCACATGTATTGTTTCTCGTAGTTTTATTTTTGTTCCATAACTTTCAAAGTGGAATCTTCTCTATCCATGATCATTGTTCAATTTTGATGGTATGGGTGTGCTTGGTGGTTGACCTATTTTGTTGGCGGAGGATAGAAAAGAGTGAATGTTTTCATTTGGGAGGATGAACTACACTTAGCCAAATTCATCTTAGAATCCATTTTGAGCACTTGTGTTAGAGTTTGGGAATCCTAAGATAAAACCTTATTGATTTGAAAGGGCAATCTCATACAAAGTTTATATTTGAGCTTCATTGGATGTGGACTCCAACCATATTGTATTGATTTGATTTGTCATTGTTGTAACTAGTATGAATTTTTGTATAGTTACTGATATTGTAAAATCATTTGAATGTAATATAGTCATCATTGTAATAAGAAAGGGATCAAGATTTACACCTATTATTTTTAATTTATTTTAATAAGAAGATTAGGAGTTATATTTTTCATTTTCTATTTGAAATGTAATGATTTTATTGAAGCATAAACAATAATTTTAATATGAGTTATCTAATATATGATTGAGTACTAGGGCCCAATAATGTCGTTATCCAAATGATAAGTGTTTGTTGGAAGTTTATAATCATATTTGCATTGTTGTTGTGGCTCAATATTTTAAATGTTACAATGTGGGTTATGAATTTTACCAACTTATGATGCACAAGAATGATGTTTCGTAGATCATATTTAAATGTAGATAATGGGTCCAAAATGCAACATCCAAGTTTGGTGATGGATTATGATAGATTTTATGAATCAATTATTGCATTTTAGTTTTAGCTAGTTGGTCATCATCAAGGGGTCACTAGATTTTTGTTCCTATATTTAGGTTTCATATTTTCCCATGGATTCTTGGACCATGGTTTCATTGAAACCACTTTTAATTTTTGGTTCAGGATTGATCTATTTATTTGGTGCTTAGAATGGAGGTATTTAGTAGGAAGTTGTGTTATCTCTAAACTTCTTGTTGGTGTTGATCTTTTGTGAAGGATTGAAAATATGATTATTATAATTATTGGTATTTTGTGAATATAATTTTTTAGAGCTTCAAAGGCTAAGCTTTTTCTCAAAAGGGTTTTCCAAAGATAAACATTACAAGTATGTGATTGTATTTTTTATATAATATTTCTTTTTTAAAATTTATTTTCACATAAATATTACATAAAAAATAAAGCATCACCACTATCAAATGATCTATTAAGAAGAGAATCACTCATAGTGAGGATTCATGTATATGAAGCACCTAAATCAATCAACCATGAGTTATCACTTACAATGTTAGAAAAAAATGAACAAAACATAATTTTCATCATTAGAGGACTTCAAAATAATTTTTCCTATTTCTACATTCCTTCTTCACATGGCCCTACTTCTTGCGCTTCAACATTTCAATCTACTCTTACCAAGAGTTTTCTATCATCCATTTCATTTGGATTTTTCCTTATCCACCTTTTCTCACCACCTTTCTCCTTAGGTACTGTCAACATGCAATGTATCTTTGGAGCCTTCATCTATAGATTTCTTTTTCTTCATTGACGAAATTAGTAACAAGTGTATACATCTCAGGTTCTATAGTACCATCACTAATTTAATATACTATGCTCTCCCAAGATTCAATTAAAGAGATGCATTCATCCTCTTCATCAATATTAACATCAATTATTCCTAATTAGCTCAAAATACGATTAAATTTTTTAATTATTTGGCTACAAAGTCTATTTCCTTCATTTTTAAGCAATACATTTTTATTTTTAAATATAGCTTGTTTATTAGACTCATTATTTGATAGATTTAACCTATCCTTCTCCACAATCTACAAGTGACCTAGTATCCTCTAAAACATTTACAAGGATAAAATTGAAGGGACAAAATTATATTATTCCTTGAGGATTCTTGTTGAGATTCTTCTACTCTTAATTTGACACAATAGTAGGCTTCTCTTTATTTTTCTTAACTCTCCATTGATCTCTTTCCTCCAAGAGAATACTTATTTTTTGTTTCAACAACTAGTTGTTGGAGTCATTGAACTTCTTAATATTTAAACATTATGTTTTTTCTATGGCTTCTCTAACCACACCTTGATTTGCAAACCAATAAATAAATACTCTCATTGTAACCACCAAAACCCATAACATTGCAAGAAATTCACCCCTCTAAAATCAAGTTATAGCTCTCCAAAATCAAATATTGAAGATAAGGTAAATGACACAATACAAATATTAACAAAAATAGTGATTCAACTTGATTAAGCATGCGATTAAACTAATAATATTATTTTAAAAATGGAGAAGAAAATATATGAAATATGCAAACAATATGAACACTGGATATAAATGAAGAATACCTTGTAGAAAAAAAATTCATTGCCAAAGAAACCTAGGCTTATATTAAACACAATGAATGTGTTCAACAATATAATCAATCTATCCCTATAATTTAATTAATCCAAGAGTATAGGAGTTCCTACAAAAAAACCTTGAAAACCTCTATCTTATGCCTCCAATATATAGAAAATTCAAAAATAAGAAACCACCACTAGTGATATCCCAATACTATGAATCAAAACTATAATCCATAAAAAAAATCCAAAGCCTCCATAGTCATTGCCAGGCAACCCATAATAGTAAATAGACATTCTTACACCTCTTACAAGTCTTACAACTCTCTTATGCATAATATATTTCATCATAATGATCAAATTATTCACCTCCCTAAATCTAGGCACTCCATAAGGGTATTCAATGCATTTGTCATAGCAACCAAATTAGGAAGATGTAAATTTTTTAATGTAACCTCCCTATTTAATGCATTGTTTACTTGATATCCCAAACTTATAAAAAATAGTAAATAATAAATTAATAATGTCCCTACACTTACATAGGCATCTCATTCTATCCACTCCATGATGTTTGGAGATTATACATTATTTATTGTCTACATAATTAAATACAAATTACAAGACTTAGGACTTACAAGGTAGATATGAAAAATACTAATAACATATTAGATAATATTATTATCAATGTCATGTGCGTGTAACGCTCCTCTTTTCCTCCTTAAATCTCACATTCTATGACTATCTTCACTTGGAACCACCACCCTTGGATAACCCCCTTCTTCCTTGACACACTTAATTATAAGTTATTGAATACTATTATTATCCCTCACATATGTGCAACCATCTTCTTTTACTCCTTAAATATTACATTATATGAATTATCTTCACTTGGAACTACCAGCATTGGATAACTCCCTACTTCCTTAGATTTCCATAAAAAATGAGCCTTTTTTTAGAAAGGGACTAGGTAGCTCCCCCTTCCATTGGAAAGGTGGCGACCTAGTATTTTTAGCCTCTTTCTCCAAAAATTAAATTTAATACTCATTTAATCATGGTGATTTGGACTCCATAGTAAGTTTTTTCAACTTCTTAAAAAATTATAAATAAGACCCATATTTCACTCATTTTAACAAATGAATTACAAATGTCCTACTTGTGCACCATATTGGAGAAATTTATTCTTAAGGAGTGAGAATTATATACTTCATAAAATATTTTATTTCTTTTATAACTATCATCCCAAGATTTAGAACAATATCTTAGAGTTCTCTAGATAACAACATAGACATTCCAATCTCACTACTTGTGACTATTTTTATTGATTTTACATTATGTGACCTATTTATTTCTTCTAATCTCATTATATTTTGGCCTAATTCCTTCCCATTATATATTTTCCTCTTTTCCTACCTTCTCTCTTTCCATTCCATCCATTTTGTTTTCATTTTCTACCTCTTTTTCTTCTCCCACCTAACCTTTTTGTCACCAAACCCTAGTTTTCCCTAATTTCCCATGATATACATATATTTTCCCCTAATTTTTTAACATATCATCTCGATCCTCTTCCCACCTAATATATTTTCCTTTTTTCTTGTTTCCATTTGACCTTCCTAATTTATATCTCTATATGTTTTTGTGTAGCCTTATTTCCTTATTACAATACCTTTATCCATTAGCGTTTTGTCATATATGCTTTGAATTGGTGTGATTCTTAGTATAAAATTGATATTTAATTTATTTTCCACTTCTTCTCAAAGTAGATCAATGCTTAAAATATCCCAAGGTGATTGATTGAGGTGGATTCACCCTTAACTGCTTTGTTTTGTAGGGTTTCTTATAGATTTTGTGTTTACATACTTAAAATAGAGAAATCTATGATTTTTTTTAAAAATTGCAAAGAGTAAAATGAGATGGAAATAATAGAATAAAAATATGTACACAATTTTGTCCCATTTTAACATATAGACTAGGGTTCCCCCTTTGGACTAGATAGTTGGAAAAATAGGTAGAGAAAACCAAGTTGCTCCCTAGGGAGTAACTTGCCTAGCATCCTTGTCCCTATAGGTCAAAACAACATTTTATCTTCTCTAACAACATTTGACAAGTTTTTTGACCCTAAATCCATCATCACACACGAAATAGATCAAGTGGAAGCCTTCCATTTACACTATTTTCCTCTCTTTTACACACCCATATATACAACTTAGTTTTTAATTTTAATTTTAATTTTATTTCATCTATATTGATTTAATTAACAAAATTATATCTTGGATAATCTTCAACATTTAGAAAATAACCCTTTTATAAAATCCTAAACCTTTGTCATCCTCCATTGGATTAGATAGTTGTTCGAGGTAGAGGAGGACCTAGCTACCTCTTTGGGAGTTGCTTTATCTAGCTACCATGTCCTAAGTTACTAAAAAAAATCCAAAATTTGATGGGCAACTTCCTCTTTTCATTTTGATCCTTTTTCAAATCCATTGCTTCTTGATTTGAGTGCATCTTGGTCCACCTTGCATTTTTTTCCACTTATTTATCCATATTTCAAAGTGCGTGTATATGTTTTTTCATTTCTTTATTTGTCTTGTATGGTATCCAATGAAAAATTTGTCCCAAATCTCATTAATTAGTTCATTAATGTTAAAAGGTAAACTTACACTACATTTACTTGCACATTCGTATTATATTAATAAAAATATATCTTTTAGGTTCTTTAAATATCAAAAACTCAACATAAATGACTAAAATCATGCAAAATTATATAAAAAAATTGAGATGGGTACAAGTTATATTAGACTCATGGCATAACCTCATGCCCATAACCTATCCTATAAAATCCTATGCACATTTCCAAAAAAACCAAACATTTTGCATAAAATAAAATAAAAAGTGGAAATTTTTTACATCAAAATTTGACTCATCATTTACATGATATTTTCATAATTGATAGTGGCCCTCACTTGGCACATGACTACTTTGCATGATGGTGTTAAATCACAATAATCTCTAAGCTCTAAAAGATTAAGTTCTTTGGGAGTTATTGCACAAATTAAAGTGACTTTCGAATATTTCCACTTATATATTGTTGGGTAAGCGAGAAAAACTCTATCTCAAATGAAGACCCAATGTTACATTCCTATAATTTGGACAGGGGCAAAGGATTGGTTGGTGGAATTTTCCCTAGGAAATATCTTAAGAAAAAATAATGTTACAGGTCTGCTTTTGAAGCATTGAGAAATGGGTTCAAAAATGAAGATCCTTGGGCACTAAAAAGAGTGTTGAGTTTGTTCTCGAGGGAATTGGGAAGACAAATGGTGGATATTTTAATGGATAAATTTTATGCTTTATCTTACATTCTAAATCATCAATGCAAGCATGGTAGACCTCTCTGTGTTCTAAGCTTCAAACAACAGGATGCAATAAAGCTCGACAATGAAAAGCAGATTGAAGGAAATTTGATGAAAATAGTGTTAAGGGGCATGGAGAAAATATAGTTCAATGGATAAATTGATTCGTTCCAGATGCAGTTCTAGAAGATGGTATGCAGGGAGGAAAAATAGTTGAAGGCATAATTAGTGATGATCCAGAGGAAATTGCAGTGGTTGGTATGCAAGCTTTTGAAAAGGAGGCATACGATATGGAAGAATGAGTTTATAACATGCCTGTATTACACATTTTGGTTTTTGAAGGTTTTTCTTCTATTTTGATATTTTCTACTATACTGTGGTGATCAATGTAATGTTAATATAGTATCATGTCCTGAATTTTAACCTGGTGATACTTTTTGTGTATAGGGATCAAGGGAAATATTTGGTTTTTTGTATACTCTAATGTTGGGAAAGAATTTATTCTGTTGGGTTTGGTTAATCAGTACTATAATTCTGATTAAGTTTGTAATGATATTTTAAATATTAATATATAATGTTAGGCCTGGCCTTTTGCTTAAAAAAAAAATGTTAGCTAGATAGACCAATTTTAGGCCCTTCAATAATGCTCATAGAATTGGATTTGTTGCTAATGAAGCATTTTCCTTTGTGTCCTTTACCTTACTATCTATATGGGTTCTTCTCTTTTTCTATTGTTGATGATGGTGTTTCCATTCCTAAACCAAATTAATCTCTAGATGATGGCACAAATTATTGATGACAACACACGATCTACTCACATCTCAATCACTCTTTCACAAATTGTGCATATATTACTATCCTTCTTTGACAATGATACTTTTCACCTTTGACACTCACTAAGGACCAAATTGACTTGTCACATTTGTCTATTCACTTGATAGAACCAAACATAATTTTACACATGCCTTTTTTTATCATGTCATTTACACCTACATGCTTATCCACATACATGATCACTTATTATTGATTATCACTTTTTCATCAAGATAATTGAGGCTATCTTACCTTATAATTTTTTGGGTGGCTACTCATGATTTTTGATTCATTCCCATTGCATTATTTGTGTCTTATCACACTATATATTTCCCATGTGGGTATAATCAATTTGATATGTGCTTTAACAATCACATTCTACACTATTGCACATCGATAATCTAACCATATTCTAAGGTCCATTTTATTATATTAAGGGTGTTATGCATTATGCCTTCCCTATCACATCATGCCCTCACATGACCTAGCCATGTTCTAAGATTCACACTAGCCTTCCCCAACTTATTCTATGTCCATTTATAGAGATCTATTTTACCATTGGAGGTCTATTTCCCTACCTCAACCATTGTATGCTCATGTAGCCACCTTGGGGGCATACACCTTTTTCTAGTGTCTTGTGTTCCTATGTAGGCATTTCTATCCATTATGGGTCACATCACCATTTCTCTTTCCCACTATGGGGGTAATTTTATTCCTCGATGATATCTTTGAACCATCTACTTACCACATCTATCTTCCAATATAATTTTACTTATTTTTTATATGATGCATTTTCTTATAGTGATTAATTTACATGATTTACATGCTTATCTTACATTTACATTTCATGTATTATTTCTCCCTCTCCTCCCATCAATTGCATTTGATAGATGCAACGAATTGAATGGGCATATTCTATTACTAACACTCCTATATTGAGGTTGCAAATAAGTATACCTATGCCTACACAAAGAATCATCATCACGACTAGATGAATCACTACCACATGACATGATTGTGCCCAATATGTCATGGCATCCTGTGATTACTAATCCAGTTGGAACATGATCACTTTTAATGACTAAGAAATTTATTTAGAATCTCCTCTTTTTAATGATCAATGATACTAAAAAATTCAACATGTAGTTTTTTCCATTTTCACTTGCATGATAGAAGACACTCATTACATATTTTCCCTCTATTTTGTAGGTTCTCATGAAGCATGCATTTCAAGGATGGACTTAAATAATGACATTTAGTGGAAACTATTACTTTATATAGGCTTGGATATCCTTTGAAATCCAAATATTTACTTCACATGCATATGTTGGAGTGTTGCATATTTGAGGTACATATCATTTTAAGATTCAAATGAATGTCAAAGTGGGGGTTGCAAACCTTGTGTTAATTCCTATTTAGTTTTCTACCCATTTTGAGAGAATGTCTAAGTCCAATTACATATTATCAAATGGTGCAATCTTTGTATGAAGTTGGTCTCATTCCTTAATGCTACAACTCACCCATTTACACACATTCCCACATCCTTTATCAATATCTTATTTGTATCAATGCATATCTCCACAAATCCCTATTTTATTACACATATTATTGCATCCATTTGTTGGCCCCATGGTTTTCATTGCACCAAAAGGTCGAGTTGTTAATGCCCAATACAACTGCCAGAGTTAACTGATCCATGGGAGGTGGTTAGTCCATGTCACGAATCCCGAGGGGAGTGTTGACCATCTGCCAACAATCTCCCCCTCAACGTTAATCGAGGGGATTTGAACCTGACACCTTTGGCTCTAATACCAATTGTTGGCCCCATGATTGTCGTTGCACCAAAGGTCAACTTGTTAATGCTCAATACAACCACCAAAGTTAATAGATCCACGAGAGGCAATTAGTCCATGTCATGAATCCCGAGGGGAGCGCTGACCATTTGCCAACACTATCCCCATACATTCATTATCTACCTTGATTTAATCATTTTCATGTCTTGAATCAATCTTATGAGTGTGGGAACAATCCCACACACATAGATCTAACCTCAAAAATTTCAAAATGTAAATTCAAGATTTGGTTGACTCCTACCCAATCCTTTCTTTCCTAAGAGTTAACTAAATACACATTTGCACTATTTATTGATATGTCCTTGTATTTAAAAGCATTCAATTGCATTCATTTACATATTGATCACTCCATTTACAAAAAATGTTAGGAGTACTCACATTGGAGCACTAAAAAGAACCCAGATTTGTATAATCCTCCTAGAAGCATTCACATGTTTAAAGCCTATTGTCCTAGTTTATTGTGCACAATTGTAAAACAAGTCTTTCACAAGGGTCAAAACTAGGAGAATGTGTACCTTAGAGATCTATCAACCCTGTATATATATTCTTAAATACTATTAATCATGTGTCTAGAGTAAACAACAATGAATTAGGAAAAATAGGAACTAAAAGCCACAAGCAACATGATCACTTCCATACTTCACATGACACAATCATGCCCATAAGAAAGATTGGGAATCACATATTTGATTGCCTATAGAGGTGACAATTGTTCAAAACTTGAGGTGAAGTATAAACAAAGATTCATTGCCATTTCAAGTCTCAAGATAGATCAACTTCAATGCCACATCATAATTACTCTCCTTCATCAAACATAGAGCTAATACCTTTCTCGTAACTCACATTTAGTATTTCAACTCTAGCTTTCTTATCTATATTAGTTTATGCGATAATTGCTTACATTAAGTAATTAGTCTAAATAACATGCTTGGTGAAAGTTTGTTTTCATTTTATAATTCTTTATTACATCAAATTTTACCAAAACTATAAAGGCTACTAAGTTTCTCAGTCCACTAACTTGTTCAAACTTCCAACATTTACCAAAAGATTACAGTTCAATTGGTTGCACTTAATTAGTGAGAATGGTGTTATGCTCCTTGGTTACATTATCCACCAAGATTCAAATCTCTCAAAAGTGCAACTAGTCGAGGTTTAACCTCTAAATGATTTTGATAGACTGGATCCCTCTACTCATAGCAACTTAACCAAAGGATGACTTCTAATATAGATGTATGTTCTCTCATATAATATTATAATCTACTATATAAAAACAAACCCCTTTCAAGATCAACTAAACCAAAAAACAATTTCTAATATAAATGCAGGGGAGAGGGGTCCATAGTGGAGCACCCTAACTTTTGTTTCTCAAATTTATGTGGGAATTTCAAATCAGTCCCAGTTTTGTACAACAGTTTATTGGGCAACTCACTGCTTCTAGCTAAAGTTTTAGGGTCACATCATCAAATATGATGCCATATCAACATGTTTTTTGTTGAGGTATCCAAAAAGGCCCAAAAGAAAAGAGACCAATAGTGGTGCACTAAATCATGTTCTATTGGTGTGCATATGTGGCATCACATGATTTGTTTGTTTGTATACTTTATGGATAAAAAGTGTTTTGTGATTGGATATTAAAGTGTTCCACTATGAGACCCACCATGGATTACTTTTATCCCACCATTGATCTCCGCTCCACTATAGACCCTCTCCCCTACTATGCTTTCTCATAATTTTATCTATTACACTTAATAAACCACCATATAGAAACAAAAGTACTGAGTAGAAATGAAGAAATTGCCTTGTTTCTCACCTTACATTTGGGCAAACATTTTCAATGGAGGGAGAAGTACAAACTTGTAGGGCGGCTGAAAAAGTATGAAGAAAGGTAGAAACGGATCTTGTCAAATCTTAAGCAAATTTCGATGCAGATTTTTGGAACTGAAAGTAAGATCACGTCATCTGGTAAGCACAAACTCGAATTCAGAAGGGACGAAATCTGTCGACGTCACATGAGAAAAAATGTTTATATGTTGGAGACATTTCAGAACGAGATTTCCAAAGTTGTACGTCACATGACGGGAGATTCCAGGAAAGTGGGCCTCCACTAACCGTTGAAGGAATCAAAACAGAATCAGATTCCGTGCCACATTGTGCAGCTGGGGGTTTAGGCGTCCCTACACTTTTCTTGTACATTTTGTTTTACACTTCAGTGAGGTATGATTTTGGTCTCCCCACTTTTGCTTGTACATTTTGTTTCTGGTGTCCCCACTTTTGAAAAGAAAATGTTAAAAAAATGGTATTGAAGACATTCTAAGCGGGAGGTTTAAATTGTCAAGTATGTTGTTATTCTCTTATTCTCAAGACAAACATAAGTAACAAATACGGACCCATGGTGGTTCGTTTTGCCCACTACATAGTCAATGCCTTGGATTAATTGTGCAAATTTTATAGTGGTCAAAGTGAATGGTTATCAGAGGACTAGAGAATATGTATTGGACATCAACTTGAAATGACCACTTTTTGACCTTTGTGTACATAATGAATCTTTCCATATTGTATGTAATTGCCCAGACATCGGAACAATAGCTATAAGCTCTTAAGTGTGATTTAAAGTATCAATTAAAAAACATACATAGTTAAAACTATAAATTAACACACACAAATATATACAAAATAGAAGATTCTCATAAAAAAAATATTAAATAACTAATTTTCACATAAAATATATAAAATTGATTATCAAATTTAAACAAGATCTTAAAAATGTTATTACAAAATTAAATAGAAGTTAAAATATTATAATGAATTGAAATGTAGAAACTAGATCCATTCACTATTCAACTTGTTCAAATTATGATAAACAATTGAAAATTTATGAATTGAGACATATCAAATCACTTTTTATGTTAGTATTGGAGTTTGAAGATTTTAATACATTATTCTAGGCACTTTTCCCTTAAAAGATATCCTAAATTGTTTTGTCTTTGGAAGCCATTCATATTTTATAAACCACTATTTATAATATTAAATGTATGTTGGATTTATTAATTCATGTATATTATTGTAATGATGAAATGCATATTATGTTAGCTTTTGGTTCATTTTGATGAAATATTTTAATATGATTATATAGTAAGTAGTATGTGGTATGTTTTTGTATTATACTCAATTTTTATTTTTATTTTTATATATATATTCTTACATTCACACATTTTAATATTTATAATCTTATCTCAATTTTATTTATGTATGTGCTTTATCATTAGCTTATATTTTTATGCATTCGCTTCTTGTCTTAAGATCATGCATTTCCCATCTTACATCAATTTCATGATATGTAACACTTTCTTGCTAGTTGTTGGGAGCTAATTTGATACATGTTTGTGTGAATATTCATTATGTCTTAGTCTTTAAAGGAATTCATTTGAGCATTTCAAAAAATAGTCAAGCAATCCTAGATCATTTACGATATGAGGAGCATTTACTCACAGGAATATTCAACTTAGATCATTAAAAGGAAATACAATCTACATCAAAATCTCTAAGATATAAGCATGTGTCATAGTGATGCCTTTTATATTCATTTATAATTATACATATGGTCTAATCAAGGGTTGATTGACCTAGGAGAACAAGAACCTTATGATCTAATGATCTCCAAAAGTATCTTTCAACATAGTTGGAATCCTCCATAGCCTCAATCATCAATGATCAAGGAAAAATGGGTTTAAATATGCATTATAGATCAAATCCATGTGGAGGGTCAGATCCACTACATTTGGGATCAAACATATATAGTATAGGGTCAAAATTCTATGAACTTAGTTCATATTTCATTGCTCCTTCCAATGTATGCAAGTTGATATTACGATTTATATTGAAGCTTATCAACCCATGATAGTGACCTCATATTTATGGATGATTTATTTCCAATATTTTGGAGCCTAAAGTATTAAATGCCTCGTCACTCATCTTCAAGTTTATGTGTTACTATATGTAATAGTGAGTGTGCATTAATTAGAAGATCTATTTTATAGTAGTGTACTTATAATACCTCTCTATTTTTACACAAGTTAACATTAATGCCCCATTTGAAAAATTGGGGTAATGAGGATGTACTCAATAGTATTCGTGATGGTCATAATGTAATTTATAAACCAAAGTAATTTATATAATTCACTATATTGAAAGAGCCTCCACATTTGGTATTAAAACAACATTTTGTGACACAATCTCATTAACTTACCTCTTGTATAACCAATGGATAACTCTACACTTGCATTACATAATGTTAATTATTTTTCATTTAAATGCCCCTTTAAGTGTTTCAATTGTGGAAGGATTGGTCATTTTTCATCTAAATGTCCCTATAAAGAATCTAAAGATGGTAATTAAAAAGAGATAAGGTTAAAAGAGGTCTCTATTCCAAGGAAATCAGTTGTTCCTTGAACGATGAGGATAATGATTCAAATGATGAAACCCTATCCATGGCTTTGAAAGAGAAAAAGTGCAATATTGGAGAAAATAAGAGGTCCGATACCTTGCAAGTTGATAAGGTTAATTAAAGATCAATGGTAGTATGCACTACCTTTCATGCAAAGGAAGAGGCCAATGCTTGGGTGATTGATAGTGGTTTCTCTAACCACATAACTGGTGACAAGAGAAGGTTCATTAGTCTTAAGAAGGCTAATGGTGGAGCTGTTATGTTTGGTGCTGACAAGTCAACACAAATTTATGGGAAGGGTGCTATAATAATTGATGGAAAGAACAAGACTGAGGATGTCCTCTATGTTAAAGGTCTAAAGCACAATCTTCTCATTGTCAGTCAGATGTGCAACATGGGATACAATCTTGCATTTCATGGCAATGGCTATGAGATCATAAAGTCAAGGTCTGAAAGATTAGTTGTAGAAGGAACTAGGAAAAATGAAAATGTCTATCATCTAAAGGAGCATAATGGAAGAATCTTCTTATTGGCTCAGCCCGAAGAGTATTGGTTGTGGCACAAAAGGATGGGACACATCAACTTTGACAATATGGTAAAGATTAGTTCCTATCATGTTGTGGGAGATATGCCTAAGATGACCAAGCCTGCAAACACTTTGTGCAAGGAGTGTCAAATGAGAAAGCAAACAAGGAAAAGTTTCAATAGCAAGGAGTTATTTGCTACAATTCCAATGGAGTTGATTCATACTAACCTATACAGACCTACAAGAACAAGGAGTCGACAAGGTGAAAGGTATTTCATCTTTCTTATTGATGGTTACACCATAATGACTTGGGTTACATTTTTAAGGGATAAATCAAAAGCTTTTGATACGTTTAAATTCTTCAAAGAAAAAGTAGAGAATGAGATGGATTGTTAAGATCAAATGCTTAAGATTAGATAGAGGAGGTGAATTTACTTCAAATGAATTTTAATTTTTTTATGAAGATCATGGTATTAGGATACATCTTTCTACTCCTAGGACCCCTCAATAGAATGGGGTAGTAAAGAGGAAGAATAGGACTATGCAAGATATGGCTAGAGCTTTGATGAAATATTTTGATTTGCTTGATTTGTATTAGAAGGAAGCGGTTCATATTGATGTTTATTTCCTTAACATAGTGTAGTTGAGGATCAATAGCACTAAGACCCCTTAAGATTTGTGGTATGGAATACCTCCCATTGTCAAATACTTCATAATATTTGGTAGCAAATGTTATATCAAGAGAGATGAAGGAGACCTTGGAAAGTTTTATTCAAGGTGTGATGGAGGAATATTTCTTGGTTACTCAACCAAGAGAAAGGCCTACAAATGTTACAACAAAAGATTGGGAAAGATGATTGAAAGCACAAATGTTAAGGTGGATGAAGAATTGTATTAGGTCTCACAAGAACAAGAGGTTTTTGGATCTAATATACCTCCTTGGATTGAAGAAGAAGAAGAATAAGAAGAGAAAGAAGAGAAGGAATCAGAACCAGTGAAGGCTCCTAAGACTCCAACAAAGTATGTGCAAAGAAACCATTCATCATATGAGATCATTGGAGATAGGAATGAAGGTGTGCTAACCAGGAGAAGGTTTTCAAGAGCAAGTGGTGCAAGAGCACCATTAAACAAGTTGTGTGCATTAGAATAAGGTCTATAAGACAACTAGATAATGTTATAAGTCAATTGTGGTGTGGATTAGGTGTCTAGGTGATCAAATTTTGCAAAATGTGCTAAAAAAGTGTTAAGTGTTAATTTGGAATAATACAAGTTGTAAAAGTTGTAATAAGACAAGATTGGAAGGCCAACGGTCAAGTCCTTTTAAAAGTTAGTTGTGGAAGTTGTAGGGGTTTTAATTGGAGGGAAAATTATTTAAAAGCTTTGAGAAACTCGTAACATTTTTGATTGAAGACATTTTTGAAGTTGAGGATTGAAATAAAAGGTTGATTTTCTCCATTTTCTAGATTTCATTGTTATAGCAATAGATTTTCCAGTCCGTACAAGACCTTTTGGATTTAATTTTTTTTTGTAGTGTATTTTTTCTACTTATTTTTGAATCCATTTTGAGGCTCTTATCTTGAATTTTGTTCATTTAATCTTCAAATCTCTCGAATTGGCCTGAACAAGGTATTCTTGGTTTTGAAGGGTTCAAAAGCATGTTTTAAACCACCCCACCTTTATGTATGATCTATTATTTGTTGGGATGGATCTAATTCATTAGAGAAAGGTTAGATAATGGAAAATTTGAGTGGGGGGAGGTCTGAGAGAGTGTGGGGTGTGAAGCCCTAAGTGAGAAACTTTGAATTTCCTTATGAAAAGTGAGCTTTTTATGAGTCAAGTTGAGTTTTGATGATTAGGCAATGATAATTTATGTTGAAATAAGAATAAGCAGGGTACTTTGAGTTTTTTTGCAAATTTTTTAAGGTTTGGAGAGTTTGGGAAGTGTGAGTTTCATTAAACCCTAGGATTTCTAGGCTCGTTGAGAGGGTTTTATGGTTTGGCTATTGGGAGGTTGAATCTTTGAGGTTTGATTGAGGAATTTGGGGTTTTGAGACATATTATTTGTTTCCAAAAAGTTTCAGGGATTTTATCCATGTTTAAAGGGTGGTCCCTTTGTAAATTTGGGCTAATTTGAGCCCTTGCAAGCGTAGGAAACCTGCTTTTTGCAATCTGCTTCAAAAAACCTAAGGTGATTGTTTGATATGTTATTTTGCACTGAAATGGGTCCCTGATATGAGTGGTTTTGTGAACTAAAGGGGTGTGTGAGTGGAGTAATACCCGATTTAGTTGTTTTGTTGTGCTACAAGCGAACAATGTGAAATTGTTGAATGCTGAGATTCAGGTATTTTGTGAATTGAAATTTGTTGTCATTGTGTTGAATTGTGTTTGTTTGAAGATTGTGAAAGAGTGATTGGAAGGTGAAGAGGCATTTTCAAGATGCCTCCAAAAGGAAAGTACACAATAAAGGAGATGAATGAAATGATAAACCAATACATGAAGGAGATTAGAGAATTGAAAGAGAGATTGGAAGCCCTAGAAACCAACAAGAGAAGAGAAGAAATTGAGAGTAGTGAGTGAGAAGAAGAAGAAGATGATGAAGATTTTGAGTATGTTGAAGAAGAGCTTGATCCAGAAAACTAGAGAATAGCCAAGTTGATAAAGGTTGTAAAAGGTAACAAATACAAGGTAAAAATAGATGTGCAAAAGTTTGGTGGTGATTTGAATGAAGAGGAATTGTTAGATTGGATAGCATGTTTGGATAACTATTTTGAATGTGAAGAGATTCTTGAAGAACAAAGAGTGGAGATTGACAAAACAAAGCTTAAGGAAATAAGGAAAGTCCAAGATCGTGGATTGGGACAAGATGGTGGCTAAGTTAAAAGGTAAGTTTCTCCCTTCAGATTATCAAGAAGTTACAAAATTTGAGACAAAAGGAAATGGATGTAAAGGCTTACACTGAAGAATTTTGTAGATTGAGCATGAGGTCTAATCCAATGAAAATGAAGATGAGAAAATTGCTAGGTACTTGGGTTGCTTGAGAATGAATATACAAAATGAGTTGGATTTGACTAATCCTAGAAATGTAGAAGAATGTTACAAAATGGAATTGAAGGCTAAAGAGAAGGTGAAGAGAAGACAAGAGAAACCAGTAAGAGGAAGAGGCAGTACTATGAGAGGAAGAGGAAAATTTTCTACTCCAGGGAAAGCAAATGAAAATCAAGGAGAAGAATCAAGCAAGAGAGATGAACAAGTTGTTGATTCCAAGGGTGTATATAGAGGCACAAGGGGAAGATTTGGAGGTGGAAGAAGCTCTAACACTCTTATAGGAAGATGTTATCATTGTCAAGAATTTGGACACCCTGCTTGGAAGTTCCCTAAGAAGGCTAGTTCATCAACAAGTGGAGGAGAAAAGAAGTCTAAAAGAAGAGCTCAACTAGTCCATGAAGATGAGGCTAAAATTTCAAATTCTAATTCACTTTGTGCTACTTCTGAGGTGGGTGAAATGTTGATGATGAAGACTCAATTCTTGAAGAACACAAAGGAAAGAGATTTGCTTCAAAGAAGGGCCTTGTTCAAGACAACTTGTAGATGCAAGGATAAGGTATGTAGAGTCATTGTTGATTAAGGTTGCAGAGATAATATTGTGTCAAATGAGATGGTAGAAAAGTTACATTTGCAAAGAGTGTTGAGGGAGAGACCTTATAAGGTATCATGGGTTAGTGATAAACAAACCTTGGTGGTGAATGAACAAGCAAAAGTGGAGTTTCACATAGGTCAATATAGAGATGAAGTCATTTGTGAAATTATACCAATGACTTGTTGCCACATGTTGCTAGGTAGGCCCTGGCAATTTGAAAAATCAACTATATACCATGGTAGGAAAAATACTTACACTATAGATAAGAGTGGGAAAACATTCTTGTTGACTCTATTGGATTTAGGATTAAATGAATATGGTGAGCTAATTTTGCTTGAGAGAAAGGAGTACACTAATGTTGGTGAAGGTAAAGGAAAGTGTGTGGATTTAGAAGTTAAGGCAAAACAAGTCAAGGTGCAGGTAGTAAGTAAGGAGAGTCAGAGTAATGTGCAGACAGTGCCTAAGAAGAATCTTTATAGTTGGAAAAGAAAAGTAAATGGAGTGGTGTCTCAGACTGGTAAAGGAAATATTGAGAGTGAAGAGCCTTTGGAAAGAAAAGAATACAAGGATATCATCATGATTAGGGCAGTGGAATGTCCTATAACACAAAACAAAGCAAAGAATCAATCAAAAGGTGGTGCAAGAAGTTGGACAATGAGCAACTATACAATGGTTGGTACTAAGGAAGGGACAATAGATGACGTTTATAGGGATGAAAGGACAATAGGATAGTTGAAGAATGATGTGACTGCTGGAACAAATGGTAAGATGAAGTGCAAGGAAAGTACAGGTCTGACAGGGACCCTTAAATGCAATGGTACATTAGAAAGGATAGTGGTAGCCTCGACAAGGACTGGTAAATGTAGATGTATAGGGGATAGTGGTGGAGATGTAAGTGGAAACAACAAGGGACATAGAATGGAACATTAAAGTACAATGATGAAAGTTGTAGAAAGGCATAATGCATATGTAAAGAAATATGGTATGACAGAGTTTGAAGTTGGTAGTGATGATAAACACCCCTTAACACAGTATACATAGTTGGAGCCAAAAACAAGGGAAGATAAGGTTGTCAAGGACACAAGGACAGTAAAGAGAAAAAGGAACCTGACAAAGAAGATCCAAGAGGAAAAATACATGGAGAATATCAAGGAGGACATGTTACATTGCTCTTTCCAAGGGACTTGAAAAAGCTTCAAGCTGGGGTGTATGGTGCAAGAGCACCATTAAACAAGTTGTGTCCATTCAAGATTTTGAAACCTAGGCTTTAGAATGTAGGATTTTTGCTTTAGAATAAGGTCTATAAGACAACTAGATAATGTTATAAGTCAATTGTTGTGTGGATTAGGTGTCTAGGTGATCAAATTTTGCAAAATGTGCTAAAAAAGTGTTAAGTGTTAATTTGGAATAATACAAGTTGTAAAAGTTGTAATAAGGCAAGATTGGAAGGCCAATGGTCAAGGCTTTTTAAAAGTTAGTTGTGGAAGTTTTAGGGGTTTTAGTTGGAGGGAAAATTATTTAAAATCTTTGAGAAACTCGTAACATGTTTGATTGAAGACATTTTTGAAGTTGAGGATTGAAATAAAGGATGATTTTCTCCATTTTCCAAATTTCATTGTTATAGCAACAAATTTTCTAGTCCGTACAGGACCTTTTGGCTTCAAATTTGTTTTGGAAATTGTATTGTAGTGTTTCTACTTCTTTTTGAATCCATTTTGAGGCGCTTATCTTGAATTTTGTTCATTTAATCTTCAAATCTCTCGAACCGGCCTAAACATGGTATTCTTGGTTTTGAAGGGTTAAAAAGCATGTTTTAAACCATCCCACCTTTATATATGATCTGTTACTTGGTGGAATGGATCTAATTCATTAGAGAAAGGTGAGATAATTGACAATTTGAGGTGGGAGGGGTCTAAGAGAGTGTGGGGTGTGAAGCCCTAAGTGAGAAACTTTGAATTTCCTTATGAAAAGTGAGAATTTTATGAGTCAAGTTGAGTTTTGATGAATAGGAAGTGATATTTTATGTTGAAATAAGTATAATCAAGGTAATTTGAGTATTTTTGCAGATTTGTTAAGGTTTGGAGAGTTTGGGAAGCATGAGTTTCATTAAACCCTTGGGTTTCTAGGCTCCTTGAGAGGGTTTTATGGTTTGGCTATTGGGAGGTTGAATCTTTGAGGTATGATTGAGGAATTTTGGGTTTTGAGACATATTATTTTCTTCCCCAAAGTTTCAAGGAGTTTTTCCATGTTTAAAGGGTGGTCCCTTTGTAAATTTGGGCTAATTTGACCCCTTGCAAGTGTAGGAAACTTGATTTTTGTAATCTACTTCAAAACAACCTAAGGTGATTGTTTGATATGTTATTTTGTACTGAAATGGGTCCCTGATATGAGTGGTGTTGTGGACTAAAGGGGTGTGTGAGTGGAGTAATACTTGATTTAGTGGTTTTGTTGTGCTATTAGCAAACAGTGTGAAGTTGTTAAATGGTGAAATTCAGGTAATTTGTGAATTGAAATTTGTTGTCATTGTGTGGAATTGTGTTTGGTGAGTTTGCAAGCCTTCCCCTATTGCATCAGAAAGTGAGAAAGTAAATTTGTTTACTATAATAGGTTGAGCTCAAGAACTTTGTTGATGCTAGCAAAGATGATGGTTGAATAAAGGAAATGGAAGAAGAACTGGATCATATAGAGAAGAATCAGACTTCGGAATTGGTTCCTAGACCTATTGATAAGAATGTTATAGAAAAAAAGTGGGTGCTTCAAAACAAAATGAATGACGATGGTGAAGTTGTAAGGAATAAGGCCAGATTGGTATGTAAGGGATATTTTCATGTTGAGGGTATTGATTTTGAGGAATATTTTGCTCTGATAGCTAGAATAAAGGAAATAAGGATGTTTCTTTCCTTTATTTCTCACAAGAATTTAAAAGTCTATCAGATGGATTTCAATTCAACTTTCTTGTATGGTGATCTAGAGGAAGATGTATATATTGAGCAACCAAATGGTTTCCAATTATCGAAAGATGCAAACATGGTGTGCAAACTCAAGAAAGATTTGTATGGTCTCAAGCAAGCTCCTAGAACTTGGTATACTTGGTTTGATAAGTATTTACTTCAACAAGCATTCAAGAAAGGTATTGCAGATAGTAATCTTTACATTGAGGTTTAGGAAGACAAGCTATTGATTGTGATTGTATATGTTGATGGCATCATCTTTGGTGGAGATGGTGATAATGTGTAAGAATTTTGTAGAATAGATGTCGAAAGAGTTTGAGATGTATATGATTGGTGAGTTGTCTTTCTTCCTTGGGCTTCAAATTTTTTAGCAAGATGGTGGTATCTTTATTTTTTAGGCTAAGTATGTTATAGAGATGTTGAAGAAGTTTGGCATGGAAGATTCCAAACCTGTAGGAGCTCCTGTGGTGATTGATTGTCACTTAAGAAAAATTGATGAGTCTCCAGAGGTTTATCAGACTCTTTATAGGTCCATGATTAGAGGTTTGTTGTACTTGAATACTTCTAGACCTAATATTATACATGCAATATTCCTAGTTACAAAATTTCATGCCAATCCTAAGCAATATCATGTGAAGGCATTGAAAAGAATTTTTAGATACTTGAAGAGAACTCTGGATTATGATATTTGGTTTAAAAAGGATGATAAATTTTCTTTGAGTGCTTATATTGATGCTGATTGGGAAAGATGTGTGGATGACCAGAGAAATACTAGTGATAGTGCATTTTTTTGGGAGAAATCAATGTCATATCTTTTTCTCCTAGATTGATGTGTGCTACCTCCTAGGGGGAGTTGGTAGTAAGGGGAAGTTTTGAAGTAGATTTGTAGGTGTTGTGAATGTATAGTTGTTTGGAGAAGTACTAATGGACAAAGGGAGAGAATGTGATACTATTTCAATAGAATATATTTATCCCTTTGTCCTTGAAGTTAGAGAATATGCTATTGTTTTTATCGTGCAAGTGTGTGTGGCCCTTTGTCCTTGATGTCAAAGGGGGAGAGTGATCAAGTGTGTGTTGCCACCAATGCCAAAGGGGGAGATTTTGGGCATTGGTTGTCATTGATGTCAACACTTGGTGAGATTGTTCCATATGTCTATAAGTTTGTTATTTAGCATTAGTTGTCATTGTTGACAACATTAAATTTGGGTTGTCATTGGTAATTGGGTGTCATGCCTTGTTTGATATCAAGTAAAGTAGTATTGAGTTTGGTTGTTGTAAGTAGAGTTCATTTCATGAGATTTGTTAAGATGGGGATTAGAAGTGATGATGATGGTGGAGAGATGTTGTTTATGGTATTGTTATGCCTTGCATAACCACCCCACTTTGATCTGGATCAAAGTGGGTCCCCCTTCTCTTTTGGTTTCTTTGTTTTGTTTTATTTTCCTTGCTCTTGGGTTGCTTCTGTCTTTTGCTTCAGTTTCTCTTCTGGTTTTGTTTAAACTTTGGCTCTGTTTTGGCTCAATTTGGTTCCTTTCTTGTTAAGTATTCAATGAAGAAATCACAAGCCCAAGTATACCTTATGAAAATGTATCTTATATCCTTCTGATGACTAATGGAAGCATCTGTTTTGCAGGAAGAGGCCACACATGATGACATTTCTCAAGTGAATCCACTTAGAGGGCTTTCCTTAGGACGGTTGGTCATATTTCTCCTTGCAGATGAAAATCGGCAAGACCTTGCTCATGTCTGGCCGACTACTAGCACTTTCTGTCAATGTATATCTGTGTTGCCTTTCGGCAAGATCTAGGGATAGTCACAGCGATAAAAAAAATTGCACACAAGCTCTATCAGCAAGACAGGGGTCGTCCTTTTGGCGACATGGAAATTCCTATCGGCAGGGGCGGTTTGCTTCGGAAAGGGGTCATGGCGAGGTCTTCGGGTCTCATCGACTATCGCACCACAAGCCAACACTTCGACCAAACAAATAGAATTCAGCATGTGGTCTTATTGAAGGCTCATTCTCTCCCCGATGGGGGGATTCCATTGGTGGTCATTGGTGAGAGAACCGGTAGGTCTCGACAACCAAAGAGTGAGCATGCGGAGGTCTTCGCTGAGACGTGAGATGTCTATGGGACATCTCACCAACAAAGGAAAGTCACAACGACATAGATGAGAGTCGCCATAGGTCTTGCCGAAGGATTATTCTTCGGTAGGACATGGTGGGCTTGATATAAAGTCTCAACGAATACATTTGGTCTTGCTGATGCGGAAGAGCTCGCGGAGAGGAAGGGGACGTGCCAAGAGGTCTCAGTGAAATGTAGGAGTCTCGGTGACGTGCTGGGAACGAAAGAAAGGCATGTTGGTATAACTAAAGAGGGGTCTCCTCGATGTAAAAGGACACCAAAGAATGATGAATTCGACATAATGTCTCACTGACTCATGAACTTCATGCCAAAAGGAAGAAAGTGGGCTTAGCGAGGATGAAAAGGGAGTTTGCTAAGGGTCTTGTCGACAGTGATGGATTTCCCAGTAAAGGATGAAGTCTTTCCGATGGTCTTTTGGAGCTCGATATAGCTTTTGTAGCCTGCCAAAACATCTTGCCGACTATCTTGTGTCTTGCCGATGGCTGCCCAATGGTAAAGTTGCATTGGGGAGACACCAGAGGTGTCTCATCGACATGCGATGCTAAGCTACCCACTTTTGACCACTGAAGAGTCTTGTGTGGCCAGTGATTGCCCAATCAGATGGGTCCCTTTTTGAGAGTAGGTGGCAACAGATCGAATGTTCAGGTCTGTAGGGAGGCCCAAGGGCTTTTCTGGAAGGATGGTCAGTATAAAGAGAAGTCCAGGACGTGAAGGAAGCCGAAAGAAAGATGAAAGATCAGTGACTCACAGGGACAGCTGTGGCCACTGTTGGTGAGGAGATAGATCGATATTAATGATGATCTTTTGAGCATTCAAGGTAGATTGCGGGGGGAGTTCAAAGATGGACACCGAGATAGAGGAGTAAATGCAGCAGCTGCCAAAAGATCAAAAGGACTTCTCCTAAGGATAGAAATCCTTCGTGAGCATGGACAACAGGTTTCACATTGAATGCAGTTTTGACTTTCCTAAGAAAGATCTAAGAGCCAACTCTCCTAGATGCAAATATTTTGTAAACCCTAATGTAGGGGGACAACACATTCTCTTGATGCATTTTGTATATAAGGCATGCTTTCCTCTTTGAAAAGGTTAGAATTTTTATGGTCAGAACTGTTAAGTGTTAGCACTTCTAGGATAGAGCTTGGAATTTTAGAGGATTTTCTTAGACTAAGAACTGTTAGGAGTTAGTCAGTGAACAGAAGGAGATAGAGTTGCATCTTGATTCTCAGTAATGAGAGCTTCTTTTGCCTTCTTGGTTAGCAGTAAGGTTTTAGTACACACTGTGATGCATTTTCTAAATTTTCTTAGTGTAGTTGGAAACAATCTGAAGATTCAGATTCTCTATACACTGGTGATTGTGCCAGCTTTGTAAACATTGTTTATCTATTTTAAATAACAATAGAAGCAATAAGAGTTTAATCTACTTCATGTTGTGTTCTTGAATGATACTTGTCTCAGTTTGATCATTTGATTTGTGGAGCCTTCAAGGAATGAAATATTATTTTGTGTTTTGTTTAAATGGTAATTAAAATATGTTATACGAATTAGCACTGTGAATGAGAGAGGTTGTGTGTCAATCACAAGATTATCTTGTTCTACATTTTTGGTTTACAAATTCCTTGAAGTTAACAAGTCTGGTTAAGGTTGGATGAACTATTGTTCTTTCTGTTTCAAAACCTTGATCTATCTTTTGTTGTTTCTTTAAAAACCCCAGTTAAAGTAGGCTTTATTTTCATGCTTGATTTAAGAACAATCCAGAAGCTCAACACCAGTAGGCCCCTTGAATATTACTGTTGCATTGACCACTGAGTAACATTAGCACAGTTGAGACCCAACTACAAAGACCTTGGGAGCTAAGGCATCCATGTGTTGCCTTTCTCTTTCAGGAGAAGCAGGATAACAATATTCTGCTTGCATTGTTGTGGTGCCAAAATCGCCATCAACAAGTATATAGTATGCTATATTATCTCTCCTATTGTTCCTGAGGATGTATGTGATGTAAGAAAGTTCTAGCCTCTGCAAGTTTTTGAAAGTTTTTGTTTTAGGAAGTTCTTGTGAAAATTATTTGGGATAATGCTCAACATTCCTCCGATGTTGGAGATATGATATTTTAGTTTAGGATTTAGAGTTTGTATTTTGTGGATGTTGTAATACTATAATTTTCAGGTCACCTCTATTTCTGAGGAGGTTTCTATTAATTGTAGAAGGTTGGCAGTGTTGTTGGTTGTCTCAACTGGTCTAAAAAATGCTCCACATTTCTTTGCATTGATGTTCCTACTCCTATGGTTTGGTGGATGTGATCTTAGTGTCTTAGTTCAAATTTCACGTGTTTATGTTGTTCAAAAGTTGATATGTTAATATTATATCTTATGATTGTGTATTCTATACTTTTGGGATCAAGTGTTCTCCTATTTGGTTTGTAGAAGTTGTTGGTAGCATGACAATATAAAATAAGTATCTAGAAATGGTATTGGATGTTCATGGAACATATTTTTGTGATCCACACATCAATGGTTGATCTCTTTGGTGTTGCACTATGCTTTATGTTGGTTCTCTAGGTTATTTGTGGTTGTCTAGTTGGAAAGGCTTGTTATCTTTCTTATGTTATGTGCTTGACGGTTTGCACCAAAATATGAATTTGTGTTAAGATGTATTTGGGTCCTGACCTATCTTTTTGAGGACCACATTGAGTTGGTTTAGTTGAAGTTATTTTTTTGGGCTGACTGGTAATGTGCTACAATTTTCATCTACAAGCTTTCATTGTTGTTGACTTGAGATGATGTGCGCTAGTATGTGAGTTGTTTAAAATCACATGGAAGATGTAATAAGGTTGTTTTTGGTCATGTCTATCTCCTGGATAGGACCACACTATGTTTTTATCGCTAACTTGTTGAGATTATTGTTTATCTTTCTTCTAACGAACCTAATTGATGTTATGTGAAGTTGCAAAGGATATAAATGTAAAATCAAATAAATTGTAAAGTGAGTGAATAGGGTATTGTATTCAAGATCATGAAAAATTAGTGTGAAAGTGTATGAAAGATAGATTAGATTTACTTTAACACCTCATTCAATAGAGTGTATTTTTGACATATGTTGTAATTTCTATAAAATTCTTGTATTCTAATTTGAGGTAGTGAATCTCATTAGGTCCTTATATCTTTCCCTAGAGTTGTGCACTTTAGTTCTACAAGTCCCTTGTATCTTTATCTAAGGTTGTGCGCCTTAGTTTGTAATTATTTTGGTAGTGAAACTTGTAACTTTTGTAAGCAGTGAGCTTCATATATTTTGAGTTAACTCTCATTGTGGTTTTTCCTTCATTAGGTTTTCCACATAAATCTAGTGTTAATGTGTGTTCCTTTTTTCATTTTCATTGTCGTTGATCTAGTTAAGGGTTGAATTATCCTATCTTTCATTGATGAGGGTTGATGACCTTGTTAGGGAGCTAAATTGCTCTATATTTTTTTGTTGTTGATCTATTTGAGGTTTTTTTATCTAATAAAGAAGTTTGAGTTTGCTGAAGGGTTTAGTTTTTGAAAATATTGGTTCACCCTCCCCTTTCAATATCTGAGTATGTTCAACATATAAAACTATGTAAATGATAATTTAACTTAATTAAATATTATTCTATCTATTATTACACATATACCCATGCATGCTATAGGTTAAGAGTGTAGTACAATTCACAATAGTATAATCGTCCATAGGAAAGAGTAGAAGAAACTCAACATGCGAGCTAGCAAGAACATCTGTAGAAAAAGGGGGTATAAAATGTGTAGCACCATCTTATATAAAGATAAATAACACAATATACCAATAATAAGATATAGAAAAAAGGTAAATAATGTAAGGAGAACTCAACCAATGGCTGAGGTGAAATGGTCAATGACAAGGTGGTCAATATTCTTAAAATTAATTTATAAGGACTTCATCAAGTGTGTAATGTGAGAAAGAGAAATAACAAGAGGAAGCTCTAGAGGGAAATGTGATTGATTTATAAATAATTTTTTCACTTAGTGGTGTTGTTTGGGATAGTAAACAATTCTTGGAGGTTGGAGAATCCTCAAGATGGTATGGGACATCCATTTATAGGATTTTTTTATCTTAGATAAACCCTAGTATTTTATGACATTAACATAACTTATAGTTGCAAGTAGTGAAAAAAGAGTAATGATCAATATGAATTTAACTGTATAATGGTGAGTTTCATCGAGAAAATGTGTCTCAACCTTGCAATTACATAAGTTATTGTTGATACATTAGGTATTGTTCATTTGAAAATGACAGAGGGGTGTAGGGGGTCTCCCCCCACGAGGGGTCCAGGGGGATCGTCCCCCCAACTGGGGTCTAGGGGAAGTACCCCCGAAAGGAAAATTTTAATTATATTTTATTATTGTAAATCTAGAATTTTCATCATTATGTCTCATATCTAACAACTGATATTTTATTAGCTTGAATTTCCCTAGAAAGCAACCTTATTTTATGAGGGAATTGTATTACAACTGAGTATTGTGATGTATTTTGAGAGTCTGATAGCAGCCATGTTGCCTTTGGATCTTTGGTTGGTGATACTCTTGTGAGAATCTTGCTCTGCAAGTATATTGTAATCTTTATGATTTTTAAATAATATATTGGACAACTTTTGGAGTGTGGGGTTTTTCTCCCAAAAGGGTTTTCCCCATGTAAATCATGGTGTTGTGGTATGCATGATATATGTGTTTATTTCTATTTAAGTTTATGCAATTTTTAAATATATGTAATTTTTTTGTATTATTCTCCTCTCAAGATTAGTGTAGGAAGTTGTTTCACTACCTTAGCTTCCTTACAAGTGGTATCAAATACTAATCACCTTTGGTTTCGGTTTTGGGTTGTTGGGTTTCTTTGAACTAATCCAAATTTGAATGGGAGCTTGTGCAAAAGACACTTTGTGACCTTGTTACAAGAATTTTTAGATGGTTAGTTCAACAAGGAGAATAGAGGTGGAGAAATTTTATGGAAATAATTTTGAAATGTGGAAGCTGAAGATAGGAAGAAATTGTATCAAGCCAAATCTCTAGTGAACAAGATTTTCTTGAGGAAGAAATTGTTTTCCTTAAGAATGAAAGAGGGTGGAAAAATTGCATACCACTTAGAAGCATTCAATATGTTGGTCGATCAATTGGCATTAATTGGTGTCAAAATGGACGAGGAAGAGAAATGTTAGATCCTACTTTTTTCTTTGCCTGATTCATGGGGTTCTCTTGTTATGGCTATTGGGAGTATTTCTGTTATATTGAAGACTGAAGATATGGTGGGTTCTTTGCTTTCTGAAGATATGAGGAGGAAGGTATCCATCAATGCTAAGGCAGCCCTGAATGTTCATGGAAGACCTAAGGAAAAAGGAAATAATAATGAGAAGTGTGAAAAATCCAAGTACAACGGGAGATCTAAGTCTCCTAGAAAGTCCAAAGTTATTTGTTGGAACTGTGATAAGCCTAGAGATGTTCATAAGGACTGCACAGAAGAAAAGAAGAAAAAGAAGAAGAATTTTGATTTTGATTATGGGCCTGAGAAGGAAGATGGTAGAACAAAAAGGATTAATGGTGTGTTGCATATCCCTGGTTTAGCATGAAATTTGTTATCTATGAGAACTAATAGATGCAGGTGTGCAGGTAGTACTTTCTGATGTAGGATGCAAGATGGTCAGAGGTGCTATGGTGATTGCTAGAGGTGTCAGATATGGCACATTGTATAAGTTAGATGCATGTACTGTTGAGTGCATTAGTACTTCTATGAAAAGGAAGTTTGTGGAAGAAGTGAGGGTTTCACCTTCAATAGATGGTCATGTCTTTTGGGTACCCAAGGGTGCTCTTTCTTCTGAATCAAAGTTACTGTTGTCACCGAGAAATGCACCCTGATGCAAAGTTGTAAAACTAAGCTTTCTAGTGAAACATTGGATCACTCCGAGGCTGTGGGTCACTTGAGATTGAAGTGAACCTCCGGATAAGGCCAACTTCCTTTGGTATCACCTAGACTACCGATCCGTAAAGGGAAAGGGAGAAGGAGAATACATAAACAATGGAAATTAAATCCTAGGGTGATACATCAAAATGACAAGAACATTGAGATACTCGATTTACACTTGAATACTGGTGACAACCATGGGACTGCACAACAAGATCCTATAGATCACACATACAAACAGGTTTGACATGCACATGCCTTCAAGAAGGAAAGGTAGATTTTCACAAACTAGAAGCTCACGTGCAAGATTAAGTAAACACAGTTTGTAACCTACATGAAACTACTTCTGCAAAGAAGGGCACGACATGAAAACAAAAGCTATAAGGAAAGAAAATATTCACTAAGTACCTCAATGAATCAAAAAAAATGCACAATACTTCATAAGAATCAGAAGGCAAAAGATGGACCATCAATGGTAACAAAGGTATATTTTGTATATTATGTTCCAATTGAGTTATAGAAACATACATTAATTGAGAAAGGATTGATAAAAAAATCACTAACTCCCTTGAATGCATAATCGGAACTATTTACAAAAAGGAAAAAAATGCCTTATATATAGACTGTGTCAGCCCCTTAGGGCTTACAAAATATTAGGCTCAGAAAGATCTATCTTCAGATCTTTTGGATGAATTAATGCTACAACCTGCGCATCCTGGTTGTCCATGTCGGTGTGAAAGATTGCTCGAGGAAGCCTTCTTTAGATATTCCACAGCTACTGCATTCATTCTGATCCTGACATCTTGTCTTGTTTTCTAACCTCCCTGTCGAGCTCCTTGAATGCTCTTGGTCTTACAACAAATACATGTTGTCTTTCGCCCTGTTGATCTTCTTCCTTAGATTGCCACGGTTAACCTTCAGATCTCCCTGATTGGTTGAGTGAATTCCACATAGCCTCCTCGGGTGGTCAAAACCCCTTCCTGCAGAATCGCATCTCGGTGAGACACTGAAAGTGTCTCACCGATGTGATTATGCCATTCTGAAGCTATCGACATAACATGGAGCTATCATTGAGACTTCTGGTGAGCCCAAAAGATCATACCGATGTTACCTCTGTGGTCACCAAGATAAACGCTCATCGGTAAGACATCATACCGAGTGTACAGCCTCCTCTCGAAGTCTTCACAAACTTGACATTACAAACCATATCGGCAAGAGTTTGCCGATGTTACCTCGAAACACTTTGTCCTACTGAGCTCTTTATTTCCTTCCTTGGTTGAGACCATGGCAAGTCGGAAAGACTCCTGGCAAGACTCCCTGTCATTCGCAAGGCATCAGTCTATCGACTAGACCTCTCATCAGGCTCCCTATCTCTAGGTGATGAGCTACCTTCTCTTTGGTTGGGGAGACATCCTGCTTTTGCCAAGACATCATGGTGAAACTGTTTCCTTGGCTGAGACCTTCTTCATTCTAGCAAGAGTTCACCCCATCGGTGAAACATCTTGGCGATCACTTTTCTCCCAGCGAGCTTATTTCTGCATCGACAAGACCCTAGGGCATCGCTGAGACTTCATGGCGACCCCTCCATCCTTTGTCAAAAATAACATCCTCTGTCGAGGCTTCTTTATCTTCTATCGGTGAAACCTTGGCCTATCGGCCAGACCCTTTGCCAAGCACACTAGTCTCCCCGAACTCACATCTTTCAGCTAGACCCCTGCTTGTCGCCGAGACCATATGCCGAAGGCACATCTTATGTTGAAGGAAGAAACCCTCTTTAGGCGAGACACCCTGTCATCGAGGAGACTCTTGCTGAACCCCTCTCATGATTGCCAAGACATTCCATTCTTGCTAAGACTTCTTAGCGAGCTCCTTTACTTACCCTGAAGTGCCCAGTTGGTGTAACCTTCATCCTTCGGCAAGACACTTTTCCGAAGGCTATCTCCTATGCCGAGCTACTCTATTTCTTTCAAAAAGAGGCCATTAGTCTCTCCCCGAATGCATTTTACCTTATTGAGCTCCACTTTCCTTTCACTGAGACTTAAGCAAGTTGGTAGGACCTCATGGTGAATCACTCATCCTTTCACGAGCCCCCTTTACTGTCGGCGAGACATCGGAGTCAAGAAGACCTTATCTTTAGTGACATCATTTTTCTGTTAGGGAGACATCTTTGCTTTGGCATGACCCTACACTGATATCCAATGTTCTCGGCGAAGTCTTTCATGCTTGGCGAGACTCTTGTCGAAGGCAAACATATCAAGGCCCCCTTTCATCCTTCGGTAAGAAATCCTTCGCTCGCCGAGACATCTTGTTGAGCCCCCTACTTTTGCCGAGCTCTTCATTTCGGGGAGACCTTGTGACTTCGGCGAGACTTCCTAGCAAAGCTCGCTTGCTTTTCTGAGCTCCATTTCATTTTTCAGTGAGACATCTGAAATGCCTTGCCGATAGGCAACACAAACATTTCAAAAATGAATTGGGGAAACCCTGCCATTCTCACGCCGAACCTTATTGTTGCCGGGGAGACCTCCTATTTATCACCGAGACATCTTGGCGAATGCTTTGTCACACCGAAGGTTCTTCAAGTCGGGGAGACCTCTTCTCTTCGGTAAGACCTTTCGGCGAAGTCTGTTGACATACGCCAAGAAGATCCCGCTTTTCCTTATTAGCGAGACTCGATGCATTCGACAAGACCTCCCTTTGAAGAAAAGAAACTTTGCCGAACTAAAAACCCTTGGTCACTGGGATGATGGGCGATGTCTTGTTGATAGGGATCCATAGGAAAACCCTACTCATCGTGACACTCCTGGGGTCTTGGCAACTCTATCTTTAGAAGATTTCCATGCCAAACCTGAACAAGGCAGGCTTCTTCACTGAGTTCCCTGTGACCTAGCATCAGATTCATGACTTTGGCCCTAGGCCGAATGCTCCATTTGGCCTCTGAACCTCTATCACATGATATTCTGCCTGATTGATCTTGAGGGTAAAAATTAGGTAACAGTTACCTGAAGAGAAAGTTATGTTATGGAGCCAAATACTTGGCCACATTGGAAAACAAAATCCTGTTTAGTTTTACTTGAGTTCTCATAAATCTTGTGGTGTATTGGATCCTATTCATTATGATTTGTTTGGTCATGTAGATTTTCCTTCAATTGGTAAATCCACATATTATGTTTTCTTTATTGATGATTATAGTAGAAGGACATGGGTATATTTTCTAAAGAGTAAATATGAAGTTTTCAGTCGATTTAAAGAATTTAAAGCAATGGTTGAGTTGAGAACTAGAAAGAAAATAAAATTTTTGAGGACTGATAATGGTAGTGAATTTTTCTCTAATGATTTCGATAAATTATGTAAAGATTGTGGTATTCATAGGAAAAAGGAAAGTTTTTATTCTCCACAACATAATGGAGTTGCAGAAAGAATGAATAGGGAATTTTTGAAGAAGGCTATGAGTATGTGTAGTGGTGTTGGTCTAGAACAAAGGTTTTGGGATGAAGCTATTGCCACTTCCTGTTACCTGATTAACATGTCTCCTACATCAGCTCTTGTTGATAAGACACCTATAGAGGCATGTTCAGGAAATGAGCCTTCATTAAGACATCTTAGATTTTTTGGTTGCAAAGCATATGCACATGTGCCAAAGGAGAAGTGAACAAAGTTGGAGAACAAGGCTATGAAATGTATCTTCATCGGATATAGTTGTGGTGTGAAAGGATACAAGCTTTGGGATCCTACTGCATAGAAGGTAATACATAGTAGAAGTGTTATTTTTAGAGAAACTAAGCCTTCTTTTCTCACATTGTAGCCAGAACAAAGCAAATAGGAATATGTAATTCAATTTCCTTCTACACTTGAGAAAGTTGAATCGAGGCCCATGGATAGACAAGAAGTTGAGGAGAGCTCATCTAGATTTAAATCTTCAAAAGAGGAGGAAGAACCTCCAACTCATCTTGTTCGTAGGTATATAAGGTAGAGACAACCACCTGAAAGGTACTCACCTAATTATTGGAGATGTATTTTTTATTTGGATACTAACATGGATAAACCTAGATTGGTAGAAGAGGAATAATGTATGAATGGTGCAAAATCTTGGAAGATTGCCATGGATGAAGAAATGATAGCTTTGAAAAAGAATGATACATGAGATCTTGTAACATTTCCTAAAGGAAGAAAACCTGTTGGTTGCAAATGGGTGTTTAAGAAAAAGATTGGTTTAGATGAAACTATTGAGAAGTACAAAGCAAGGTTGGTTGCAAAAGGTTACTCTCAAGTTGAGGTTTTTAATTATGGTAGATATTTTCTCCTAATGCAAAAATGATATCCACTAGATTTTTGTTTTCTATTGTTGTTGCTTATGATTTAGAGGTTGAGGAAATGGATGTGAAAAATGCTTTCCTTCATGGTGACTTGGAGGAGGATATTTATATGACACAAACAAAGCACTATGTGGTGAAAGGTAAAAGTAAATTGGTTTGCAAATTGAAGAAATCTTTGTATGGCTTAAAAAAGAGTCCTAGGATACATGTGGCACCAAAAATTTGATACATATGTGTTGAGTTTGGGATTTGAGTGTTCTAAATCAATTCATTGTGTTTATTATAAAACTGACGTTGATCACTTCCTGTTTATCACATTGTATGTTGATGATATGTTATTTGTTGGTAAAGGGAAAGGTATGATTTGAGAACTAAAATCTCAACTTGCTACTGAGTTTTAAATGAAGTATCTTAGTGCAACTAAACACATTCTTGGGATGGAAATTAAAAGAGATAGAGTGAACATAAAGCTATAGCATGGCCAAAGTAAGTATGTCAATTCAATTTTATTGAGGTTTGATATGCATAATTGTAGACCATTGTGTGTTCCTATTTCAATTGGAACAAAGTTATCCATTTTGGATTGTCCAACATCCCCATCAGATATGAAAGACATGAGTAGAGTACCTTACCAAAGTGCAGTTGGAAGTTTGATGTATGTTATGGTTTGTACTAGACTAGACATTTCCCAAGCAGTGGGAGTTCTTTCTAGATATATGCCTAATCTTGGTAGAGTTCATTGGGATGCAATTAAAATATTCTTTAGATATTTGCACGGTACCTCAGATTATTCCTTGTGTTATCATAGTAATATGACTAAAGATGATATTTCCCTTGACATTCATGGTTATGTAGATTTGGACTGGGTTGATGATGTTGATAGTAGAAGACCCACAAGTGCTTATGTGTTTACTTTATTTGGTGGTACAATTAGTTGGATAAGCGATAGGTTGTGGTTACTTTGTCCACTATTGAAGCATAGTATATGGCAACTAGTCATGTTTGTAAAGAAACCATTTGGATTAAGAGATTTGGTTTATATATTGGAATAAAACAAGGTGTAGTGACAATTTATTGTGACAATTAAAGTGTGATACATCTAGCCAAGAACCTGACATTTCATGCCAGGACCAAGCACATTGATGTGCAGTATCATTTTGTTAGAGATATGGTCGAAGATGGAAGGGTGAAGTTGGTTAAGGTAGAGACTTTGATGAGTGTTGTTGATTATTTAACTAAACTTGTGAGCATAGAGAAGTTTAGATGGTGTTCAGTGACTATGGGCCTTTTGACCCCTAGCAATTAAGAGATGATGTTTACACCCTCCCGTTGTATTTGCAAGGTGTTTGATAAGTGGGAGATTTGTTAAGAAAATGTGTCTTAATCTTGAAATTACATAACTTATTGATGATACATTAGGTACTTTTTGTTTGATGATGACAAGGTCAGTGCGAGGGGATCTCCCCTCGCGAGGGGGCTAGGAGATCATCCCCCTAGCTGGGGTCTAGGGGAAACACCCCCAAAAGGAAAATTTTATTTATATTTTATTATTGTAAATCTATACCATTCATCATTATGTCTCATATCTTATGGTCGATATTTTATTATCTTGACTCGCCCTAGAAGGAAACCCTATTTTATGAGGGAATTGTATTAGGACTGAGTATTGTGATGTATTTTGAGAGTTTGATAGTGGTCGTGTTGTCTCTAGATCTTTGGTTGGTGATACTCCTATGAGAAGCTTGCTCTACAAGTATAATGTAATCTTTATGATTTTTGAATAATATATTGGGCAGCTTTTGGAGTGTGGGTTTTTTCTCCCAAAAGGGTTTTCCCCACATAAAGCATTGTGTTGTGGTATGCATGATATATGTGTTTTTTTTTGTTTAAGTTTATGTAACTATTAAAGATATCTAAAAGTTTTACATTATTCTCCTCTCAAGATTAGTGTAGGAAGTTGTTCCACTACCTTAGCTTCCTTACAAATTTATTACTACAATAGGAAACATGTAATCACATCTCCATCAAAATTCATAAAAATGTCTCACCTGGCTATTTGTGTTAGGTGAAATTCTAGGTTTCAAACTTTCCTCCTCTTGGCACATTTTCTCTAAATTTTTAATCTTATCTATTCATTGTAATTTTACTTTTAGTCCCTATGAGAAAATTTAATGCAACTATTAGTTTCTCATATGCATTTTTGAAGGCTATACTTGGATATTATAATTGAATTATTTGAATGTTTAATAAACTATCACAATGTAGAGGCAGAGGAAGTTATTTTATAGCTACTATAGTTATTTTGTAGCTTAGAAAATATATATGATCTATACATAGAAATATGAAAGGATAATATTGTTGCAAGTATGAAGGTGTTGCCATTGATGTCAACTATGTGTTAAGTTTGTTACATGATGAGGATGTCCAGGATATCGAGAAAATTATGAAAAAGAGGAAAACAGGTTGTTATAGGTTGTGCATGTGTAGTTGAGATATTGAGGAAGTGTTGTGAGTACACGGATCTATCTTTATGTTGCAGTGTCTAAAGATGATTTGGAATGAAGTAATGAGCTGAGATGATGTCTCTAGTACTTGGTTTCCAAGTGCTTTTGAGAAAATTTGATAAACATAGAAAATAATGTTGTGCAAGTGTTCAGAATGTGCTCCAAGTTGTGCTCCATGTTTCTTCTGTGTTGATGCTATGATTGTGTAGATATGATATGTTGTTCAAGGTTGTAAGAGGTTGTTGTATTTAGAATTTGGGTTTCCTAGATCATTGTAGAAAGAAATTATTTTCACCAGTGTGTGAACCAATTTTTTAGTGATGATTTCTGTGGCTTGGGAGAAATGTACTTTCTCCACATTTCTTCACAATTTGGCTTCAAGTTTTTCAAATTTAGGAAGATTCTTATAATATTTGTACCTTTTAGAATTCAAGTTTTCACTTGATTTGGTATAGTACAATGTGTGTTCCATGCATCAATGTGCGAATAAGGTTTACCAGATGTTTTGGGTTGGATTATTTCTATGTTGCGAGTTGGGATGAAGTATTTTTTGGATCTCAAGTGGTTCAAGGATTATACTAGATCATGTTCAAGTGAATTTTGTTGTTTGAAAGTTTTAAATTGATTTAAGGAAGTGTGTACTTAATTTTTTATGGTGTTTAGCATGGGTATTGGCCAACCTTGTGTTAACACTACATGTGAGGCTTGTGGAAGCATATTGAGGTGTGTTAGGATTCATTTGGGTCCTAATTAAGGGTTTATATAGGTCACATTCATTCCTAATCCACTATGGAAATGTTTAGTTGTCGACCTAATTTGAATTTTTAAGTGTAATGGATAGTTTCCGACCATGGAGAAAGTTTTCAAGGTTGATATTGATATAAATAAGAGTAGTGATGTTGTGATATGCAAGAGAGAAGCAAGATAGATGCGAGATCAATGAAAGTGATGTGTGATGAGAATTTGAGCAGAGTAGTGCGAAATTCAAAATATTAGATTCCTAAAGGCAGTGAGATGAAGGTGTTCAAAATATTTCATGCAAGACTATGAAAGTGTTGGAGCATTTGTGGTGGACTCCTTGTTACATTGAGAAGCTTTTCTATTTGTAATATTTCTTTTCTATATTCTTGTGTTCTTTTTGTGATAGTGAGCCTTGGCTGTGAGCCTTTTTAGATAATGTATCCTATTATGGTAGTGAGCCCTTGTACCAATTTCGTAATTGCTTATATTGTGAGCTAATCCTCACTATGGTTTTTCCCTCATTGGGTTTTCCACATAAATCTAATTTTCTCTTGTGTATGGTGTTGTTATTTCAGTTTCTATTATTTGCATTTCATGTTTAATCACTTTAACATAATAAGATTTTAATGAATGCATGTGGATCTGACTACTATTAAGGGTTTTGATGTTTTAATTTTCTACAACTGATTCACCCCCCTCTCAGTTGTCTTGTTCATTCAACAAATATCTATTTGTAATTATATTTTGATTAATTAAGTAAAATTATGGTCACATTTTCTATATTTTTTGTAGTGTAGAAAATTGCATACCTTAACGATTTCACATTATGTTTTTGGACCCCCTAAATTATTAAGCCTAATTGACCCCATAATTGCCTAAAATTATGTATTTTGAAGCCCATTTGTACCTGTTTTCAATAAATGACAAGCATTGAATAAATGCATTCAACTCATATGTTGCCCCCAACATTGAGTGTCCTAGAAATTTGGGCCAAGACCTAGTCACCCATGGGCGACTGAGTCCCCTTTCGTAGCTAGGACCCAAATTTAAATGTGTTGTTGGTAGCATTTTAACATCCAAATTTCAAATTTCAAATGTTGAATTTTGGGATCTAATTTTTGGGAAATTGAATAAATGCCTATAAATACCTAGTTGTTTCATCATGTGAGACTAGAAAAGAAAGAATCTAGCAAGAGGTGAAATTCAAGGTCATTCAAGAGAAATTCAAGAGCAACATTATTAGAGTTTATTGCAACAATTAAAGATTCAAGCATCATGTCAAAATGTATGTGAGTTCATGTTTTTATTTTATCATGGTTTTGTGAAGGTTAACCTTGTAGGTTTCCAAAGCATTCAAGCAAAGAAAGATCCAAATCCTTGAGGTGATGTGTATGTCTTAAATCATTCAGGGTAGACATTGAAGGGTGGTGAGTTGTAGCACATTGTGATTTCATCATTCCTTGCTTTCAATTATCATTTTATCATTGATATTGTCATTGTGGAAGTGGAAACACTTACATGGGGTTTGACTAAGGCAAGCCCCTAAATGGCCCAAAATTTCCTCTCTTTTTGAATGTGTAGATCTCAGGTTGAAGAGGATTGAAGGAATTTTGAAGATAAATTCTCCATTGTTGCATTTAAAGCTCTAGAAGTTATCAAACCACATAAACTCACCTACATAATTTACTGATGACATTTCAAAAATTTTACAACTGGAAAATAGAAGTTCAAATCCAACACCAGAGGACCCCAAAAGTTGAGCAAGACACCTTAACAAAGACTCAATAGCCATTGGGTTACCTATTCCTTGTAGGCATAGCCAAACCAATTTTTCTAGGTAGGTACATAACAGCCTGCACTTTCTAAATCCACTTGCAAATTACTGTTTCAGTTTGTTTACTTTTAGGAAATTACATTTATCATATTAGGTCATATAGTTTAATTAGGGAAATCATTCCAAATCATTTCCAAATCATTCCTAAGACTCAAAAGATGCAAATCTAGGTTTGATTGACTCACCTTGGAGGTTGAAATTCAATCTATGCACCTTGTTGATTTGCATCCTAATGAAATCCTAGAAATTATGGAACATTAACCCTAGGTTTTGGGAATTAAACTTAGGGTATCCACATTTTTATATTTCATTTTTTAAGTGAATTTTCTCTAAGACAATCTTGCATTCCTTTATGATGTTTTACTATATGTTATATTGCATTTTATTATTAAAATAATTTTATTCGAATTCATTCATATATTATCTTAAGTACATAACTTATATCTATTGTTGATGAACTAATCAAGGAATACCTTCACTAATTTAAAAACTAATCAATTAGAAGTGCAAATAACATATAAATGACAACATCTATAATATATTTAAGTGGAGGCTTGTTCAAAGTGAATATAGGATCCATAACAATAACATGTGTAGAAATAGGATCCAAAGTATAGTACGAGTAGAAAATTAAATTTCTATAAGAGGTTCAAGGGGATTCTTAAGAAGGGACGTATGCTCCAAAACAAAATTATGTATAATTTTTTATGTAGTTGTAGGTATGTAAAATGATAATGGTCATTAACATGTGCATGACAAGTGAAATATTTGACATGAACTAGTGTTGACTCATCTACCAAGTGAACATTGTCCTTGTGAGGAGATTTGAGATGTGCATCATGTGGAGAAATTGTGATAGCACCCTCCTTAAGAAGTCCATGTATTTTTATTTTTAATTATCAATAGTGATTAGTAAAGTGTCTTGCATCTTATAATATTCATAAGAAATAAGGGATCTGAAGAACCATAATTTGTATTTTTCTTAAATATGTTAGGGGGAGAATGATTTGTTTAGATTCCAAGAGAAGTGGTAATACATTAGATTAATAGGAAAAATAATATATTTGAATGTTATTTCTTCTTGTTTATTTTAGGAAATAGGATAAAATTTTGTTGGAAAAGCTTTAAAAGAGGTTCCATAGATAAATGGAAAGGATGGTTTTCATAGTGGATAATATCAAGATCAAATACATTATGTTCAACTTGAATTGCAACAAGAGATAAATTTATCCTGTATACAAGACAAGATATTTTCTAGAAAGAGATACTTGAGAAGATAATCAAGAGGTTGGAGAAACATATGAATGAGAAAAAAAAAAGATGCATGAAGGATAGCCCCAAATACTATCATTGAAAGATTATTTTCATTATACCATGTAATATGGACCTTAGGATCCATGTTAAATTGAAAAGGGTGTAAAAATAATTGAATGGAATTAAAAGGGATTGTAGTGAACCATGAGGTAAGATATAAAACTAATCTAAAGTATAATCTATCAAGGTATTGGTCAAGCCATTATCAACACATGTAAATTGGGATAAGTATAAATGATAGAATTTTCTTGCATAATGAAAGGGGAATTCTAAGTATAAAGTTTCATACCAATAATATAAAGAGATATGAGAATATCATAATAAGTAAAAAACTATGAAAATGTAGGAGTAGTATAAGAAAAAGTAAGATAATCCAATTATGTATCAAGTTATTGGAGTTTTACATATGTATAGGTGTCAAATCTAAATTAAAATAAAAATGTGTTAAATTGATTGTGTTTTCCATGTGTCAAGTTTTTGAATTCAATTAGAATATCTCTATTCTTTTAAGGTTATATTTCTCTTCTATTTCAGAAATAAAACAAATAATCTAGCAATATTCTAAAAAAATTAAGTTAAAAAATAAAGTACTTTCTAGGCTAAAACTAAGGGTTGGGTTGAAAATATAACACCTATAGAAAATTGAAGTACATAATTGATAAATTGAGGAGAGAACTAGAAAAAAAACCTAGTGTCAAAGTATGAATCTCAATGTCTAAGATCTAGTCATGATGTATGGATGTCCACACAATGCACTATCCCTTGATCATATGTTGTATTTCTCACACAATGGTGACCAGTGAAAAACTCATTTTCCTTGTACATTAGGAGGTAACAACAATAAATAATACTCCTTATGCAATAAATTTTATTAGAAGATGAATTGGAAGGGAAAATTTTGGACTATTTATTTCAAATTTCAGAATCTTCATATTAAAATGAAAATTCCCCTTCACAAAGGTGGTTTCATAACTGATATTATAATTTTGAAATTGTCACTTCAAGTGAACCAATAATTTTAAAATCACCTACTATATGGATCCTTTTTATTCTATTAAGAAAAATAGACTTGAAACTTTTGGAAATGACAACCTAAGGAAGTTTGACACCTTTTTTTGGTGTCACTAGATAGGAAATATCATATCTTGTGAATTTATAGTAGATTATTTAATACTATAAATAAATAAATTTATATGTATTAGAGGTAGAGAGGATAAACTTATTAATATTTTTCCTTTAACATCAGTGGTGAGATATTGGAACTAGGTGGAAATTTGGTCTAAGGGAAGCAAGTTGGGTGAGTAAAAAATAAAGTTTAAATTTATCTCAGTTTTCTTTTCATTTCTTTAAAGGAATATACAAGAATTATTTATGATATTCATGTAGTGCTTGCATATTGAATTATTTATGGTATTTATGGGATGTAAATTTATGTAGGAAATAATTAAAGAGAACTATTTATGGTAATAATATTTTAAAATGGTATGCATGTAGTGTCTTAAAATGAAAGTGTGCACTCCATAGAGGAGAATAGGTTTGATAAAAAACAAGGATATAAATTGTGCATATATATAAATATATATATATATATATATATATATATATATATATATATGATAAATGAGAAATGAATCTTCTTGTGAACATCCACTAAGAGGGGGTCTCATACATCAAACTCATGTCTCAATTGAAAATTATAAGAAAAGAAAAATAGCTTTTTTAAATATTTTAAATATCTGTTTGAAAATGGTATGTATGTAGTGTCTTAAAATGAAAGTGTGTGCTCCATGGAGGAGAATAGGTTTGATACAAAAATAAGGATATAAATTGTACACATATATATAAATATATAAGATAAATGAGAAATGAATCTTCTTGTGAACATCCACTAAGAGGGGGGTCTCATACATCAAATTCATGTCTCAATTGACAATTATAAGAAAAAAATTAACCTTTTTAAATATTTTAAATATTTTTTTTAGAGATTGAATTATGTTGATCAAAGAGACCTTCAAATTTTAGAGAGATTATTTTATGTCTCTTCAATATACCAAGAAGCAGAAAGAGCGTGCAATCAATGGTGGAGATCAAACCAAGTTTGATCGACTGTGGAGAATGCTTGAAGCTGATCGAAGAGACCCCAGATATTGGAGGGAGTGAATTTTAAGTCTCTTCAATGTAATTAAAAATAAAAGGGGTGTGCAATCATTGGTGCAAATAGTTTGCAATAGGAGGAGTCTTCAAATAGTGGTGAGGTGTATGTGGAGCCAAGAAGGTGTAAATATTTCCAAAGAATGTTAATGGAGTACTATCCTCAGAATTACAAAGCTACCATACCGGTGAACAATTGGGAGTTTCCTTTCACGGAGACCCTCGAGGACACAGAGCTTCATTTAATTTTTAAGGGGCATTGCACTCAATTTATGAAATCCATCAAAAGGGTTATATGAGAGAAATCCTCGAGCCAAAGGCAAGGCATCTACTATTTCCCTCTCAACTTTTATCTATACTCATCTCAAATTTTCTTGATTTGCACTAGTATTTTCGGTCAGTAGATCACATCATGAACACAGTTGTCAAGGGTGTATATTTACCAAATGATACTATGTTAAAGGCATGTCAAAATTATGATTTGTGGAAGGGGAAGGGATATGTAGGAGGTATGTTTCCTCGTCATTTTCTATTGCATAGAAATTATTTTGTTACTATATATCATGCAATTAAGAAGTCCTTGGAGATACATAATTCAAACCATTTGTAGAAAGTGTTAAATATATATGCAAGGGAGGTTGATTTTGAGTTAGCAGAAAAGATAAGAACCAGGATAAATGCAATTATGGTGCTGCTCATACATGTCCATAATCCCACAATGCTAACTCAACGAGTGGACGTGTATGTAGATAGTGTTTCCCCTTGTTGTCCTAATGTTATGGGTTTCAATCTGAATGCTCTATCACCAATATAATCTGATGTGGGAAATTTACATGAACATCAGGATGAAAATGATGTTCAAGTAGACCAGATGGAGGAATGAAGTCTAATCCTTCAAAATTCTCATATGAAAATTTTCTCATTTTTTTCTTCTCTAGATTCTTGAATAATGTAATGAAATGATTGAATTGGTCTTGTTTTGTTTTTTGTTTAACCCAAAAACATATAGTAAACTCTAGGTTTGTGGGTAAAATCTTGACATCCTTGTATACTTTGTATTATTGGAGCAATTAAGGGATAAATATGGGCTTCTGAGCCATGAATCTATAACACTTTTACATCTTTACTATTAATATATAATATATATAGGCCTATGGCCTTATATATATATATGTTTTAATATTTTTGTTAACATATTCATAGGGTTAATACATAATTTTTAAAAAGGATTGTGATATTACTAATCAAGATGAATTTTTTGTTGTTCATGGATAGATTAAAGATGAGTGAAAAATATATTTCTAGTTTCTTGCAATAAACAAGCTATGAATAAGTATTAATTTTTTTTCACTAAAAAATTGTCGAGGAAGTCAAAATTGAGCTCATATTCACATCAAATAGTTTCCTTGAGATTTTGAATAAGGTTTTTATTAATTATTAATGCAAATTATTATATCTTAAAAATGATTTCAAATGTGTTTATTTTCTATAATTTTCAATATAAATTCATTCAAGAACTTTCATTAAGAGACGAGTGTGAAAAAATTAAAAATAATGCATTCAATCAAACATATGAGGGGCATAAATTAATAGGTATGTAAAAATGTTATTACAAAAATAGTTAGATAGAATGCATGGTAAAATGAGGGGATACTTTAATAGGAACGTGTACTAGGAGAGGGGTACAAAAATTCAATGTTGAGGGGTAGAAAATATAAATAAAGTGTTAGCATTGTATCAACATAGATGCTAAAGGATAAGTTTACTAAGTTTACTAAGTTTACTAAGTTTACTAATTTTACTAGCTGATAGATTAAATCTATAAAAGCACTCACTTGTTTACTAGTTAAGGTTGGTTGTCATTTCTATTGAGCTTTTCTATAGAGTGCATATGTGAAGCATGGCATGGCATGTGTGGTTGTATGTGTATCCATTATGCTTAGACATATGGAACGTGCATTGGAGAAGCTTGATGTTTCAAAAGTATTCATGGAGACTCCATAGTAATTTATTCATTGTTGAATAATACATTGAGTGTTGATACTTTTGGAGGCTAAGTTTTTCCCTCATGAGAGTTTTTCAGAGTATATATTGGTTTTTGAGAGTATATCTTTTATCATCTTGTGGTATGTCTTTGAAATTTTTATTTTGAATAATTATCTACATATTTTTTTCTTGATATTACATGGAAATGTTTATTATTGTTGAATTTTTTCTTTTGAATGGTATTATATTCTAGTTGTCAATTTGTGGGAGGAGATCTCCCAAGAATTTGTAACCCTTTGTACGAATATATGCTCAAGTGCATAGTGGAATCTATGGTATTCCAAGAAAATAATGAAGGTATTTTAAAATTTAATGAGATGTTTGTAGACTTGGGTTGTTGCATATCTAGGTTTTGATGGAGGTTTAGCAAGTAGGTTTTTTATTTGAGCTCTTTTGTGAAGGTTTTGGGGGTGAACTTTTATTAGAGACCTCCTAAACAAAAATAGACCTTACCTTTGAGTTCAAAAGGCCCAAGAATCTATAGATCAATATAAAACATAATAGGATTTGGTGACAAAAAATTAGTCATTTTTAGGGCCATGGAGGAATCTTTGACTATATGTTTATGTAAAGCCATAAAAAATCTATATATATCCATATGGTGGAATAGTTAGCATTGTTAGAGCTACAAAAATTAATTTTAAATTAAAAAAATATCAACTAGATGTAGAAGTTATGAAGTTCTAAGAAAAATTAAAATCAAGTCTCCTATTTGTGAGGTTCACCCAATAGACAATCATGCCTAGCCTATGCATGGCTAAAATCTTAGGGCTACAAGCTAGTTGCTCCACCAATATTCTTGGGAGATTCATGATAGCACATTGTTGCATTTTTATTTTAGCATAAATTGATTGATTGTAGGTTCTCATGAATACTTGGAGACATGGGTGAGATTGGAGTTCTCTTGAATTTAGAGATATTTGTTGAGATGGTTAATTTTTGAAGGTTTTAACAAGAAGACCATGAAGCCTACACCTATTTTGGATGTGATTTGAACATGGAATTGAGAAGGAGATTATTCTTGGAGAGAGTCATAGTGGCTTGGTATATCCTAGAGGAGCAATCTCATTTCTCATTCTTTGTGAACACTGTGGGAATAAATGGTGACTCCCCAACACCCCTAGGAATAGTTGCTAGACCAAAACAACTTCCACAAGAGAGAGAGAATGGAAATAAAGTTGGCTTCACAATGCAAGATTGATTAATGGATGAATATGCTTGAATAAGCTTCAATATGCAAATGTACATGAGATGCCTTGCTTATAAAGGCAACGTAGAGATGCAGGATTAAACAAGATCATGACAAGTGTCTTAATCCTATGACATGAGAAAACTAACAAACTAACTACCTAGGAGTCAAGCAATACTAGCTAGATAAGATAAGTTCTAGAAAAGCCAACTAATACTTCTAGAAAGAATCTTATATCCTAAGTAAACTTAACATGTGAATATGTCTCCTAATTTCCTAGTGAGTGAATTAGCTAGGTACAAGACATTTATTCACACCAATACCCCCCTTAAGTGAAACTTAGGGAGAAGATTATTATGCAAACTATGCAAATACTATGAGGATGGGTCTCAGCTACAAGGCCATGTTAGGTACCCATTTACAAATTGAAATGGAAATGCAATCTCTCACAAGCAAAGAAAAGAAGAAAACCCAATGGGAAAAAACTCCTCTCCAAAAGAGAAAAATAAAAATAAAACAAACATGATGCATGAAGGACTCAATGATACCCCCCAAGGATTACATCCATCATGTATATACAATCAATGAACCCCCCATAAGAGGGAAATAGAGAGATAAGATATCCCCCCATAATGAAGAAGCTCCAATGCCGATGAAGAATGCCTGAAAAGAAAAAATGGTCCAATTTCTACAAGCAACACATCTCCCCTTAGGAAGAAACAAATCCATAAGCTGATGAAGAAGCCACTCCATATCCAACTGAAAGGAGGAAGAATGAACACCATGTATGCCTCTGAAAAGTGAGTAGGAGTCTCCAAGCTTGAATAAGCCACAACATAATCATGGTCAAAATCAACCAAGAAGCATGAAAAATCAAGTGAAGAAGGAGACTCATGAATTTCAATCTCCAAAGACAAAGTAGATGGTATAACAGTTTTGTTAAAACTGACATCAAATAGAAGAGAAACTCCCTCAAGTGTGTCCAAATCTGCAATATGAGACTCCATGAACAAGCTAGAAATACTTTCCAAATACTCATCCCACAAAGAAAGATCTGAAAAGCTATGATCATCCTGTTGAATAGAAGCATCGATGGCTAAAGAAGCAGGAGGTGGAGGAGTAGGAAGCTCAGCACTGGTCTCTAGAATACCAAGGTTTAGATGACCAAACTTCTCCTCACAAGCATGGTTCACACTTAATGGAGTGTGTGATGCAGTCAAAGGAACATTATCATCTTCTGAAGAAAAATGTGAAAAGGAATACACATGAGATGAATGATCAACCATCTCAACATTAGCTAGGTACAAGACATTTATTCACACCAACATACACTTAGTGGATAAATATTTAATTTAAGTATTTCTCACCTTGTTTTCAAATTCATTTTGGTTTATTATTTTTCTTCTCATGGAGATGAATCTTGAGCTACATATTTTAGTTCTAGAGGGTTTATTTGAGGAGTGTTTGGTATTTTTATTTTCATATGATTATGTTTATTATTTCATTTATGAGGATTTTTTTATTCATATTCTTGGTTTTGGGAATGGATATTTGGCTTTATCAAACTTTATTTAGAGAGGCTTCTGTCTTGGTTGGTTATATTGTGTACATATGTTTTATTTGATACTTGATATTAAATAGTTAGATGTTGTTAAGGCTTTTCACTTGGGGTTGTGAAGGAGGTCTAACTTGGCACAACTTAGCACTTTGAGGTGTTGGTAGGACATGTTATGTGATATGATTTGTAGTATGTATCTCATTTTTTATGACTACTTCCTAGAGGTTCATGTCCATATGCTTTGGATATATGGAGAACCTAGGAGAGTTATGGTGACTTATTGTTAGATATTATGCAATAATTTTATATTTCCTCTCTTGATTGTGATGATTGCTATTTTTTACTACATGGTAATTTTGATTATTAGCTACACTTTTTTTTGAGTATTTATTGTAGACTCGATATGCCTTGATCTATTTCCAATTTTTTAATTACCCATGTAGTGGGAGTTCTAGATGTGTATGTTCTTCATTAATAGTTTTTATATAGGGAAATTTTAATCATAGTTTATGGGTTAGATATGTTTTTGGCCAAAGTTATACTAATTTTTTGGATACCTTGGAGGTAACATACTATTAAATATATTAGCATTTCCTATAGTACGTATTTCTAGTTATTTTAGTTTTTTTCTTTGGCAGTAGCTTGGATTTTATTATCATTTGGATATGATGTTTTTGTTCTTTGGATTTGTACATCTTCACCTTAGCTTGTTTCTTTTCTTCTAGATTCGGCATGTTGTAGGATGAAAGGACTTATTGTTTGATATGGTGGTCAATTTGGATCTTATTATAGGTATCTTAATGGAGCACAAGATCATGGTGGAGGTTCATGTGGTTTCATGAATGGATATGATGATATATTTTATTAGTTTTCCCTTATACAATGTATACAAAAGTGGGAGAATTTTAGGAAAAGGGTTGTACACCTTGCACAAGAAAATAAATATTTTAATTGTGCAAAATAAATTCTTTGTGGTGCATATTTGGATATGTGCTTAATTGTATTAAGTATTTACTTGAGTCCAATTGTAAATTTATATTAGACATTATTTAAATATTTTGTGTGTGAAACATAAGATAAATATTTAATATTTATGAAAAAAATTAATTTTTAGGTCAAAGGTTTTGTTCTCTCATGGTTTAGCCAATACCACTTAGTGGTTTTGACTTAGCTTAAATCTATAAAAGCAATAACATGTGTTAGTGGTTGAGTTTGGCTATCATTTGTATCAATCTCCCCTATAGATTACATATTTGAAGCATGACATGGGATGTGTAGTTTCATGGCTACCTATTATGCTTAGACACATGGATAATTCATTAGAGGATTTTTATGTTTTATAATTGCAATGTCATAAAATTGCACCCCATGCAATTTCACTTACATTTTTGCATCCACTTTAGTGTCCACTCCCTTAGTATTTTTGTAGGCTCATTTTAGCCCTTGCAACAACTTTTTCTCTTTTAGGATGCTCAAGACCCCTTTTCAATAGCTACCTTTACGTGCCAACTTCACGTCGAACCCTATGCTTTCCTCGTTCCCACCATTTTGTAGTGTGATGTTTCTAGACACTAGCATGCCGCACAAATTTTTGCGCATTGTGCTAGTTTCTTGTGACATTTTGGCGTTCAAATGGGTTTTTCAGGTTCCTTGCCACTTGTCACCTCCTTTTGTCAATGGTAATGGCTCAAGATGCCTTGTAACATCTCAAGAAGCTTATTTTCCCTCTTACTCTCTTTAAAAGTGGTATTTTCAATCCATTTGGTCTTCTTGGGTTCTATCTTAAACTCTCTTCTCCTTTCTTGGATGTTCTGTCTCTCTTTTCTCACTCTCTCAAGCTTGCATCACTCTCTAAAAATTTCTCTAGCGCTCTCAAGCTCTCTTGTCAATACTCTTTGCAACTCTCTTAGCTCTCATAGCCTTTCTCTCTTTGGCTTCCTCAAGCCTTAGAGGTGATATCTATCTATGTGTCTTGTGTCTTTGAGCATCTTGATATTTCTCACATCCCTTGTCTATAGATTTTACTATCTTTTCTATTTATCTATCTAGATCTATCCATCTAGTTGTTCGTAGAGGTGGGACACTAAAACAAGGGTTTGACTACAACAAACCCCTAAAAAGCCCCAACAATTTTCATCGGTCTTATGTGTGTAGGTATTGAAGACATTTTTTTGTTAGAGGCCTCATTGCTTGGGTTGTTGTAAGCATTCTCTTTCTCTCCTCTCACTTTATCATTTACATTTTACTTACTTTACTTTACTTTATTTCAATTCTATTATTCTTTATTACTTTCTTGCATTCCAAGAGTTTTCATCAATCAGGGTAGAAGTATTCACTTTGTGTTTTTGTGGCATTCTCAATTTTTAGTCCATGAGATGCCAGCATGCCTCTAGGATTCTAGGACATTCACTTTCATCCATATGCCACGCTGCCATCCTTTGGCTGAAAACTCATCAATTTATCTTGAAATCCTTTGTGACCTATTCATTTTGATTCTGCAATTCTCATCACTTGAGTGTTATTCCTTATTAGATAATCTAAGGTAGTTTAGGGAAGTTTGTTCCTTGGGATTCTCTTGGTAACCAAGAGACTTGTGAGCAGTGAATCCCCCTTCTCTACAATAATTATTCATGGAGACTCTATAAGTGTAGAGTATATTTTTATTACTAAATAATACATTGAATGTGAATAATTTTGTAGGATAATTTTTTCCCTCATGAGGGTTTTCTTGGGTTAAAACTTGTGGTGGGTGATCCCACAATATTGGTTTACAATTTCGTTGAGGAAGGAAAATTGCAAAAATGCTCCCATGAAAAAAAAAATGGTTTTTAGGGGTTCACACGAACTAGGGTGTTTGTATGGACCCAAAATGGGTTCGCTCGAATCCCCCTTTGAGAAAACCCTCTTTAATGATGGGACCCAACTTTTGGCACTTTTTTAAAATGAAGACAAAGGAAAATTTAAAAAAATGGGGGATCATATGGACCCGATTTGAGTGAACCCCCCTTCGCTCAAAACGGTCAAGGGGGTTTGCTCGAAGGGGGGGTCCATAAGAACCCCCCCTTTTCCCCCTTCTCCTACTCTTCTACCAAATCTCTGCAATTTTTTTCCTTTTGAAGCTCAGGTTGAGGATAAAAATGGAGGAGACTTCACAGATCCAACTGGATGATGGTATTCCTTAGAATGAACTATCCATTGACTACAATTTTAATATATTTTGGTTTTATTAGGTTATGTTTTTAGTTTGATTAAACATAGGTTTTTCACCAAAAATCAAGCTCTTTATTCTACACATGTGGAAAAATATAAAATTATAAAAAAAAATTAAAAAATATCAATGCACTAGATATTGATGTTCTTGATCCAACCAAAAAACATTGAATTTCGATACATAAAAAAAGGTTATGTTTTAGCCAGTAAATCATGTCTAAATTGCAATTGGTTTGACTTTGAAACTTAATTAAGAAAAAAATATTCAATGAAATGCTATGAAACCAATTCAATGCATTAGATATCATAGTTATGAATCTAAATTAAAAAAAAATAGAATTTTATCCTTCATAGAAAAAAAATTATGTGTTATCCAGTAACGTCACTCTTTAAAAATGGTGTTTACTATTAAAAATAGTTTTCGAAGGAGATGGAAAAAGAAGTGCAATCTGATTCCAAAAAAAATTTAAAAAATATATATTTATAATCTACAGACAAAATGTCTCAAATCACTAGTTTGCATCATCTTCAAATTCCTCATGGTTTAGATGCTATAGGTTCCTGAAAGTGGGGATTTAGTTTAAAAAATTCAGTTCAATGTCTAGCTTGGCCAAAAATTGTAAACCAATATTGTTGATCACCCTGGTATGTATTTAATCTTTTCATTATAGCTGTTTTGAATACATGTTTCAAAAAAAAATTGTCTTGGGATTATGTGGAATTTTTTTATTGTTACCATAAACTTTCCTTTCAAAAGAACCCAACTATGTCCAATGTTCCATTCAAATAATTGATTTAGATGAACATACATTTAACCTCTATCAAATAATCTTTCTATTATTTATGTTTATACTTCTATAAGAGATTAGACCATCCCTAATGACACTAAGTAATGAGTTCAATCCTATTTATAAGGAAGTTCCTATCCAAAAGTAATTATATTTCTAAAAGGGATTATCATAGGCTAAAATAGGCTATTGTTACTTTTGAAAAAGATAAGGAAAATAATTAAGACACTTCTAAATCATAGTAAAAATAGATTTTTAATGAAATGGATCATTACATGCTCAAAGATACTACTCAAGATATAGGAACAAATACTAATAATTTTAAAAAATTATGATATATACTATTCATTGGAGATATGCACATGAAGTATTATACTGTCACATTGAAGGTTAAGAATAAATGGAAAATAATATTATGGGTCCCAATGTGTTGAACTGATCCATATGGTATATATTTGGGTTGTCATCTTGTATCAGGGTATTATTTAATATTTTATGAAACCTAAATGTGTTAGTGTGTTACTTTTATTTAAGAACCTAAATGTAGAAAGTATATTATAATATTTTTATTATCGGTTTGAAAAGGCCCAAACCCTTGTGCATCCACAAGATGAGAGACCACCAATAAATAACCTAAAAGTTATCAATAATTTAGTCTATGGTAAGACAACACACCAACAACATCAAAAAACAAAGAGGCCAAAGGCCTAAAATATTCTTAACCCTAGCGTAGAAACTCACACACCCTTGACCTAGGTATGGGAATTAAAAATATATTTAAGAAGGCCATTATTCCCCTTTTGTATGAATATAAATGACACAAAGTTGTCCACATCCTTAAAATGAGGTCAAATATGAGGATCTCTCTACCTCTACAACCCAAAACTAAAACACTAAATGAGAAGGAAAGGACAAAAGATGCATGACTAAATAAGAATGCACATGAGGAGGCATAAATAGTTTTGGAATATTAGTAATAATACAATGATCAATAGGAGAAAACTTCCTAGCAACATCTACCACAAGGGGGTGGATTTGGCCAACAAAAATATTGAAAGTGAAATAATAGAGGTGTTAGATGCACATGACAACTGAGAGGGGGGTGAATCATTTGCATACTTAAAACATTCAATCCCTCATCAACCTTCAAACCCTTGTTAGCCCTTAAACCCTTATCTTGCATTAGTAGAATGTAAACATATGAAACAGTAATGCAAACACATCCAAACACATAAGAACACTAGGTTTACATGGAAAACCTAAGAAGGGAAAAACCATGGTGAAGATTAGCTCACATATATATGAATTGCAACACCGAATACAAGAAGGCTCACTATCAAGTGACTCACTTCCAAGAAGAAAGTAGATAGAAGAATGATTTTACAAAGAGATTCACTATCTCAAGGAAATAGGAGAAATCCACCACAAAAAAATTATGCCATTAGTAACCTTTGGCTCACTACCTCCAACAACTTCAAGCACAATAAAAATGTAGACCCTTTTTCTCACTGCATTGGAGTCATAAGCATTAGGCTCACACTCAGATCACCAAACTTAATCAAATTCACATCTTTCCCACACCTTCTACAAATCCATACACATCTCCAATAATTCACCTTACATTTATACCATCCATGGCCTAAACAATCTCAATTAGGTTGGCCTTAATGAAATGTATGCACCTGAAACATTCAACACCAAAATAGGTGCACCAAACACCTCCATAGTGGAAAGAAGTGAAGGATGACCATACCAAGGGTTAACTAGAGCCAAAATCTACATCACCACGCTATATAATGCATCCACAATTAATGAGATACCTTTGAAAATAGTGCTAGCAAACCAAGTCATCCAAACTTGAACTAACACTACAAGCGACCACATACACTCTTCTCTAGGTCATGTAGACCACATAGAAAAACTCCACAACATCCATAAAACATCTCAGAATATTCCAACATCATCAAAATATTCTTCAACTTTGCCACAAGCACCTAAAACTGAGAACTCAATTTTGTACAACCAAACACCCTGTTATAGGAAACAACTCACTAACCAACCTTGTGAAACACCTTAACACTTGAAACCTCAAGGGAGGGAAGATACAAGAAATTTAAGCACATTCCCAAATCTACAAGACAAGAAACCTTATTGTGGAGAAATGTGGAGCAATCTTATTTCTCACAAACAACCTTATACACAAATAGCAAAACTATCAAACATAACTTTAACTATAAAATGATCTAAAACTTGAAACTTTGGATATACCACCTCTAAACACCTATGATCATCATGTACAAACCACACAAGAAAATATTCAACCATGAAGAAATGCATAGAACAACATTGAACAAACATCTACCACACTACTCACTCTTTTATTCAAATTTTCTCAAAATCACTTGAAAACCAAGTGAAACAACTACATCAATAACATTACAAACACTTTTTCAACACATCTACAACATCTAAAAAACTTTCCAACAACACCAATAATTTCCACACTAAGGTTGACATCAATAAGACATCAAACCACAACATATCCATATTACCAACAATCTCCCCAACTATGAAAATACATGCATCCTTCCAACGAATCCAACACACAATCTCCATATAGTTAACATCAATGACGACAATAGTAGCATAGTTGCAAAAATCTCCCCTTTTTCATTGATGGAAACACTAACTCTCTCAAAAAACATCAACAACAAAAGAAACTTTGCATCAAGTAGTACTCCCCTTGACTGGGGCATCTTTCACTTTGCATACTCTCATTCTCTTGCTCTTGAACATTCTCTCCCCCTGTGGTTTTTAGACTATATTCTCTTCTCCACTATGGTTTTTCAACCAACTCTCTCCCAAAAAACTCTAGCTCTCTCATGTAATACTCTTTTGAATTATGGTTTTTCAACCAACTCTCTCCCCCTTTGACATCAATGGAAAAAGGTCATAAAATTATCCAACTCTCTTTCCTGCATTAAACTCTTTTGCTCTCCTCCCTTGATATACCACTTTAGATAATACTTGCAACACCAACAAGAAACTATTTTCTCTCCACTTGTAACACCAACAAGCATCTTTTCTCCCCACTGCTCTCACTTTTCCACACTCTCCCCTTAGGGTCACAAAGTATACTCCACATGACTGCACCAATCAACAACACTACTACTTGCTCCCCTTGAGAGGTAGCCTTCATCATCAGTTCAAGACCAAGAATGTATCTTGAAACGCTTCTTGGGTAGATGCACACAATTGTGCATCTCATTGAAATAAGGAGAGGCAATAACCCCTAACTTCTATTGGAGATACTCAAAAGTATCTTTAGGAAGAGCCTTTATGAAAATATCTACAAATTGATCCTTTGTAGGCACATATTTTAGTTTCAACTCATTTTGTACAACCTTCTCCTTAAGAAGTAATATCAGATTGATATATGTTTTTTTTTTTAATTCCTTATTGAGTTCTTTGAAATATTGATTGCACTTGTTTATCACACAATATAGAAATAGGTTCATCATATGATACTCTAATATATTTCAATATTTTCTTCATCCATAACACCTGTGTACAGCATGATGTTGCTACAATATATTCTTCTTTTGTAGTGGATAATGACATTGAATCCTTCTTTTTACTCAACCATGAAACCAATCTTGCTATGATCAGCCTTAGGTGACTCATCATTCTTGCTCAAATTGCAACCAATAACCATAGAAGTACATACTAGTTTAGAATCCTCCATCCCAAAATTCTTCAACATTTCTTTGACATATTTTGACTGTGAATTGAAGATGCCTTTTTTTGATTGACAGATTTGTAGTCTGAGGAAAAAAATTATCTCCCCACACATTGACATCTCAAAATATTTCTACATTTCCTCTAAAAACCTCTTATACATACCTTCATTTTGTTGAATAGGATAACTAAGAGGGGGGGTGAATTAGTTTTCACAGATTTTAATCTTCAATTCAATTACCAGAACTAATACTTAAACTGCTTAAATTACTAATCATCAAATGTCAATGTAGAAACTCAAATCCAATGCATAAACACAATAACACCAGATTTATGTGGAAAAACCAATGAGGGAAAAACCACGGTGAGGTTTAACTCACACTATAGAGAATATCAAAACCAATTACAAAAAGGCTCATTTCCTGAGATAAGGACTCATTGTCCAAAACAAGGACTCACTATCCAATAGGGCTACAACTTGGAGGGATAACTACCACAAAGATACAAAGAAGACAAAGAAGACTTGTTCTAGAGAGAAAAAAATCCCAATGCAACAAAGGATTCCACCGCAATCACTTGATCAACTTGCATGAATGATAGAGTTCGCCTTCTACTCACTGCATCCAGAAACTCAACATTAAGCTTCACACTAATCTACCACACACATAACTCACACACGATTTTTGAATAGCATCAAAGTCGTGTCTGCTCTTTCACTTATCTTCCTTCTTTTCTTTTGTATATTTTTCATTATTATCTCATCTTATATTTATATTATCTCCAACTTTGAAAAAGATGCAAAGTCGGCTATCCAACTTCAAATTCAAATTAGGTTAGTGCCAAAACATCCTAGGGTGGAATTGGAATGAGGGCGACCAAAATACATGCTTCATCGAGACCCAAAATAGATCCAACACACTTCATCAACTTCGAAGATAGTACTTAACACAGTCATACAAACCAATGTAAAACACATAGAACAATTAAGCTAGAAACTTTTAGAAACCAAAAATATCTTCAATGTAATTAGAACATCTAGAACACATAGAAAAACATAGTTCACAATTGGTGAACACAACTCAAACTTCACAATGAACCAATAGCCAAAAATATGAATATAGCAACCTTCAAAAACCATGAGCAACATATCTAAACCATACAAACATGTAGGGACAAGTACCAGATCATCATCTTGAGCAACAACTGAATACATGTAATCTTTCTTTAATACAATTTTCTCAATATCCTCAACATATACAACCAATAACAACTAGTAGATAACCAATTGACCAGTTGACATCAATGACAATACTTTCATTCCTTTTTCCATTCTTACAACACATTTCCTCTAAAGATAATTTCATCCACATATACTACCACAATCAGGATTTGTTCTCCTTCAACTTTGAAATACAGATTGCTATCTGAATTACCTTCTTAAAATCCTTATTGCAACAAGTATTTATCTAACCTTGCATACCAAGCTCTAGGAGCTTGTTTGATTCCATCTTCAATCTTCAAAACATAATAGCATCATTTGATAACTAAAATCCTTCTGTGTAATGCCCGTCGTGCAAACCCCAAAGGACTAAACCTTACACATTTTTTTAAAATAATAAAAAGTACACATAATTATGAACCATCAAAACATAATTATGTTACACATTAGCATCATAATGTCAAGTCCTCTGGGGCACGCAAGGTCACATCGCATAAACAACTCATAATGAAAAATACACATAAGGCTAAATAACATAACTAATCTTACATCCATCATAAACATTACAATACCCATTTACAAAGGATAACATACATATATCCAAAAACTTAAGTATAGATACATCACATAATACTACCATAATAAATCTCACAAATCATAAATGGATACAAGGTGCATTAACAATACATCATCATTTAATACATTACATGTTCTCAATAAATGAATACAATGAAACCTCCCATACATGTAGGATAAATACATAGTATAATTAATGTCTAAAATACAAGATGAATATCTGGTACAAGCTCCATCTAAAGAATACTATGAAGAACGAATGTTGATGGGGAACCCAATGGGTGTGGAGCACGTTCCACCCGACCATGTGGGTTTTAGGAAAAACCCACCCCCCGTGCTTAGAGGTGACAAGGAAGTAATCATGACCATGAATGCCATAAGACAACTCTAATAAAGAATAACATAGTACAATAACTCCAAGAGCAACATCAAAGAATACATAGATCATAAATGACACCAATAAGGATCCACTCATAATAACCAAAGAGCCATAAAATACCTCATAAATAAACCAAGGCAATAACCATTAACCACATGCCAAGTAAACCAAAGAGATAATCATAATACACTTCTAGACGCAACCAAGAAAACAAGAATAAGGGCAACAAGTGGAGAGTGTCATCACATAGCCTACATGGGTTATCCTAGCCCTTCCTCCAACATGAGGCACCGACCCCCATCTATGGTTATCTTGGCCCTTCCTCCTACTTGAGGCGTCGGCCCATAGGGTGACTCATGCAAAGCCATTAACCTCTCCTGAGGATGAGGTTACGACTTTTCCAACCATGACCTTCTCAGTCTACCATTAGTTTGCAATAGCCCTAATGACTAGACAAGGTATCCAAGATTATCTTATTGTTTTATTACTACCCATACCCCTAAGTTCTATTATTAGGTTTTCACTTGTTAATCTACTCTTTCATGGGTTATCCTGAGCCCTTCCTCCTTTTGAGGCGACGACCCCCACGAAGAGCCACTCTCCCTAAAGACCCCAAAACAATAAAAAAATCTAGACAAGGGTTGTACCATAAAGAACAAAGCATTAAGTCTCAACCAATGACATGCGAGGCATTACCCATCTCACTAAAATACATAATCAGAGTCTCAAAAAAACTCGTACAACCCTTTCAAAATAAAAACACCAATATCTTGCTACATCAAGAGCACATAAAGCGGGGATAAACATCCAACAATAAAATCATGCCTCTGGAAATCTAAGGATCACAACATCCATAATTGGGTTCTTAAAATCAACAGGGTTCCCGCATCATAAAAGCCAAAATAATGACTCAAGGAAATAAAGAAGTCAAACTAATTTAGAAAATAGAATAACATAATAACTTTCACACAAAGTTAAATAATTCATTTTATTCCATTACTAAACGCCATTTTTCCTTTATATAATTTTGCAATAAATTTCAATAAAAATTCCAATTACCAATATAATTTTGCCTTTTTCCATAACCATCACAATTATAATTTTCATACACATCATGAACACAGAGTATCTATATATTTAAGTTTCTTATATATATATAACATTTAAATACATAAATATTACCCTATTTTATATATATTTAATTTTCGGGTTACCCAGGATACACACACACACATATATGTAAAATATTAAAATGAAACCGCAATATAAAATAAAAATAAAACAAACATGAAAAGAAACCACGACGATATTAATAAGGTCATTTGGCCATTATAAACCGCAACCATTGGCTGCAAAGACTGTTGTGCATGGCAGTCTTTATGACTATTGTGGGCAGTCATAGAGGCTAAGGTAGGTATGAGGAGGGGGGTATGGCCAGTGCTGTCCCTCCCCAAAACATTCAATTAATATATTTTTTTACATAAATAAAAATCGTGCGCCCAAGCATTTTTTGATTCGACATAAAAATATAAATCTCAAAGAAACTATGTTAAAATACTATGCACCTATATGTATATATACATATATATTTATGTATATCCTTCAATAGATATATATATATATATACACAGGTGCATCTAGATGAATAAAAGTTTTCAAAATAGAGAAAGAATTTTCTCAAACAAAAATATTGGAATAAAGATAATCTAATCAATTACTGTTTTCCTCCTATGAGACAAAATTTCATTTAAATTGGTGAGAGGAATTTTTATATTGAATCCCTAATCTTATACGAAAATATGTTTAAATAAGGGCATCCATTGGTTTCAGAAGGAAACTAATTTTCTCATAACATCATTATAAAGAAATTTTGGAACAATATTAGAGATTCAACAATAGATTTTTCCCCAATTACTTGTTACCTAGAAGATTACCCAAAATCCCATAATATTTTCTTTTCTTTCACAGAAAACATATTTATTTATTTTTATTTTTCTTTGGAATCAGAAAACTAAAGAATAAGAAAATGGAACCTAGAGTCCTACGCCTGTTGAAAATTTGATCAAGCTTTGCTTGATCCAAATAGCCTTTTTGAAGAGCTCTCGTTCCTTCCTACAGAACTTCTTCACTTGATTCCCTTGACCAATCTTCTAATCTAAAATTTACTTTAGAAGAACCTCTCTTCCAAAACAATGAAAAACTAAATAATTTTCCACAGAAGGAGAACAAGAGCCAATCCAATTCCCAAAACTCAATATATTTTTGTAACTTCTGTCAATTTTCCTGTGAATGAAAAATCTCACAATTTTGCTATTAAATAAAAATATATCTTCTTCTTTTTCGAAAACTCCAAAAATAAAAATTAAAAGAAGTTTTCTAATTTATTCCCAGCATTTCAACTAAAATTCAACATTCATTGGTCTTTTTCATCTTTTCTTTCTTTTATTGATTTTTTTCCCAATTTAACAACACTTTTTGTTTTAATTCTAATTTTACAGTTTTACTTGCAACTCACACAATTTAATATCTTTAATTTATTTATTTCATAATTTATTTATTTTGGGTAATTTAATAGCTAGGTTGGGCCAACACCCTTTTAATTATATCAAAAAAGAGAACAAAAATCTCATGGATACTACATCCCCTATTCTACTTAGCAAGATTGTTGTTGTCAGCCCCCAAACCTGCAGATCCTATGGCCACCATGTACAAATTGATACAAAAATGACCTTGCCTCTCAGCTACAGCTGCGCTACTCCCTATTACCTCCCCTTCCACCTCTCACAGTGATGGCTTTTTTTGCCAATTCATCCGCCGCAGAGTTACCTTCACAGTAAATGTGACTGATCTTAAAGTCATCTAGCTCCTCTATGATTTTCCTTATTTGCTTATGCCATATGTTCAGTCACCAATTAGGTGTGGAATTCTGCCTGATAGCATTCACTGTGATCATCGAGTCACCTTCAAGGTGAATCTTCCTAGCTCCACATTCCATTCCAAGCTCCAAACCACGAAGTGCAGCTCTAAACTCTGCCAAATTGTTTGTGGCAACTCTGATGTATTCCGCATGCTCTGCAAGGGTTGTATGGAACTCATCTTGAACTACACATCCTATGCCACTGGGGCCGGGATTCCTGCTTGTAGCATCGTCAAAATTTACCTTTAACCAACCAGCTTCTGGAGCACTCCAGGGAACTTCCTCACGTAATTTCTTTTTTTGAATACAGTCATTGGTGCCTACCAAAGTAGGAACAATAAGACTGGGGAATGCCTTCGTCATTTTGTCATCCCATATGGTGTATGCATTTTTTTTCAACGTTCTAAATTTTACAGTTGAATTGACCAGTTCTATGATGGATGCTTCGATTTTGACCACTAAACTCTCCCTCGACAATGCCTATCCCTTAAAAACTCTTTTGTTACGTTCTTTCCAAATTTCCCATACAACCGTAGATGGTATGACCTGCCAAAGGCACGCAAATAGACTCTTCCAAGAATGTTTAGGCCACATACAAAACCCATCTATTATATTTCTTGGCATTGGTGTTTGCAGATTGAGTTTTTGAAGGAAATATTTCTAGTAGCTTTCTGAGTATGGGCATGAGAGTAGTAAATGATTAGCATCCTCGGCTTGATTCTTGCATAACGGACATCTCTCTGGGCCAATTATTCCAATTTTATTTAGTCTATCTTGGGTGAGGATGTGGTTTTGAATAGCCAACCAAGAAAAGGCGCCAGCTCTAGGAGAGCAATATTTACCCCAAAGAAGCTCTTTTGGCCACAATTGGTCTTCTGCCATTGCCTCTTGTACTATGTAGCCTAATTTGACTTTGTAATATCCATCCTTAGAAGCACACCAACGAATCTCATCACTTAGCCCAGTCCATGTAATATCTCTTTCTTTTAGGATCCTTGAGAGCTTCTCCTTTTGTTCTAAAGGGGCATTGAAGTCATCAAGGGACTTCCATTCCCATTTTTGCTTATTGTTGGTGTTTGTCACATACCTGTAGTCACAAAGTTTTTTCCCCCATCTTCTGGTTGACTCTTCCCTGATGATTTCAAGATCTGAGAGGGAATAGAGAGCAGGATGCCCTTCCCACGAATCCTCCCAAAACTGAGCGCTTTGCCCATTGTTGACTTCCCATGTTATATGCTGAGTGATGATCTTCCTGCATTCAAGTATGAAGTTCCAAATTGCCGAACCGGTCAGAGGGTCCAACGTATTGATTATTCTTATAGGCTCATCTGAATCTAAGTACTTTCACCTCAAAATTTGGACCCATCTTCACTCCCCATTGCGGAAAATGATCCAGACCAATTTTGCGCCCATAGCAAGATTCATGCTATTTAACTGTTTCACACCCGCCCCTTTGGCTCCATAAGGCTTGCAGATCTTGTCCCATGATAGCAGAGGTATTTTATGGTTCTCTTCTGGACCATTCCAGAAAAATCTCCTCATGATTTATGTTAGTGTATCTTCCATTGCTCTTGGGATTTTCATGCATGACATAGAATAGATAGGGATAGCTGCTAATACTGTCTTCAACATTAATAATCTACCCACAGATGATAACCATTTTCCTTTTGTAGCTATTGATTAGATTTTCCCAGTAACATTTCTTATTTATCCCCCCAAATAGTGGCATCCCAAGAAATTTCCCTGGTAGGCTTGCAATTCTAAGATCCAAGATTCTTGCAATATCCTTTTGTAGACTCGGTTGAACATTAAGGAAAAAACTTCTAACTTTCTCCAGTTGATTGACTATCCTGAAGCTTTGCTATAATTGTTCAAAATGTTCTTAATGGTTCTAGCTTCTACTCTTGTAGCTTTTCCAAAGAGGATCATATTGTCGGAAAATTGCTAATGAGTAGCAGCCACCAATTCTGGGCAAATCTCAATTCCCTACCATTGACCTGTAGATCTGTAGTGTTGTATAGTTCTCCCCAATGCCTCTGCCATTATGATGAAAAGGAAAGGGGATAGTGGATCCCCTTGTCGGATTCCTCTAGAAGAGTCAAAGAAGCCTTGGGCAACCCCATTGACTAGGACTGAAAATCTTGGAGTCATTATGCACCTAGAGATACAATTGACCCACCCTTCCCCAACGCTGAATCTTTGTAAGAATTTCAATAGAAATTGTCTATCCACTAGGTCATACGCCTTCAGTATGTCCAGTTTGATTACCATATTCGGGCTTCGAATCTTTCTAGATGAATGGATAGCCTCATGTGCAATAATAATCCCTTCGACTATCGATCTACCAGGGGAGAAACGAATCTGCTCATCAGAGATGATTTTTTTAGGACAGTTTTTAGACGGTTAACTATGATCTTTGTGATGATTTTGTAAATTGTGTTGCTCAAAGCAATGGGCCTGAAATCTACCATTTTTTGCACCTCCTTCTTCTTGGGGACAAGCGTAATGAATGTGTGATTGAAGGTGCCCAGCATTGACATTCTCCTTCTGAATTCCTCGACAGCTCTATGTAAATCATCACTAATGATATCCCAAAATGCATGATAGAAATTTGCAGGGAAGCCATCTGGCCCTGGGGCCTTGTCTGCACCTATCTGGAAGGTTGCCTTCTTAGTTTCTTCCAAACTGATGGTCTTAAAAAGCTCCCTGTTTTCTTCTTCATTAATTAGTGGAGGGATGTGATTTAGAAATTCTTCCCGTTCTTGCTCATTATCTGCATATGCCCGATTTAAGATTTCTTGGAAATATTGCATCGCTATCTGATTGACTTCCTCTAATGACTGTGAGCTTGTGCCATCTTCCTTTACTATTTTTGTGATACGATTTTTTCCCCTGTTAGCAATTGTTGTTCTATGGAAATATTTTGTGTTTTTGTCCCCCTCTTTAAGCCAGATTTCATGTGATTTTTGCCACCAGAACAATTCTTCCCTAGACATAATCTTTGTGAGTTTCGATTTTAACCTTTGTTCCAATTCAAATTCTTCTCAACCCATCCCGTGCTTAATTACTTTCTCATTAAGAACATTTAGTTCCTCCTCTACACGGGCTTTTTCCGTAAAAATATTCTTGAAATTGGCCTGATTCCATTCTTTTAGCTTTCTTTTGATGTGTAAAATCTTTTGGCTAAACTTGTACATTCTTGATGTGTGTCCAACTTTGGCTTCATTCCACCAGGTTTTAACTAAGTCATAAAGAGTTGCATCCCTGAGCCACATATTTTCAAATCTGAAAGGGGTTCCACCTTTGGGATATTCTGCATTGATTACTAGTTGTACCAGGAAGTGATCAGACCCAATATACGGTAGTATGGCTACCTCAAAGGAATCCTGATTAGCATCCCAATTTCCGTATATGAAAAATCGATCCAACTTTTCAGCTATACTGGTGAAATCCTTCCTCCTATTGGTCCAGGTGAATTTTCCATTTTTGGCTACTATTTCTCTTAGATTGTTATTATCCGCAAATGCTTGAAAATCTTGTTGGATCCTTGATAAAGTCTGCAAACCACCTTATTTTTCTGAATTGTCCAATGTTGCATTAAAGTCACCCCCAATTATAATAGTTGTACCATTCTGCATATCCAACCACTGCTTAATCTCCTGCCATAAAATTATTTTAGCTAGGGTTGAAATTGGTCCATACACATTCATCACTTATATCTCCTTATTTTGGCTTAAAAGCTTACATTTAACCACCATCCAATACTGACTTTTTCTTATCAATGAACAGCTAACTGATAATGGATTCCAAATCACACCAATTCCTCCTGAGGCTCCAATAGATTCAACAAAGACTCCTTCCCATTGTCTCCAAACACCCAATCTTTTTTGAGCTTCCTCCTTTTCCCATTTAGTTTCCTATAGTAATACAACATCTGCCTTGCTTAAATCTATTTGACGCTTAATCAAGCGCCACTTGCTAGGGGCATTAATGTCCCTAGCATTCCAAGTTATGAGCCTCATTGCTCCTCTGGAAGGGCATATCCCTTCCCATTTCTTAGTTTCCTCTGTCACTTAGCATTTGCTGCCATCACCAGTTTAGCCTTGTTGGTTTTTACCCCTCTTTTCTTCTTTGCTGCTACCAGAGGTCTTTTCAGCTGGGATTGTGTTTGTTCAATGCTTCGTTCTTCTAGAATATTAGCCTGCTCTTCTTCCATCCCATCATCCTGATCAGAGTTAGATTCTTCAAACATTTCCTCAGCCTCCGCTCCCCCTTCATTGCTTATATTCTCCCCTGCATCAGTGGGATTTCCATTTTCACCTTTTGAAATGGGAAAAGCTTTTGCTTCAATTGGACTCCTTAAATTATCCCTTATTATTTCTTCAACTTTTGGGGCATTATTTCTCATCATACTTTGAGATTCTTATGTAACTGTGTCAATTACAACATTGTGAAAATCTGTTACTGGGGTTTCCTCAACATTTTCACCCATGTTGTCTTTTGCCTCATTCTTCTCCTATGTTGTTGTTTTGTCCACTTGCCCCTCTTCTGAATTTCCTTCCCCCTCAAAATCCTTTACATTTTCTAGATCTTCCCTAAAGGATCCCTCAGCGTCCATTTTCAAACTGTGTTCTTCCTCACTTGTCTCTTGTGCATCAATATCTAGCTTTTTTTCTGCTTTTCCATCCTTTTATGACCTCTGCACTCTATTCATTGAGTCGTTGCACCCCTGAATGCCTATATTTTGGTCATTGTGTCGAGGCTCCACAACCTTGCCATTGAAATCCTTATCTAGCATAACCGAATCACCACCCTGTTCTCTGTTTCTTAATAAACCTTTGATTGATACATCCACCATGTTGTTTTCCTTTGCAGATGGTGAACCTTCTTGTTCAGTACTGCTAGATTCATCCAATTTTTCCGGTCCAACCCAAGCATATTTGTTTTCGCTGCTAATGTGGATTGAACCAAAGCAATCCAAGTTTTTGTGATCTTTCGATTTGCAATTCGGGCATAACAGTAATTGATCTTCCCTTTCTACTTTGACTGTTTTGAACCCTATAGTTGTGGTTAATTCAATCTCATGTGGAAGCTTTTTCTATGGTTTTAAACCTATGCAAAATCTAATATAGGCCCCTTGGCTTCTATCCACCATTATTTCATCCATTGAAATGAGAGTGCCCAGCTTCTTCCCAATCTCCATTAATATATTTTCTTCCCAATACTCAACAGGAATCTCATACATTCTAACCCAGACTGGACCCTCGTTGACTACATGCTTCCAAGGGTCAAAATTAGGGTACCAGTAAAAAATGTGAAGTGTTGTTCCATTCAGATAATGTGGTCCACTGCACAGAGCATCCTGTTTATTTTCATTTGATGCGAATAACACTAAGAAAAAGTCATTAGCAAGGGGACAGATCTAGATATGACTTCCCCAAATATTGAGACACCACTTCTCCACTGTTCTCGCAACTTTTAACATTCCTCCCCATTTCAAGAAGATCCCTCGCTCTTGTAGCTTTCTGATTTCATTACTCAGCTTATTGGGATCAATGGATATACAGGTTTTTGGCATGGATGGCGTGGTATCATTTCCTGGGTTATCTGCTTGCCATCTTGATGCACCTATTGCTGGAATTACCTTCTCCTTTCCTTTACCAAGATCCACCATTCCCCTTTGTTTCTCCAGTGTTGATGGTAGAGTAGACTTCTTCCGCCAAGATTCCAAGTTGATAGTAGCTTGCGTGCTTTTATACCAGAACCCACCATTCCTTCGATTTTGGAATCCATGATTCCTAAGGAGTTTGGATGTGGGCTTTCTATTACTGGTGTTGTGAGGTTTTCGATGGGCCACATTAGAAGGGAAACCATGAGGTCGTAGCCATAGTAAACCTTTCCATATCCCTCGATTATGTTTACCCTCGGCCGTGTCAGTTGCGGTCCTAGGGTTTTGGTTCTGATACTGCGAAATCGAATTACATACATCCACCCAGCGACCGCCATGATAGACCCATTATGGTCTGTGGTCTCGATTATCTCGGTTACCCCATACTGTCTCCGGGATTGCTCGAAGATCTTGATCAAAGCTTCCTTGAGATGCCAAATTGTGGCCAATGTTACATTGCCATTTGCTGCCCATTCCTTCTTCTGTGTCGACCCCTTTCTGTCCAATTTTTTCCCTCAGATCCTCCATAGGAAAGGTGTTCTCTACATCGATTTCCCATTCTCCTGCCCTATTGATTCTGCTCCAGTCATACTTAGTGTTCCCAGCTTGATCGTTCCTGCTGTCACCAGTTCGCTCCACCTATTGTTCCTTTCGCACCTCCTGCCGCCCTTGCTGCTCCCGTCGCTCCATTTTAGAAATTTTTCAATATTTTTCAAGTAGTGTTTTATTTATTTCATAATTATCCTCAACATGATTATTTAATTAAATTATAAAAATACTAATTTAAAATAATTTAATTAACACTTTTAAATAAATCACATGACTTTTAATATAAGACTTTTATATTTTAATACAAATTATTCCAACACTATTATCAACATTTATTAACATCATTTAAATATATAAATTACATCATACTAAACACCAACGTAAAATAAATACCAAAAGTACACAAACAACAAACCACTATAATAAAATGCAAAAATGACAAAGGTCAAAGACGCACAATACCACTAAATAAGACAGTTTGACAAACATGGGATGGGGTGACTTCCTTTTCATCTCTATTTCAACATCATGCCCATTGGGTTAAATTGATGCTCGCCCTGTCTTTCCAAAGCAGGTGGAATCGAGACTCTGTACCTACACTTCCTACATACAAACAAGGTTGTGTACATGTATATATATAATCAAAACATCATATCGTGAGAAGGAATTGTAGCGTAGCAGGGCACTCGTAAATGAGTGGTGCTACACTATCCTCTCACCAAAGCTATACTAACAAATACAACATTAGATATAAAGTAACATTGATAAACTAACTAATCACATCTTAAAATAATTACTAAACAACTACATCACAATGTATTACTGAAATCAAATTAAACATCACCAAACCAAATGTAATCATAATGTCATATCATAATATCCATGTCCTCAAATGTAGCATAATCATCAAGCAATCTAAACTATCCAATCCACCAATCCAAACAATAACAGTAACTATCAAAGTCTTAAAGTATCAAACAAAACCAAAGAAAAATAATAAGTCCAAACATCAACATGAGGGGTATTACATTTTGGTTGTTCAATTTATACCTCTTCTTCCAACTCACATTCAAGAATGCAGATTTCACATCTAATAAAATTTGAATTTTTTATGTGTTGAAAAGGTCAAAAAAATTCTAATAGCTTCCATCCTCTCCACTAGTTCAAATGTCTCCTCAAAATCTATTCCTTCTACTTGTGAGTAGCCCTTGCACACAAGTCTAGCCTTGTTTTTGACAACTTTTCCATCCTCATTCAGCTTGTTCCTAGAAACCCATGTAGTTCCTATCACATTCTTATTTGTAGGTCTTGGGACCAATTCCCAAGTTTTATTCTTCTCAATCTATTCCAATTCTTCTTTCATAGCCTTGATCCAATGTTATTATTTTAGGTTCCACCTCTAAAAGTAAAGAAAATTTTGCTTGTTCCTCTGTCATGACAATTTTTTTCCTTGTCAACATACCTTTGCTCTTATCTCCAATGATTTGATCTTTGGAATGGTTCTTCTGCACATACTTAGGAGTCTTAGGGATCTTTTTTAGAGTTTTGTTCTCTTCAACTATCATCTCTTTTTCCTTCTCTTCATCTTTTTCTTCTTCACTACAAGGGGATTCATCATATTCATATCCTTCTATCAATACAGAAATATGAAGTGGTTCTTCATCCACCTCAACACTTGCACTATCAACAATTTTCTTTAGCCTTTTATTGTAGCACTAGTAGGCCTTGCTTCTTGTAGAGTATCCAAGAAATATTCCTTCATCAGATATTGCATCAAATTTTCCTAAGTTTTCTTCATCTCTTCTGATATAACTATTACCTATTTTTCACTATGAGCTCAAACAGGTAGAGCTGAATCGAATTCATCATTGATAGGTACATAAATTTTCAACTTTTGCTGCTAAAGTATTCATTGTTCATCATAAAGATCAGATTACATCTGAATTACAGTTTTTTGTGCAAGTATTTGAAATAAAAAATTGAAAATTTGCATAATAATGCTTTTTATTCATTTTGTAAAAACACTGAAATCTCACACAAGCCACGAGAGCAACTGAATTTGATTATGACAATCAACTAGTGAATACAAGATTCAATAAAAGCTACACTACTAAAAATAACGTAAGCGCAAAGAGGAGGAGCAATTCATCATTTCTTGAGATGATGAATCACTTTCGCTTGATGTCTTCAGTTGTCATGTCTCCAAGCTGCAGCCTCATTTTCACGCTCCATGAACCTGCAAAATTGTAAAAGATGGTGTTAGGGGTGTACTCTAGGCAATGATGAATTACATTTTGCTTTATGCCTACACTACCAACAAGAATGTAACATACATGCAATCAAGAATTCACTAGATGATTTCAGATTTCAAAGGCATAAAACTCGAGAGGAAAGCTTTCAGCTTCTTTTATTTTGCTAACACATTTTTTCACTATGCAGGAACATGTTTATTATGTTCATGATCATCTTATCAGATATGTGGAGTAAAACGGGCTCCCACAAGGGTTGAGCCTGGAATATCATAAGGAATGACATAAACAGTATGTAAGGAAAAGTCACCACAATGATCTATGCAACTTTTCAATATAGTGAATAAAGCTGAAACAAACTCCACATTGAATGCACAAGTTTCTTCATTAAATGGGACAACATTTTAAAAGAAAATATAATGATCTCTTTATTTAAAAACAACGGTATATTGCTTTTCAAGAGGAATTCATGCATCAAAAGCAAGTATAAGACACGACTTCAGGTGTGACAGCCATGATTAGTGAAGTAATGAGCTATACAGAAAAATAATAGAAGATTCTTATTTGCATTTTTGTCAATCTTTGAGTGAAACGTCCATGAGGAGTTTGAGAGTGCATCATACTTTATAAGCATGTAATACAAATGAGTCTTTCATAACAGAAAGAGAGTTTTGTTTTTGTCATATACAAAAATAGGATGAATAGACAAGCAATATCTTCAGGTTTTATTCCAGCCATTGAGAAAGAGTTTAAAGAAACATAAGTATAAAGAGAAAATGCTGACAGAGAGAAAAAAATCAACAAGAAGATAGTGTTGCAATGCCATTTCATTGTGAGTTTTAATATAAAGAGTAGTAGAAACCCAAAAAATGTAGCCACAACTGTGTTTTGAATGCAAATAAAAATCAAGGGGTGGCCTTGTACAATGCACATATGCAAGGAAAGGATTATCACAGACTTTAGCATGAAGGAGCATAAGAGATCAACTATACAAAACTAGTTATTTTGCAGCAGGTCACATGTTGAATGCAGAGAAGTTATCATAACCAAGCAACAATTATAAGTATTTGACACTGTTGCATAATCAGGTGAAGGGCAAGAACACTTAGGAATTTCAAAACATTCATGATTAAATCATTTGGAGGTATTATCTCAGTCTATCATCAAAGAGGTAAACTCTATAAGAAGATTGTGGTGCATGGTAATACAATTTCATTTCAATGTCTTCTTAACATCTTTAAAATAGTCAAAGACAGTTGTGAGATATATACATACAAATATCAAAAGATCTTTAGCATTCAATAAGTAGTCAAATTAAAAGAAAGTGTTTGATCAGTTTATCATTTCTCTTCACTTTAGTTTCCAGACAAAGTCAGATTTGTGCCTTAAAAAGAATGATATGAGTGGATGTATGTCAAAGTGACTTTTACGAGTGATGGCACATGGGTAAATTACAACTCTGGCAAGCCAATGTGAAGAGGGGGTTTATTTCTTTTTCTCAAATAAAAAATAATATGATCATGGTGGCCTGCAAATCATAATGGAAAACCTAGAATATAATGCATTAAGCCCATGATTTGCAGTGAGAAAATCAAATATCCAGAAGACACCATGGAGGGTTTTCAATACCTTGATATATTGAAACCAACAAAACCTCATGGAGGAACCCTTTAAGGAAATGTTAGGAATATAAAATACAAGTGAAGGAAGAGTCTCAGCCTATTTCAACAGAAGACCATGGTTTTTTCCCACAAGCTAAAATCACAGTCAAGGTAATAATAACATTAAGCATGTATAAAGAGCTTGAACAACACTTCTAGTTCCATGAATAATCAAAGATGGTAATCCATTCAAGGAAGGTAGTCGAATATAATGCAAGTTTCCCATAAATAATGAGGAGAAACTGCCATCTACAAAAACTTATATATGCAGTCTAGAGCAATTTCAATGCCACAACAAGGAGTTTTAGATTTCCCCTCTCAAGATGCAGATAAGGCATCCATCGCGACAAAAAAATAAGGAAACACCAACAGAAAATGAAGCACAACAAAGGAGACATCATATATAATGAAGAATGCATGGCCACGGCCTTTGAGACCAACAAATTATTCAAAGAAGAATGATGAAAGCCACGTTTTTGCCTCAGTCAATAACAATAATAGCCGAGTAGAGAAACAAAGTTTCTTTTTACTTCACAACAATGGCCGAATAATGGATGTTGAAGAACTCACCTGTAATGTAAAGATGTAGATTTTGTTTTCAGATTTCCTGACAACCTTTTTTTTTGCCACAAAAATCTCCAAATTCACCAGGAAAATCAAGCTCAAACCCTTCATGGCGGCAGCAGCAGAGTTTGTTCAATAATGAAGCAAAAGTGAAGAATGGACAATATGTTTTAGGGTTCGAGCTTTTACTCGCCCTAATTCAATGAGTGGGTTGATTTATTTTTTACCATTGGTTTAAAAAAAAAAAATCATTTCATGTTATTGGCACCATGGTATTGACTTTTAAGTCAATAAATCTACTAATGTGCATGGAGTGTATGTGGATAGTTGACTTAAAGAATAATTTAAGTCATTATTTCTTTTTAGAAATGATAATGAACTCATGCATGTTTGCATTATTTTACTCAAGCTATTATTGTAATCAAATATTAATGTATTATTACATTAATATTTAAAATGAAAATAAGGAGGCTATTTCCACGTTAAATATTAAAATAATCATGCATTTGGTTATTTTCAATATTTAATTACTTATCTTCCTTAAGTAAAATCATGCAAATGATGAAGATGTAACTGGAGAATCAGAGATTATTAAATTGAATATTAATCATGCATAATACAAAGATAGAGTTTTAGTTATCATGGGCGGATTGATACAAATGAGGAGGCTTTCGCATGCTCGGGCCCACTTTTTCAAGGATTTTCAGTGCAGTTTGAGTGCTCTATGGTTCAGTTATGAGTTGACCTTGAGTTTGGATCATCGTTCACTCATTTTTTCATGAGTTTGAACCTTCTTTTCAAGGATTTTTTCCTTTGCTCATGGATTACTTTGGAGATATCAATTTTTACACTGAGTTTCACTTTCAATTTCATCTTTATGCCTTTTGAGAGGCTTATTGTATAAAGTGAAATGACTTAGTCATTTTTAATCTAGTTCTTATTTTTCATCTTCTCTAGCATACCTTTTTACAGAGAGAAATATTTGTAACTTAGCTTTTTACATTAATACAATTTTACAGCTTTACAGGTTACTTTAGTTTGTGATTTTGTAGAGTTTTCCTTCGTATTGTTCATGGAGATAGAGTTCACCTTTGCAATTTCAGATGTTTTGTATGCTTGAATGATTTGATGAAAGTCTAATGTGTTTCATTATCGAAACCTTCAAACTTATGTCTTACTTTTTGCATACTTATACACAATTGTTGTTTGTGACAAGTCATTAATTGTGCTCAAAACTTGTTCCTTTTCCTATTTGTGAAAACTTAGTTTTCCTTAGAAGAAAGGAAATAAATACATCCTTTTAATGAATTAATATTGTGTTCAGAGAGTTCAAATTTCCCTGTGTTAACAATTTTCCCAAAAGGTACAAGTTGTGAACCATTCTGCAAGTTTATCATCAATTAGGTGCATCACCTTCAATTTACAGTTTCACATGCATTTAGCAATAGTCCTTCTATCCTTTTTTCCAGCAAGTTACCCAGTTTTTAATTAAGGATCATATAGGAAGCTAGCCTAGAATCTGGAGGTTCAATCTCATTATAGGTCACCCACAACCTGAGTTTGATCCAATGTTTCAATAGATTGTTGAATTTAACTGTTCAAGCGTTTGGGTGCAATCTGATTGACACCAATAACATTTGCTTCCAAAAACTTTGAAATACTTTATAGGAGGTTTACCATACCATAACTCATAGGGAGTCTTTGAACTATTCACTCTTGCTTGACCTTTGTTAAGAATGTAGACTATATTATGAATTACTTCTCTCCAATAGACATCCAGTAGATTAGCTTCCTTCATCATTATCCTAGTTGCTTCTTGAACTGTTCTATTCTTCCTCTCCACAACTCCATTTTTCTAAGGAGTTCTAGGAGCTAACAAATGCCTCTTTATTCCACGATCTTCACAAAAATTGTTAAAACTCATTTGAAGTAAACTCACCACCTCTATCAGATCTCAAGCAGTTGATTTTTAAATCCATTTCATTTGTTGCCATAGATTTAAAAGCTTTAAAATTATCTAGAGCTTCTAATTTTTGTTTAAGAAATGTTACCCAATTCATTCTAGAATAATCACAATCAATAAGATGAAATACTTGTCACCACATGAGCTTCTTATTTTGGTAGGTCCACTTAGGTCTATTTACACCAAATCCAAAGAACCCGTGGTAGAATATTCTTTAGTCTTGAACCTCTTCTTATTTTTCTTTCCAAACTAACATTCCTTGCAAATTGCATTGATAGGATTTGTAATATTTGGCAGATCTCTCACAACACTAGTAGAACTGATCTTCACTAGGATATCAAAATTAATGTGACCCATTCTTCTATTTCATAGCCAACTTTCATTGATTTGAGATATGAAGCATTTAGAACCACTACCTTTAAGTTGATAAACATTACCTTATGTCCTTGTTCCTGTAGCAACTAGAGTATCGAGGCTTCCTTTTTTGATTTCAAAGCCACCATCCTAAAACACAAGATTGTATCTTTTGCTACACATTATTCCTACACTTAGAAGATTATGCTAAAGACCCTTGAAATAAAGAGCATCATCTATTTCATTCTTTCCATAAAAACTAATTGAACCTTTTCCACATATCTTAGCAGATGTATCATCACCAAACTTAACAATACCACCATCATAATTTTTAAGCTTATCAAACTTACTCTTATCACTTGTCATATGATATGAGTATCCAATAATTTATCTCTTCTCTTGCATGAAAAAAACTCAACATATTTCCTTCAATGTTGTGACTTATTATTGAAGCACTTTCCTTCACACATCTTTCAGAATTAGTAGAATTAGTTCTAACATTTAAAGCCATGAAAAATCATTCATTACTTCTCTCATCAGGGTAATTTGATTCCTCATCATCACAAACACCATTGTCCCTTTCCACATAGTAACTCTTCTTTACAAATTTTCCTTTATGATCCTTAGGTTTATCATTTAAAATTTTGATTGGACATTTAGATGAATAATGGCCTATCTGTCCACAATTGAAACATTTAAAGGGTAACTTATGGTGCAGGAGCACTTGCCAAGGTGCAAGCATATTTTGAAGTCTTGTTTTAAAAATATATTTGATTTTGTTGTGTAAGTTCTTTAACACCTTTAGATTTTGTTTGAGGACCTTTTGGTGCTTAGGTTAAAATTTGAATAAGTTGGGAATCCTTTGTGGGGTTGATTCCTAAGTTTTTGTAAAAATTGCAAAACACACTGTCTTTTGAAAAAGCTATCTTTTGGCCGTTCTTAGGAAAAAGAGGAAAACCTAACTATTTGCTAAGCGTGGTTAAAGGTGGTTCTCGACTTTTGAAGGGGGTTAGAAGTTTTTTTTGGCAGTTTCAAGAAGAAAATAAAGAGAAAACAACAATTTTGGCGTGGAAAACTCTGTTTTTCTATTTTTTTTTTGTAGCAGTTGCTTGAATGAATTAGATGAGGAATTTTTTGGATTCTTTTAGCATGTATTAAGCCTCTGGAAGTTTTTTTTGCACCATTTGAATAGTTGTTACATCACTTTCTTTCTTTCTTGTAAATTCTGTATTTTATCTTACTTGTTGTTTGGACTGGTAAATGGAATAAAAATGGAGCCTTAGCCCACACTCCCACTGTACCAAGAAGTATGGGAACATGGGGAACGTGGCTAAGCTCCTTTATTGTATATAGGTTAGAATTAGGAAGTGGTAGGAGTTCATTTAGCATGCCAAAGGTCTATTCCTAGGCGAGCAGACCATGCCCAGTTAGGAAAGACTCAACAAAAGTGTTTCCAAATGTGTAGGGGTGACTAACTATTTGAAACCCAAGGTGTGAAAATATTGTTGGAGACCTTACACAGGTCTGAGAGCTGGCAAGAAGCATTACCAAGTCCTCTGGAGGTAGAAGGAAGAAGACAGTCCTCCTTGTATCCAAGAAAAGGCTTAAAAAGCCCTAAATTTCTCAAAAATAGTGATAGCCTTGTGTACGGCCTAAGAAGGTCAGAAACTAAAAGAACCTTGAAATGCTCCAAATTTTAGCCTGGGTTCCTTCTTTGAAGTTTTGGTGTTCATTGAGCATGGAGGAGTATTAAACATTTGTTTTGTTTGAGGAGACCTAATTCTTGTAGCCTTTCCAAACCCTAAACTAGGGTTTAATGAAATCGATAGAAGGAAGGAGTTTTGTGCTTGGAAAAGAATCATTCCTTGACTATTTCAAAGCTTTGAAAACCTATGCACACCCCTAAATGTAGGTTAGGAAACATTTGGAGATTGACTGGTCTTTAAGCTGATTAAGGGCTAGTTGGTGAAGAGAGGAAAAGCACCAAGAAATGCTTGGTTAAGGCATTGAGATTGGACTTGAAAATTGATAGCAGCAAATTAGAGATGATAGAAGGGTTGGAAATGAACCAGGGGTACCTAAAATAGTAGAGGACCTATAGGTTGAATGGTGGATGAAGTGACACCTTAGGAGTTCTCAAGGAAAGGACTCAGAGCATTGAGATTGTGATTCTCTCAATCCAACCCTGTCCCTATCAACTTATCTCTGTATTTTATAGTGCCCTTTTTCAATATCCTTACAAAATTTTCTTCCACCTCATCAAGATCATTCAAATCTAATTCATCATCCTTCTCTACTTTGTAGACTTTAAAGGTAGTTTCTTTACTTTTAGTATTTTGATGAAACTCTCTCATTTAAAAAGAAGTTAAAGCACCATACATCTAATCTCTACAATAATTATCCAATTTTTGAGCTTCCTCAATAGAAAAAACTTTAGAACTATAAGCTTTAGGAAGAGTTCTTAGTACCTTTTTCACAACTTTTCTTTCTTTCAGCTTACCACTAGGACCATTGACGACATTGACAACTTCATAAACTCTGAGCATGTAGGCAGTAATATCTTCATCTTCAGACATCCTTAAGTTTTTAAATTTGGTTTTGTAATTATTCATTTTCACTTGTTTGACTTTGTCATCTCCTTCATAAATACTCTCCAACTTTGTCCAAATCTCTTTAGCAGATTTTAGACTTATCACTTTTCCAAGTTTAAAATTAGAAAATGACTCAAAATAGCATTCCTTATGCCACTATTTTCATAATCCTTGATTTCATCATCACTTGTTAGACCAGTAGCAAGTATAGTGTATCCTTTTACAACTAACTACCAGACACCAAATCCAAGAGAGACTAGAAAGGACTCCATCCTAGCTTTCCAATAAGCATAATTCATTCCATCAAAAATAGGAGCTTTGACACCCTTCCTATGCACCATCTGAATCTACCTCAAGTGATTAAGCTTTCTCTAAGGAACCACATCTTTGATACCAATTCTTAGATGCAAAGCAAAATAGAGAGGGGGTGAATTAGTTTTAGACATAAAAAATTCAATCCCTCATCAATATTCAAACCTTTTTTAGCCCTTAAATCCTTATCATGCATTAGTGAAATGTAAACATATGAAACATTAATTTAAACACATCAAAACACATAAGAACACTAGATTTATGTGGAAAGACCGAGAATGGAAAAACCACGATGAGGATTAGCTCACATATATATGAATTGCAACACTAAATACAAGATGGCTCACTACCTAGAAAAAGAAGAAAGGCTCACTGTCGGGTGGCTCACTTCCAAGAAGAAATAATATAGAAGAATACTACTACAAAGAGATTCGCTATCTCAAGGAAATAGGAGAAATCCACCATAGAAACCTTTGGCTCATTGCCTCCAGCAACTTCAAGCACACTAAAAATGTAGACCCTTTTACTCATGCACTGGAGTCATAGGTAATAGGCTCACACTCATATCACCACACATAATAAAATTTTCATCTTTCACACACCTTTTATATATCTACACACATATCCAAAAATTCACCTTACATTTATACCATCCATGACCTAAATAATCTCAATTAGGTCAGCCTTAATGAAATGTATGTACCTAAAATATACAACACCAAAATAGGTTGGAAAAAAACACCTCCATGGTGGAAAGAAGTGAAGGATGAACACACAAAGGGTTAACTAGGACCCAAATCTACATCACCATGCTATACAACACATCCACAATCCATGAGATACCTTCGCAAATAGTGCTAGCACACCAGGTCAACCAAACCTAAACTAACACTACAAGAAACCACATACATGCTTCTTTAGGTTACACAGACCACATAGCAACACTCCAAAACATCCAAAAAGCATCTCAAAATATTCCAATATCATCAGAATATTCTACAACACTGCCACAACCACTTGAGAATATCATAATTATGTGCAAGCAGACACCCTGTCATAGAACACAACTAACTAACCAACGTTGCAGAACATCTCAACACTTGAAACCTCAAGGGAAGAAAGATACAGGAAATGTAAGCATGTTCCCAAATCTATAAGATAAGAAACCTTACTGCGAAGAAATGTGGATTAATCTTATTTCTCTCAGATAACCTTCTACGCATACAAACAAACTGTCAAACACAAATTTCACTATAAAATGATCCAAAACTTGAAACTTTGGATATACCACCTTTGAAAACCTTTGATAATCACATCCAAACCACACAATCATATCTTAAATCATGAAGAAATTTGGAGCACAACATTGAACACACATCTGCCACACTGCTCACTCTTTTATTTAAATTTTCTCAGAAAGGACTTGGAAATCAAGTGAACCAACTACATCAACAATATTACAAATACTTCTTCAACACATCTACAACATTTGTAACACTTTCCAACAAAACCAATAATTTCCATAGTATGGTTGGCATCAATAAGACATCAACCCGCAACATATCCATACTGTTGGCAATCTCCCCAACTATGACAATACTAGCATCCTTCCAACAATTCCAACACATAATCTCCATACTGTTGACATCAATGACCAATTGTTGAAATCAATGACAACACCAAAAACATATTTGCAACAAGAGGAAGATCAATTAACTATTATATAAGTAACAAAAATAGCATCAAATTCTACTAGCTATGGGACAAGGGGAGTAGACCCATCCAATGGATATTTATATTCATTCAAATAAATTTTTAGGTGGTGGAGAAGGTATTCTATCAACATGAATTCAAGCCCCAAACCTTGTGGCTAGAAAAATGGTTTTCATAAGCCAAATGAAAAATGTATTATAATGTTATACTTGGCTATTGTAAGATTAAAAATGTATAGGAAGAGAAAAATAATTATACCATGAAGTAAAATTATATTCATAAAATAAAATTATGGAGTAAAATGATTAAATTAAATTAAGCTTTTGTCCAACTACCTAACTACCATATGGGAGACTTCTTGTGTGTGCTTAACCATTAAAACATAGAGTATTAAGATTAATAAATTAAATTAGATGAACCATTAACATTGCAAACATTTATTCCATGATATTGTGTTTTAAAAATTCTTAAATGACACATACTAACGTATTAAAATAATCACATAAGAACCCATAGTTCTCACCCAATAAAATCACCAATGATATTTTTTTAGATAATAGGGACCTCATAACCCAAAATACCCCTTTTTCCAAAAGGAGATATTTCATATTATCCTTGAAGCCTCTAATAATTATTTTATGACATTATTAATCTTGGTCTTGGTATTTTACAACTAGCATTGATCAACTTGTTCCTCTAGAATTGATATAATCATGTTGAAGTATCATATAATTAGCATCCCTTTGACCAACCATTACCTAAACATGGTGTAAAAAATAATTTGTTTTTTTTCTCAAACATACTAGCCATATCTTATTGGTCATACATGTAACTGTAATCATAAAGTTTATCTCCACTTAAGATTATCTGACCACTTTACTTCCCATTCATTTATGACCAAAACTTGTGAGTTTTTATATCTTAAAAATAGGAACACTATAATTCAACCACAACATTAAGTAGGAAAGACAAAAATAGAAACTCACTAGACTAAAAAACTATAATAATTGATAAAAAAAATACTCCCACCAAAATGATGCAATCGTGGATGAAGGATCTAATTAAGGATAATCCAACCATTTAGCCTTACATAAATCACTCACAGATTCATACATTGTATTTCAAATTCTTAATCTATATTCACATCACAATAAATATGTAGAATAATAATTTATTGGTTTATGATATAAAACTAAATCAAAAGATTTTTTGCTAGGGATTATAAGTAGAATTTGGCTTTATCCTTTGATTACAAACATGAACATGAAAAAAAAAAGTGATGTCTTCTCAAAAACTAGATATAAGAGATAACTTTCTATTGGTTATCTACGATCTTATGGATTACCAACTTGAAAATTAATGACAACTTCCTAACTCCTTGGTGCAGAAGCACCCATATTCTCTTTGTCTTTTGAAGTATTTGATAGGAAATGAGTTATGTGGACATGTGTTGAGTCTTTAAGTAAAGGTCCTAAGGACCATCTTGAATGATTTGTAATAGGTTTTTAGGTTTGGAATTAAGTTTAGATGTAATAACAAGGTCTCCTTCCTCACCATGTGCACTTGGTGCATCTAGGCAAGTTAAGGAATTAAGATGCCTTGGTGCAACCAGGTATTTGAGGGGAGTCTCCTTTATTTTTTTATGTTTTTTGTGGTGTTTTAACACATTTTAAATGTTCTTTGTAATTGGGATTCTTGGGAGTAGTATAAATTGCCTTAATTAGGCAATTAGGAGTCTAGTTTGGAATATTTAAAAAAAATTAGTTCTTTCCAACATCCAACTAATTCAAAAATAAGTTGGAGGGTGTTGGAAAGAAGTTTAAAAGGTTGAAATAGGTCTCTTTTGGTCGAGGAATGTTGATGGTGAAGTTTGGAGAAAGTTTGAATAAAAGAAACCCTGTTTTTATTCATTTTCTATGTGTAAAATTGCTGCTAAAATGTGTGGTACGACCATATTACGTACTGTACAGGTAGGAGACCATAATGTATCGATAGAGGATTGAACTAAATTTCTTTTAGCAGTGGTTTGACTCATTTTCATCAAGAATCAAGGGAGATATCTTCATTTTACTACAAGTGGATTTGAAACCCTCCACAACTAGGGTTTGATCAATTAAATGCAAGTTTCTCTCCATTCCACTATAGGAAAAATCTATTTTTTGGTGGAATGGAAGGTATTGTAGTATATTTAAAGATACAAAAGGTTTTGGATTGGAATATTGGGTTTGGTGAGAATAAATTGATGCCCTAGGCTTGGCATCTCTATGTGACAGGCCAAAATTTGCTGCAAAAATCTTTTTTTTTTTAGACTGCAGGAATCGGGTAGCACGACCCCCTATAAACTGCAGTGCACCTGGTAAAATTTTTAACTTGACTGGCGGCACTGGCGCGACACGCCCTCCGGTACCATGGGACGGGGGAGACTAGAACTCGTGACCAGCAGAGCCGCAATGGAATTACTTAGCCAACCGAGCTAGGGCCCCCGCCCTTGCTGCAAAAATCTGATTTGAGGCAATATTTGTGAATTTTTTGTTTTGTGGTGCTTGGGATCAGTTGGAATGAGTTTTTTGAAGGTATAGGAAGGTATTAATTGGATTATGGGTGTTGGGGTGTGCCAAGGTAACCATACTTTCATTGAAAAGTGTCTTTTAGGCCTCCTTGTAGCGTTAGAAAATAGGTCATTTGTTGCCTTTTGTATTGGAGTCAAAACTTGTGGTTTTGAGGGCTTGTGGGGGATAGTATCAAGTGTCAAAAACCAGTGAGTTTGGTCTAGTTTCAGTCATTAGAAGGATTTTATGTTGACTGTCCCATTAGATAGGGCTACAAGGGCTACAAGGCCTAATATGGCAGCAATAGATGAAAGAGTGTTCCCTACTGAGAAGTCTTATTTGTTGGCTTAGTTTAGCCATGTTAAGAGATTTTGAGTCATTTCCAACCCTCCTGATTGCATTTGGGTGTGTGGAGTTAAAATAGTGCTTAAGTTGCTCATTAGTTGTATAGTGTATTAAGGAGTCTATCTAAGAGTATTTAAGAGAAGCTCTTAAGAGATTGTCTTCCCCTACCACTTTGCACCACTCCTCAATAATGACCAACCTAATGTGGAAAATATAAAAAAAATTTATAGAGGAAGATGATGAACCAAGATAGAATACAAAAATCAATACACTACCCTATGCACATGAGATAAGGATCATGGAATCATTTTTAAATGATTTATCCTATAATTTAATATTGAATTGGACCTCTTATGTGAAACATGTCTTATCTCTCTATGATAGGGGAAAAAAGATATAATATTTAAAATTTAATGTAGCCTTAACTATGAACCTCATTGGGACCAATAATGACTTAACATTATCAATTGATGTGAGATTCAAACATGTGGCACTCAACTCAAATAGGTCTTCCATATTTATGTGTGACAATTTATGTTGCATTAATATTATATTAAAAATTGATGAAAACATATGGACATTTTTTTTATGTTCTTAAGAATATCTAATTACAACTTGAAGCTGTTATGCTTTAAACCAATGGTCTTACATAGTAGAATAATTATTTGTTGGGCTGCATGCTTCAAATAAATATTATAAAAATAATAAGCATATACAACAAGAAAATAAAATATGGAAACCAATCAAACCTAAACAAATAAGCACATATTTTTGGTTGATGTACGATTTCTCTTATATCTAGGGAGACCTTGTATTGATTCTTTTACATTAGACAACCTAGGTAACTAAAAAATGAGTCTTTCAATTTTATTCATGTATTTTAGCTAAAGGAAAACCATAATGATCTACCGCATATATGGATATCCATGTAAAATCCTCAAAGGTTTAACTTTCCACTTCACAAAATATTCTTCATAATTCTTTCTCCAAGTGTAGTATTTTAATTCTACTATTTAAACATCTTCAATTTATTATCTTTTTTTTTGTTATTTTCTTCACCCTATTCACCTTTTATGATTTCTTCATTTTTCACATTTTCATGTTTTCATAAAAATATACAACATTAAATATTGGGGATATCATAAATCCTTCAACTCAAATTTATATGCATTACTTGAACCAAATTTTACCACCATCTTACTCAAACCAAACTTCCTCATCCTCAACTTATTATAGTTTCCTCACACATATATATATTCCCTATATATACCATGATGTCATCTCCAACTCCATATTCCTTATCTCTCCTTTTCTTATCATCATTTTCTTTGTATTTCATCCTTTCCATTTTTTTATAACTTCCTCAAGTAATCATTTCATTACAATATGCAAGATCATATGCTTCAACGCTATTACTTTGTTAATTTCCAATCTCCCTTAACTTATATACAATTCATGTATTATGGCCATATACATATTAAAATATTTTTCTCCTATACTCCTATTAATTTTATTATTGTATATAAATTTTTCTTATAATAAAACCATATCTTAATTATCCATATTTCCACCTACCAAACACCTTAATAAGTTTCTAAAACTTCTTCTATCTATTCATTAGTCTAAGGGTGATATGTTGAAGTTAAAATCCATTTTCATTTTTTCCACAACACCCTCTATAAATAATAAATAAACTTGGTATCTCTATTTGAAACTATACTTATAGGAAAACCACACAATCTAATAATATCCTTGAGAATTAATTCTTACTATATGTAATTTATCATTATTTTTCTATATGATATGAAATGCAACATATTTAAAATCTATCAACAAAACAAAATGAATTGTACCCTTTTATGTTCTTTGTTAACATAAGACAAAATTCATTCTTATGTTATCCTAAGACTTATCTAGAATCAGTAATGAGTAATTTAAACCAATGTTTTTACTTCTACCTTTATCTAATTGAAAAACTATTAAAATTTGAACATACCTTTTTACATCATTATATATCCACAACCAATACTAATTATCACTTACCAATGCTATTATCTTATCAATTATAAAAATACCAACTAATATACCACTATAACTTTTCTTGATCAAATTTTCCTAATAGAACTTCTAGGAATACATATTGATTACCCTTGAACAAAAAAACATTTTGAAACAAATAATCCACCCATATTATTTTATCCATTATTATTAGTTTTTTTTTTGCAAATTTTTCATGCTTCAACAAAATTAATGTCATCCTCATACAAAATTTGTATTTCCTCAAAATCAACAAATTCAATTCTCATTTTTATTAGCAAATTTGGTCATCTACTCAATACATGTGCAACTCTACTTAATTTACCACTATGCTTCAAATTCAATTCTCATTTTTATTAAAAAAATTGGTCCTCTACTCAATACATGTGCAACTCTACTTAATTTACCACTATGCTTCAAAATAAAAGATTAACTTTTCTTGAACTCAACCCATCTCACATCTCTAATTTAATGTACCTTCACTATTTGTGCACTACAATACTTGCCAATTGATATAGAGGAAATATGTAGGTAGAAAATAATAATTTCATTTCTTTGACACTTGAACTACGATATAGAATTTTTATTATATAATAAATATTTTCTCTTGGTAGATTCATTTACGTTCTCATTAAAATATGCTACAAGTTTTTCTTCTTTAATTAACATCGTTCCAACTGTTGTATCACTTTTATCACTATCAACCTAAAATATCTTATAAAAATTGATAAGATTATTTTTTCTATAAGTTTATTTAAATATTAAAAAAAATGTATTCATAGAAATTGTCCCCCAAAACTCCCTTTTATCTTCTCTCATATTGTTATCAATAGGTGTACATATACCTCTACAACTTGTTATAAAATTCCTACAAAATTTTCCAAGCCATAAATATTTTTTACCTCATGAATACTCTCCAATGTATACCAAATAATAATTACATTTACCTTATCTAGATTCATCTTCAAACCATCTGTTGAAATTAAAAATCCAAGATATATGAATTCATCATTCATAAAAATAAACTTCTTGAAACTAATCAATAAATTTTCTTCTCTCAATCTATATAATGACATTTATGTATGCTCAAAATGTTCTTCATTAGTCTTACTAAAAATAAAAAATACCATCGAAATAAACAATAAAAAGCTCATCTAGGAACCCAAAAAAATCATCGTGTGGAAGTTGAAGCAACATACATTGGTATTAATACAGACTATGATAAGGGATATAAAAGGGTGTGGGTCGAGGGAGATTCCCTCAACATTATTAGATCTCTGCGAAAATTGAGCAAGCCGAGTTGGTCTATAGACGATCTTATTAATGATTCCCTTGCTTTGGCTAGTACATTCGAGAAGTTAAGGTTTACTCATGTTTTTAGAGAAGGAAACTCTCTTGCGGATTTTTTTGCTAACGAAGGTATAAGCCTAATGAGTGGCAAGTCATGGGAAGGGTACATTTCAGTACCCAAGAAGGCACTAGCATTAATATTATATGACTTCCAAAATAGATTATGAGGAGGGGTACGATTGGGGAGTAATGATTCCCCCTCCCTTCACATGTTTTATGGGTATCTCAACACCCATTCTCATTACTATCTTCAAAAATAGAAGGCTCTAGATTTTGAAGCGAAGAAATTGTAGTAGGCTTTGGATTTTGTAGAGAAGGGATTGCAGTGAGACTATGGAGGGTGACCGAAGTAGGGTGGAACCTATCTCATGTGATAAATGGAGGAAAAAATAAAAGGTCTAGAAGTTCTTGGAAGAGGTTGGCCTTACACTCTACATGGAAAGGCTTCATGGGTTAGGTCATGAAGCCTCAAATATCTTTGTCAAATATTGAAAAAATAGGACTTTTAAGGTGTATGGTGTGGATATCCCTATCACAAAAGAATTTATAGCCCAAAATACTAGGCTACAATTAAAGGAGCGAAAGTTCTTCAAAGAAAGGAAATGAAATGATGATGCAATGGATCAATTCTTCAAGGCCAGCGAGAAGGAAAAATTAGTTAAGTTGGCATCCTAGGGCCATGATAGATTATCAATCAAACCTGCTTGGGTAGAGATTGCAGAAGTTGTCATGATGTATGTGACTTTAGATGGGAAGTTCACTGCAACTATGGGTTATCATTTCACATTCCTTAATCATTTTAAGCACAAGCTTTTGGTGACTTTTTTTTTTTTATGCTCATTGGAGGCTTCTATTTATGCTTATCTCAAAAACCCTCGTACCTCGATTCTCCATGAGGGCCTTATATTGCTTATTATGGAGTATACTAAGGCGAACTCTCCGCCCAAGGTTGTTAAGGGTAAAAAACTTTCTATTGAGGACTAGCCTAAGGTGGTTGATTATTCAACAACTGATACAAGAACTAATGACAGTGAAGATGAGGAGTGGAAATTGGATGAGGAGGCTAAGTATGAGGTGGTAGAAGTATTGTCTTCCTCTCCTTCAAATTCACCTTAGTGAAAGAGGAAGAAAGGTAGTATAAAAAAGAACACATCCAAAAAGAATCCTAAAAAGCAACACTCATGGTTGAGTGGCTCCCAGACCAGAGAAGATGAGGATGGTCAACTTTTATCCTAGCAAGTGAAGGAACAAAATGTGTAAAGAGCAGAGGTATCACTACGGTGTTTGAGGGGGCTCGTACCCAACAAAATATTGTTTCTCAATAGATAGAAGGCAAGGGAAAAGGTAAGAGAAGACTCTCTAATATTGTAGCTAAATATATGGGGAATAAATTGGGGAAGATTAAGTTTAGTTCAAGTAATATTCATCTCCTATCAGATGATTTTTCTTACCTAGACGAAGAAAATACAGACATGTAGTATCTCTTAGACATGGCCAAGAATGGGGCTACTTGTAATTTAAAACTTGCAAAGTGGATAATGAATGAGTTCAACAAAAGCCTTAAAGGAAACTTTACAAGTAAACCTAAGGGGACAAACTCTAGCTTTCTCATTGAAAGGCTTGTTGATTTGGAGAGCTCTAACTTTGATTTTAATGAAAATTGTGAAAATCACCTCCATGAAGTGGAAAATAAGGTTAGAGAACTTAATGAGGATATTAAGCTCCTAGGCTACTACAAATTAGCCATTGCTCCATCAAGAATATTGCAGACTCCCTTAAAGTTCTTATGGAAAATCTTGGTGATCTCAAGGAGGATCATATTTATGTTGAGCATCAGGTGAAGGGTTCATCCACCAAAGAGAAGGGTAAGAAGTCAGGGAAAGATGAGGAAAAGGATCCAAGTTTCAAGACCAAGGGAAACATGAGGAAGATGTTTGAACAAGCAAAGAATGAATTGTTGCCAATGGTCAACCTACATTACAATCAGGAGATGGAGGTTGCCACACCTTGAAAAATATGAAATAGTTTCTCGCTTTTGTTTGTGTTTAGCTTTGGTCTATTAGTTCTTTGTTTTTTGGTTGTTGGTTAGCTGTTGTATTGACTGTCATTTTTAGTAGTAGCACTATTTTGATGTAAAGGGTTTCAAGTCCCTTCAAAACCTATTTTTCCCCCTTTAATCAAAATAACCTTATCCAAATGAGGTTTCAACACTTAATTCATCAACCTCATAAACGTACTCAATGCATTATTTAAGACAAGAATTATAGCCAACCACTTATACTTAACCTCTTTAGTTTTAAATATATTTTTCAATTCATCCCCTTCTCTTATTATAATATAATGATAATATTTTTTTATATATATCTTAATATAATACTTTCCTCTACTCAAATAATCCATTAAGTCCATCCTTGGTAGTATCTATATCTTATAGTGATTATATTGATAGTTCTAGAATATATACACATCCTCCATTATCCTCCTTTCTTTAGTACTAGTATGGTTTGCACCATAAAGGGACTTAAACTTTCTCTAATAAACCTTTTCTACAAATTTTTCACTTGTCAATATAATTTTTTTCTAAAACTATTGTAAAAGAAACCTTATTAGATAAAATCACTCTTAGGATCAAATCCATGTGATAGATAATACTCTTAATTTGCATTGATCCATCTGGCATGTTATCAAACATAATGTCAGTGTACTCCTTTAGCAACTCAAAAATACCAATCTACAAATCTAGATCAATATTGCTATCATATACCTCAATAACTATTAAAAATACATATATTCATTCTTAAAACCTTTTCAAAACCTTCCTACTATCAAATAAATAAATTCTAGCATAATAAATCATTTAATTTCCCTTATCTTCAATAGAGTAAGGGATATGTTCCCTATCTCCCTTAAATAATGTATATGTATTCTCTCTACTATTATGAATAACCTTTTTATTATAATTGAATGGTCTCCATAATGTAAAATGTAAACATATATAGACATAATATCACATATTATCTCATTCTAATATGACCCCAACTTTAACTTTACTAAACAATACCAATACCTTATGATCCTTTTATAATCATGAGATGATGTATGGGCTTAGGTGTTCTATTTTCTTCAACTTTAGCTTTTCAATGATTTTAATTGATACACGATTATCAATAATTACACTATTAATTATGACTTTGCAAATTTTACCTTCAATCTTACAAATTGTTCTAAATAAATACCTTATTTTTACTATTTCTTCACTATATTCCCTAGTAGATTTCAACAATACAAATTTCATCAATAAAGACTCACATTTTTTGGGTTCATTCAATCAAATTAGTGATCCAATATATCCTTTGTATACATGTATAGATCCTATGATTCCTTCAAGTGTTCTCTTTCTTCTTCCCTATGATTCAAAACATTCAAATGATCAATGTCCCTCAACTCTATAGTTAAAACAAGTACCATGGAAAAATCTACCAAGTCCTCTTCCAAATATTCTTATTCCTTGTTAATATCCATTAGAATTCTCACTATAGTAAGAATTATAACTCTCTTTTTCATCTACATCCTCATGACTATGTCCTCTACTACCACTTGGATTTATTCCTCTTTAGAGTATAACTTTAAGCTTGATTTTTGTTTCTTTATATAAATTTTTTCTCTTATTCAAATTATATTTTTCCATTCAAGGTAAAGTAATATGTTTCTTAAAGTAACTGAAATATCATTAAACTTTAAAAAAAAATTGATACTACCTCTTAAGATATTCATATATCACTCATTTTTATAAAATTCATGATTACTAGATCTAATTCTCAACTTATAAAAAATATTTAGTATAATCTTATACATTCATATATTTCTACCTTAGGTTTTATAATTTTTTCACTAGATGTACTTAATAATCTACAATGATGAACATATCTTTTCAATTTTGACACAATCCTATCCAATCTTTCAATATTTTCTTTTCCTATTCTCTTTATTTATAATTGTACTTCTTTCCATCATAATGAAACATAACCTTTCAACTTTATCTTAATAAAATTCATAGTTTTACGACCTAGGATTTCTTCAAATTAACAATATTCTTCTACTTCAATCAGCCAATCTATCAACTCTTTAGGATTTAAAATACTAGTATAATCAGGAAGATTAATTTAAGATCTTTTACCAATATCCACAAATTCCTTTCTTGATCATGGTCTTCTTCATCTTCATATTGATATGCAACATGTCCATTTCTTCTTTTAATTTCATCATCTCTAGTGTATGACCTCTTCTTATATCTTCTTCAATAGTATCAAAAAATATCTAAAAATTATTTATCATATTAAAAAAAAAATTAATTTATTTTTATAATGATAAAAACCTGAACATTTATCTAATATTTATAGAGAAATTCTAACTTGAATAAGACGTAAAATACCTCATAATTTGGTGAACTATTTTCAAATAAATTCACTAGGATACACTCTACCAAACAACTCAATGTTAGAAAATATATTCAAATCTATTATTTAGGACTCAAAACTTTTCTCTAATACCAATTGATGTAGTCTTGCAACAATGATCCAATTAAGTATTATGCAAGCATGTATCCTAACACATTATAATTACCCAATATTTTTCCTAAGAAATTAATGGTTAAAAAATGGCTCATTAAATTTTTGGTGAAGAAATTATAGTATATACATGTTAAAATGCATTCTTACCAACTACAAAATTATGAAATGGGAAACATAAAAAAAAACACACAAGGCAACACTACCTAACGCATGACAAGTTCAAGTATTAAGAACAAAGCACATACCAACATTAGTATAAGACTTAATACAACCATAATGTGTAACACAAAAGAAATGATAGATAGTGGAGATAAAGTATCCTTTCAAAAACTTATTGAGTCCAACTCACCTCATAATAAAAATTATATTAATAATTGAAAATTACTAAGAATTGGACCTCATCATGACATCCATATGAAAGGGTAGCATATGAAAGGGTAGAGTTGCATCTAACAACTATGATACATACCAAAACAATAACCTCCATCTCTCAGGAATGGGTAGAATAATAATAATTATTTCATCTAAAAAATCAAGTCGCCCATCCACTCAATATTATGTGAAATAATATCCAAACCAAATGAAATTATAACTAAGAGGTTACATGGTGGGAGATTCATTAATTTTACTTGGTATTGTAGAGATTTTTTGTTTCCTCTTAAGATAATAATTACAAAATTAAACAAAACTCAACCAAACCAAGTAGATTGGAAGTCAAGCAATTCTCCAAGGATCAACCTTGCTTTAGGATTGTTATTTTTTGAAAAAATTGTCTAATACCTCCTATTTTTATTTTCCCATTTTGAGCAGTGATCACCCCTTTTAGTATATTATATTTAATTAAATTAATATTCAATTAACCTTATATTATAGGATAATTCACTCCATAGTAGATAGCAATTGCCCCTTTTTAGCCAAATAGGGGAAGAAGAAACAAACCCAACACGATCTTGTTTCAATCCAAAATTAAACTTAAAGAATGAAAGTAGATTTTAAACATCTTTAAAAATACAATGAATTCATATAATTATGTTTCAACCATTAAAAAAATTACATCTAAAGCTAGTGTATGGCTAAGTCACTGCAAGCTTAACAAAACTGAACATCAAATATGTTGTAGTATATTTATTTTAAGTGTTATAAAATAATTTGAAAAATAATATTATATAGTTAAAATCCTTTTTTGAAATCTATGAAATCAATAAATTTATTTTAACCAAAAATAATACTACTCATAAACATGTGTCCCTTCCTTCTACTATAGTAAAAGCAAACATGAGCAATATTAACTCATAACCATTGGAATTTTTCAACACCATACTAATGATTCTAAATAAATCATTGCATAATATAGAATTATTCCATAAGTAAAAATTATCATTTCAAATTATAATACAAATTAAGCCTACAAATGTTTAAAATTAATAGTTATCACGTTATAATAAATCTCCACAAGTTTCAATATACAAAATCAATTCCAATGATGAAATATAAATATTACAATATAATGGTTATCATCCCATATTTATATGGTTTAATTTTAATTAATATACAATTTGTCACTTTATCCAAGGATCACAAGATCCTCTTATATAACTTTTCCACAAAACTAAAAAAGGAAAAGCTATAACTATTAAGATGTCATAAGATGCATTTCATACTCTTCAATATGCATATTTGAGAACTCAACTATCCCCTAATGATGATCAATACTAACCAACTATGTGCAACCCTAAGGCCCATTCCTCTATACTAGTAGATAATCAACTAGATGGTGTAATAAAAATGCATGTATAACAAGGTAGTTTGACAATAACTCATACCAATCACATCTCATTCATAAGGAATATAATAAGAATGCACATTTAAATCATAGAATAGACCAATGGCATATAATAAGAATGGTAATGACCACCAATTTCAAACAAAGGGAATGGTGATGGAAACTTTGCAAATAATGTAATATTGATAACAACCAATTATAAACAAATATTTCGTGCACACAAATTAAATACAATGATCTAATTAAGTTAAGAAAAAGGTTACTATATATAAGATGGTAGATTTTTTATTATGATGATATGAATACTACCTAGTATTGAGAATCATTCCATATATACAATGAGAATTTCTCAATGATATTCCACCAATCATAAAAATATTATAATAGTGTCCTTCACTATCATGCCATAATCTAAATTAGGAATTTGGTATTAGAAAAAATAATGTATTAATTATTTTTATTTTGAATTGAACTTTATATAGTTTTATATTTTTATATTTTATCCTTTCAAATAACACATCTATTTTTTACCTTTCTAAAATGGTCTCTCGCAAGACTATAACTTGGTCCCCCTAATACTAGTTGGTGCAAACTCAAGTTCAATGGATCAACTAAGGGTAACCTAGGTTAGGTGGGTGGGTTGGTCTTATAAGGAATGACAAGGGCCAAATGATCGGTACCTATACTATGAATTTGGGGGTTCAATCCTCTAATTTTTTTAAATCTATTGTTGCCCTCCATAGTGTCCTATTAGTTGTGATTAAAGGTATTAAAATGTAAATTATTAAAGGGGACTCCAAAAAATTTATAGAAATGACATGATCCAAAGCCAATCCTAGCTAGCCCTACAAAGATGTTATTGGAGAGACTAAAGTTAATCTCATTAACTTTGATGCATTTCAAATTCATCTTGTTTATAGGGAGGGTAATGGTGCGAATAATTTAGTGGCCAACTTTGGTACTTAAAGCAAAGACGTTATATCATGGCATGATATCTCTTCTCTCCTAGACCACATTGGCTTATAAGTTAAAAATGAAATACAAAATGATGATTTCCTTTCTAACGAGTAATGTCCCTATCTGTCTCCTTGACACAATGAAACTTACTTTTTCAAGAGTGGGTCAGTGCAGGATCATGAGGGTCCCAACTAGGCCCCTAAGTGGAAATGAAAATTTAGAAAAATAGAGTTATGCAACTTGACATAAAAATTTGAATAGGTTATTAACATAATTTGAAAAATATGTAAAAATAGAGTTTGTAGCAAATTGAATCTAGTTTCTAAGATACTAGTCCTTTTTTGGAAAAAGGTAAATCTATTTGGTGAAAATTTGAAATTTCAATGTAGTAGTACTAAATTTTCAAGAAAAAAAAGCAGGTGTTTGTTTGGTCACCCTAATGGGGAGAATTTTTTTTATTTTTTTTTTCTGAATCTTTCAATATAAAGGACACATGCCCAAATGTGACATATTTTTTTGTAATTTTTTAGCACGTAAATATTTAGTTATGAATTTTCTAGTAGAATTTTTTTTAAATATTAAAAACCATATGTTTGGACACCCTAACTTGGTCAAAAAATTATGAAATTTAATTTTTTTTAGACTAAATTTGTGAAGCATAGTGTGTGATGCATCTTTTAGATTCAAAAAATGTTTAACCATTTAAAAGTTATAGATGTTTTTCAATCAGCCAATCAATTAGGACTTTACACATAGTGCATGTAGAAAATCAATAATAATTACCTAGTAAATTCAAAATAAAACATGTCTTATATCAATAGAATGTTGTCAATTTGCTAAGCAAACCCTTTTCGTTTCATCAAAATCAGATGAAAAAAAATCCATCAACACAAAGGGTGAAGTTTGAAAAACTTACAACCCCTCTAAACATGTTGGGGATATTGATTTTTCAGGTTGGTCACCCCCAAGCCAAATACCAAAGTAAAATGGATATCCGATAGTAAACGAATATTTGTTACTTAAGGCTACATAACAAATATCCATTATTAACACCTAAGAAATAGATATTTGTTAATTAAAACCAGAAATATTAATATATTTTTATATTAGTATATATAATATATTAACATATATAATATATAATATTAATATTTATATTATTATATTTTATATAATATTATAATACTATATTATTTATATTATATTAAGTATATAATATGTATAATATTATATTATTTATGTATATATTAATATATTAAATTTAATAAGAATTTATAGAGAAGGAAACGAGTACCCATGTTATCAATAAAGGATATCTGTTATGTACAGATAATGGATATTTGTTATGTGGGGCTAAAAAACCCACCATGTCTTCAAAATATAGACATGCCTCTATTGTGCAAAATAGATATATGTTATATGAAACCCAAGAAATCTATTATATATTATATATATGACGTATTATTTTATTTTTTTAATATGTATTATATATTGTATTATTATTAAAAATCTAGACAGAGAAATGGAGATAGGGAGAGAGAGGTAGAGAGAGTTAGGGAGGAATGGAGGGGTAGGTGGAGAGAGGTGGGGTAGGAGAGGTAGGATGGGAGAAATAGAGGGAGGGAGAGAAAGAGGGAAGGAGAGAAATAGGGATTAGATAAGGATGGGAGAGAGAGGAAGCAGGACGAGGAGGACAAGAATTGGATATGGAAGGGAGGAGAGGGAGACAAAAGAGGGGGAAAGGATCAAAACAGATAGTGAGAGAGAGGAGTAGTCAAGAGACAATGGGGGGAGAGAGGAGGGGCGAGTAGAGATCCCAGGATAGAGTGGATGAGGAGAGAGAGAGAGAGAAGGACATAGAACGATTGGATGAAGGGGACGAGAAATAGGGAATGAGGGAGATAGGGATTGATAAGGTGAGAGATTGAGAGAGAGAGAAGGAGATAGGGATGGTAGGGTGGGAGGGAGAGAAATATAGGGAAGGAGGGAGATAGGGTTGAGGGTTGAGGGATTGAGGGTATTTAAGGCATAGGGTGATGGGTTGAGAGTGTAGGGTTTAGGGTTTAAGATGAGGGTTTACGGTGTTCTCTCCCTCCCTCTAACTCCACCTACCCCTCCCTTCCTCCCTAACTCTCTCTACCTCTCTCTCTCCCTATCTCCATTTCTTTGTCTAGATTTTTTAATTATAATACAATATATAATATATATTAAAATACATTAATCTATAACATATTTTAGAAAAATAATAATAATATAATATATATATAATATACATATAATACATAATTTATATAATATAATATATAAGTTATACTATATAATATTTTATTTAAGTTTGATATAACAGGTATCCATTTTATTATGAAATGGATATCCATTTTGGGCACAATGACTTCGCCATATTTTTGAGACAAGCTCGGTCTATTTTGAGGTGCATATAATGGATATTTGTTATGTGTACATAATAAAAATCCATTATTGAGAACACAAGTACCCGTTTCCCTTGTGTAATTTTTTTTGCTTTATATATTAAAATTAATATATATAATATTATTTATTATATATTATATAAATAATATTATATTATATTAATATTATGTATATTAATATATAATATTATAATAAGTATCATATTAATATATTATATGAATAAATTATATTATATTTTTTCTATTATTATAACAAGCTTAAAATAATGGATATATGTTTTGAACACCATCTCCCATACTTTGTGCAAGCCTTTGTGTGAACAAATGTAGAACAAATATCCATTTTTTGGAACAAAACATATTTTTTTTCTTAAGAAAATAGATATTCGTTTTATGAGAGTATGATTAAGTAGAAACTCAACCTCTCAAGAGGGGATACTCTCTAAATCCCACTATCAAATCCTCTCTTAAAAACCATTAAACAAATAGCAGAGATTTTAATGCAAAACAACTATGATGCAATTTTCATTAATTCAAACTTGCACAAATGGCATACAAACATCCATATATCTAATTATATTAGATATTATGGTCAATAGGACTTATATACAAAAGTAAAAACAAATCATAATCAGATTTTAAACATGAAAATACTAAGGAAACATAGTTGCAACTTTTCTCCCTTCACTGCAAACTTCAAATAACAAAAATCTACACTTGCAATCTTCAATCTATGGATAAATCCACTTTCAACCATGGAATTAATCTTCCATTTGTTGTCTCAAAACTCTCTCAGTCCTGCAAAATCATGGCTTCTACCTTCTTGCTTCAAAAATTCATTCTTGGGAAGCATTAGCTTTAATCTGGCATCAACAATCCTAAAAAAGACCAAAATAAAGTATATAAATTAACTCCTTCACACCCTTCCTGTAACACCCAATTTTCTATACTTGGAAAATGGAAAATATGCTTTCAAAAATTTATTTAAAATCATTAAATTTTGAAAAAGCATCTTTTGTAACCTCCATCCATGATTGGCCAAGAAAAGCAACCACTTCCTCACAAATAGGAGCCACAAAATAGAAAATCCAAACCACTTTCTCTTAGGCATCCAAATTCTTCATGAAAAAGTTTAGGAACATTAAATTAGTTGTCACAACTTGTAACTACCCAAATCCCATGCCCAAGAAGGCATATTTGAAGATTTTGCCTTGAAAAAGCCACAAAATGAGTTTGAATTGCCATAAAACTATAACATAATAACTTGGCCAAATATTTGTCAAATATTTTAGGCCTTATTACAAACATTTATTCACCCACAATATTTGAAGACCAAACTAAATTAAATTAAATTAAATTAAATATTTTTGGTTGATGCAAGATTGTCAGTCAACCGTGGATGCTCCTATATTAGACAACCAAGGTAGAAAATTTTGTGAGTTTGGTCTCACAAAATGGAGTTGAATGGTAGAACCATCCTTTTAGGTTGTAAACAATCCTCAACAAACTCCATCACTGAAACTGGTGCCTTTGATTTTTTCTTCTTCTCCTCTTCCAACACCCAACCAAAACAAGTATCCTTCTCCTCTAACAATTCTTCTTTGCACTCATCATTTTCAATGTGGAATTAGCTCCACCATAAACCAACCACCCCCACCAAATTCAACTCACAATATCTTCCAATCTTGTGGGATTCAACCCACCATATTCTAACCATCTCCTCCAAAATGCAATTGCACTAAACTTTGCAATACCAATCAAATTTGATCTGCATTCCATACTTCACTAACAATCTCTAACTAAACCATCTCATTTGAATTCACTAAATCATCCAACTTATCATGAAAATAATTAAAAATAAAAGGTTTTAGCTCCTCACTACTTGCTGCAATATCATTCTCAACCTCATCAAAGCATTCATCAAAATCTGCTTTCACCTCATTACCTTTTGCTATGTAATCTTCACTCCACCTTTTGTCAACACTTGCCATTCCTTTTCTATCACTGAAATCTTTTCATCTACACAAGATCCACTCTCATCTTCATCATAAAAATGAAACATATTATGCATTACCTATTTCTCTTCAACCTTTTCTTCACCACTTCTTGCTACCATATCTTCTTCACCTTCACTCTTAGCTGCACTTTTATTTTCCATTACTTTCAAGACCTTCAAAGGAAACTCATCATTCTTAATCATTGTTGCACTTTTCTCTTATTTTCCATCTTTATCCTTTTGAACAAGGATTTCCACTTTTTCCTTTTCATCATTCTTCCCTACACATAAATTTTCACTTGAAAACATATTAGTACCAAAAGAACAATAAGATTCAACCCTTCCCATTTTATTTTCCTTTCTATGCTTATTATCTGCTACAACTTCTGTTGCCACATCCTCTTGCCTATCCTGCAAAGGATTCAAAACATATTCTTCCCCATCCTTTATTATACTATATGTAATCTTCCTAAAATCATGTAGTACTACCCAACAAAACATGGCATATATCCATAGGTACTATATCACATACAATCACATCCTTATTTCTACAAATTTGAAAATCAACCACACATTGCTCACTTACCCATATTTGGCAATCTCCTTGCAACAAAGAAATGTAGTATGGGCTGGGATGCTTGATTCTTTTCAATTTCAGCTTGTCTACCATCTCTTTGAATCCAATATTATTGGTGTTATCTTTGTCCACAATGACTTTGCAACATTTCCCACTCACATTACACCTTGTTCAGAATAAATTACTCCTCTAGATGGGCTCTTGATTCTCTGTTTGTGGCTCTAGAAATTATTTCTTCATCACAAAACATTCTCCTGGCTTCCAAGACATTTTTTCAAACACTTTACCACACCCTCTTTACAACTGCTTCACTCTCTACCTGCAGGTCCTGGTGCAAACTGCCTCACATCAACACTTTTGTCTGCACACTCAGAAACAACCAGCTCTAATACCACTGATGAAGTAGAAACTCAACTTCTCAAGATGGGATAGTCTCTAAATCCCACTATCAAATCCTCTCTTAAAAACCATTCAACAAATAACAAAGATTTTAATGCAAAACAACAACTATGAATCAATTCTCGTTAATTCAAACTTGCACAAATGGCATACAAACATCCCTATATCTAATTATATCAAATATTCCAGTCAATAGGACTGATATATAGAAGTAAAAAAAATAAAATCATATTTTAAACATGAAACTACTAAGAAAACATAGTTGCAACTTTTCTCCCTTCACTGCAAACTTCAAATAACAAAACTTTGCACTTGTAATCTTCAATTCGTGGATGAATCCACCTTCAACCATGGAATTAATCTTCCATTTTTTGTCTCAACACTCTTTCAGACCTGAAGAATCATGGATTCTACCTTCTTGCTTCAAAAATCCATTCTTGGGAAGCATCAACTTCAATCTGGTAGTAGCAACCTCAAAAATGACCAAAATAAAGTATATAAATTAACTCCCTCACACCTTTCTTGTAACTCCAAATTTTCTATCCTTGGAAAATGGAAAATATAATTTCAAAATTTTATTTAAAATCATTAAATTCTGAAAATGCATCTTTTGTAACCTCCATCCATGATTGGCCAAGAAAAGCAGCCACTTCCTCACAAATAGGAGCCTCGGGATAGAAAAAGCAAAACCACTTGCTCTTGGGCATCCAAATTCTTCATGAAAATGTTTAGGAACATTAAATTAGTTGTCACAACTTGTAACTCCCCTAATCTCATGCCCAAGAAGGCATATTTGAAGATTTTTCCTTGAAAAAGCCACAAAATGAGCCCGAATTGCCATAAAACTACAACATAACAACTTGGCCAAATACTTGTCAAATATTTTAGGCCTTATTACAAACATTTATTCACCTAAAATATTTGAAGACCAAATTAAATTAAATTAAATATTTTTGGTTGATGCAATATTTCTAGTCAACCATGGATGCTCATGCATCAGAGTGGATAAAATGGATGAAAGTCATTTTTTTCCGTTCCAAGAGCCCCCACATTCTCTACTCTATCAGGAATATCATGATTTCTACACATTATAGGAAAGAATTCACTTTTGGAGCAATCCTTTTCATAAAATTTTATTCTTTCAATCATTTGGTACTTGTTTGGGTTGGAATAATGGGAAGCAATAGTCATCACAAAGCAAAAAGGAAGAGGAATTATCAAGTGGAGGCAATTGAGGCAAGTAGAGAGAAAGAGAAAGGAAGAGCTTGGAAAGAAGAGGTACATCAATTTCTCTTCAAGGAGAAGGCTCCTCTTTACCTTAAAGTGAAATTCAAAGTGACCATGATATTGAATTTGGAAATATTGAAGAAAATTTTGAAATTCAAAATTTACAACATGAAAATGAGGTGCAAAATGTTGAGCATGAAAATAAAATTTGAAATATCAAACACTCAGTTGAAAATATTAATGTTGAACATGAAATAGGTGAAAATGAAACAATGAATGTTAATGTATCTCCTAATTATGCAAGAATAGAGTATATTTGCAAAGAAGAAAATGAATTCCTAAATCCATCTATTTGTAATGAATCTAATGAAAATTCTCAGCATTCAAGAACCCCTAAATGGTTACTTGAAATAGATGAGAACATAATAGATAATATTGATGGAAAAATGTCATCTCGAATTATTTGTTTGTGGGCTACCAATATGTTCAATCAATACTTTTCTAGTAAGACATCAACCAAATAATGTCAATTTTTTGTGCAATTGCTAAAGTCTTAAAAAATGAGACCATTATTAAATAAATTGAAGATTTGTGTCACCAAAAATTCAAAACAAAAAAAAGATTATTGTAAAAAATATTTGTAATGCTCTAACTTCTATTGGAAGGACTAGTAAGGAAAAAAATAAAAGAGTTGCTCATAGAGTGATCACAACCTCACGAGTAAGCCATCATTTGAGAAAGGCTCATTTTTTGAGACAGACTTGTATTAATTTAAATCTAAATCGTAAAACATTGTCTAGAGCACTCTCAAGAAGAGGAAGACTAGATAGTCCTCTTCAAAATCATACATGAGATTTTAGTGGGAGGTTTCCATGTGTTGATAAGAAGCTAACTGATAACATAAAGAATAAAGTTGAACAATTTTGACACTCTCAATCTAGAGTATCACTAAATTTAATTGGTGTTTAAAGTTAAGAATTAGTAATCGAGATCGCACACCACATCCTAAACATTTCTTGGAATGTGGCCAAACAATATTGTACAAAACATTTTGTGAAGCACATCCAAATTTGCAAATCTTACAAAGGGATTTTGAGTCTTGTAAGCCATTTTATTGTGTACCTATTAATATTCATATTAAATGTTGTAAATACCACATTGAGTTTTCAATGTATCTTGAATTATTATGCTATATTTGTTCTACTATGCATACTAACAAAATTTTGCATGAGTGTCATGCAATGCAACTTTCCAAGTCATCCAAGGACTTGTTAGATTGATTTTTATGTGTTAGAGGTGATGGGTGTCTTTTTTATAGAAATGATTGTTTAAATGAAACGTGTTTGCAATGTGGTGGTTTATCGAAGTTTGTAACATGTTTTCATGAGGGCAGGGAACATGATTTTTCTAAAAATGTTGTTGAGAAAAAAAGGTTTGAGATAGTCAGACATAGTTTGAAGAGTAGAGGTGAAGGTTCTAGATGTGAGTTATTTACAAGAGAGGTAAGTATTGTTGATTTTATTTCTAATTTTAAGAAAAATATTTTCTACAAGTATGCAAGGAATAGCCACAGGTTTTAGTGGTTGGATCGACAATTCAGGATGTGTAAGGACTCTTTCCCAATTGGAACTATTATATTTGTGGTTGATTTTTCTGAAAATTACACATTGCAAACACAAAATGAGTACAATCACAATATTACAAATCTATTCAAATTTTTATTTTTGTCCACATAACATATAGACATGCCCTTGATAGTATAGAAGAGGATAGAAAGATAATCATGGAGTACAATTTTTACATGAGTGATGATATATCTAATTCATTTGAGTTTGTGTAACATAATTTTGAGAAATTTTTTGAGTTCTTGTAGAAAAAAGGTATTGCAATGGGTCGACATCTCATTTGGTAAGATAAATGCACAAGAAATTCAAGAATGTTTGTATGTTTTATTGGTTGAGTAGGATGTATGTAAAGAGGGGTGCACCACATATTTGGAGTTTTTTTGAAGTTGAACATGGAAAAGGAAAGCATGATGGTGCAGGTTCATGTGTGAAAAGAGCTCTAGTTAAGGAACACATGAAGATCAGAGGTGGTGCAACATTCAATGATGCACGTTCTATTGTTGATTGGTGTAGTTATGCATTATCACAAGGAGGGATACTTGATTCACAAGTGTGCGGGTTCTTTTGGTTGGTTGATGAGGGAACAATGGGAGAAAAATCAAAATGTCTAACAATCAAATAATCTTTAAATATTCATTCATTTTAAAGCTCAAATGCAACTGCATGGACCATACAGACACAAGAGTTGGCTTGTTTTTGTCTGAATTGTATTCAGTATGATTGGGATCAATGTGAGTCAAGTGAGTGGGTAGATACATGGATTCCACAATATCAAATCCCTTTATCTATAGCACAATCCTCTTTAGAAGATGAAATGAAAATTTCACTTAACTACAACCATCTTTCAGATCTTGTATAGCTAGGACATGTATATGCAGTTGTTGCACCACAAGGGAATGAAGAGGGATCAGACTATTGGTTGGCATGATGTGTATAAGGAAAGAATCTAACACAACTAATGATAGATGATGATGGGTTCATGTATCCTATATAAGGTTCAGTTGTTGTTGTCAGGACTTGGTTGCGAACGTATATGATTGGAAAGAATGGCATACTTGAATTTGAAGACTATGAGAAACAAAAAACCATTCTTATGTATTCACACCTTTTTATAGCAACAAATGTTAAGTTATTGAGACATCATGCAAAACCAAGAACAAAGGAACTATGAAAAATTAGTAGTGTTGATCATGAGGCATTACCTGATACCCTAAAGGTAAGAGATGGCCCTTTAGGCACACTTGAGTAGCAGATCGTTTGTTGTATGGGACAAGTATGATATTGTTCATCTTATTTTGATTCATGTTATTTATATGGGTTGGATTAAAATTACATTAAAAATTTTCATACACATTAACTGATATGTAAAATGTAGGTTTTTTGGAGAGCAAAGGTATATTTTCAAGTGATTCAAATCAAAACATGCATAGTAGATCATGTCTATCAATATATTTTGAAGGTACATATTTGTTAAATTATGTTGCATTTTACATTTGAGTTTGATACTACTATATTTTTGTATGGTAGAAATGATCCATTCTTTTGTAATAAGATGAAATAATGATAATTTTCAGTATGCTAAATTCTAGTTGATTTCCATCTCAACATATATACATTGAAAGAAGTCTTATCTATTCAAGATATACATGATCTCCATGGATTAAAAATTACTAATATCAAAACAAATCTTAGGCAGATAGTGGCCAAAAAAGTAGATCCAATTTGTTCTTTTGAAGAGAAGGTGCATCTTTACTACAAATTTTTTATTTTGTTTCTCTTTTTTTTGTCCTTAAAATTCTTGCATTGTATATTACATCTATAAGAACAAAAAGTTACTTATGGGTGTCACATTTAGCAGGCCTTGTTTTCAAAATGTAAAGAAGAGTCATCAGATTTTTCATTGAACTTAATTGTAAAGACCTAACATGTACACAGATTAATACTACCTCATATTAGTGCACTCTGGAATCATGAGGGGACTTGGGGAAAAGATGAGGCATTTCATAGTGTTGGAATATGTACCTTGATGTGTTAGTATAGTTGGTTTTGCTTCATTATGCATAAAACAAAAAAACACTTCTTTCCATTTTATGCACTACTTTTGATGCAGGAGCATCCAGCAGTGTAGGGAAATCTTGCATCACCCAAAAAACATGTTTTTCCTTATTTTCTTTAGTTGTTTTGAGTCCCATGATGGAACTTAAGGGGTGTAAGAAATTTAGAAGTCAAAAATAGCAAAAAACTGTCACTTACTATTTTTAGTAAGTTAGCCTAAACGTGCTCGTATGAACTTGAAATTTTTACCCCAAGGAGCAAAACTGAAAAAACATTTCTAGTCATGAAAGGATTGTCTCAATACCCTACATGGTTTAGGAGATATTAAAGTTTCTGTCTCGAGTAATTTCTCCAATGCAGTTTCAAATTCATATATGAAGATTTTAGAGGCCTTGAAACCTCAAAAAGTTGACAAATCGACCTACGGTGGGTTCATGTGTTGTAGATCTCTTTGAGAGCTTTCCAATGATATGCAATAATAGAAAATCAAACTCTCGGATCAAAAGTTATGGGCTCACGAAGTTGCCCCTCTAAAAAGTGAATTTCATTAAAATTTCTTCCTAGGCCATAAATCAAATGGCAGGACTTTTGGTGCCAAAACAAAAGAGAAAATTGAACTTTCTAGAACATTCTAGGGCGGTTATTGGGGAAAAATAAAAAGGGTTAAGTAGGAGTTGTAGAAGGTGGCTCCATTAGTGTAGATTCTAGCTCCAAATAATATATTTTGTTTTCAGAGTTGATTTTGTTGTAATGAATCAAGCCCATGAGGTTGTAGCATGTAAGTTTTGAATTTGTAATTTCATTTTCTGGAAAATAATTGAAAGTGAGTTATTTTTCTGTCTCCCATCTTTTTTGTTGGTATTTATTGTGGTGATTTGTGTGGGTTTCGGGCAGTGTGGAACTCATCAAGTGGTATTAAAACAAGAGTTCTCGAGCCTATAATAGAGAATTGAACGTGAGATAGTTGCAGTAGGACCTATGAGTGTGGGTTGAGTTCAAGATGCCTCCAAGATTTTCCCAGCATGGAAGAGGTAGAGGCTGAGGTGGTGGAGGAAGAGATCCACCTAGAGATGAAATCAGAGCCCTTAGAAGGCAATTAGAAACCTTGCAACAAGAGGTTCAAATAAGAGATGTGCAACAAGAAAGAGATGACAGTGAAGATGAAATGGAAGAGGAAGAGCAGGATCCAATGGATCTTGGAGAAAGAAGATTGTTGCGAGTGATCTCAAGCATTGGGAAGAGACCTAAAATGGAGGTTTCAACTTTCAGTGGAAATCTTAATCTTGGAGAATTGATCGATTGAATCAATGACATGGAGGAATTTTTTTTTTTTGAGGAGATTGAAGATTATCACGGAGTAAGATTTACAAAGAAAAAATTGAAATGTAACAACAATGTATGGTGGAAAGAGGTCTAGTTAGAACAAGGAAGACACATGAAAGATAAAATTTCCAAATGGGACATAATGGTGTCAAAATTGAAGAAACAATTTATTCCAGTCGATTACGAATTGGAGTTACTCAAGAAGATGTAGAGCTTGAGGCAAGGAACAAGGACAGTGAAAGAATATACAGAGGAATTTCATAAAGTCTTGATTTAGATAGGACATTTTGAGGCGAATAAAGAGAAAGTTGTTTGTTATATTAATGGGTTGAAGCCAAGCATATAGGAAGAACTGGCACTAGTAAGAATGATCACCATTGAGGATGCTTATCAATTTTCTCTAAAGGTTGAAGAACGATTGAACAAGAGGTTTGAGAACAAACAATGAGGTGGAGGCCATGGAGGAAAGATTGGTGGACAGTCATATGGAGGTTGAAATGAAGATCAAAAGAAGGGTGAAGGCTCCAATAGTAGCTAGAACCAAAAAGGAGATAACACCTACCATCCTCGTGATCAGAATAATGGAGACCAAAAAGGAAGAGGATGATCTAGATGAGGACCGAGAAGAGGAGGCTTTCGTGGAACCTGTTTCTAGTGCATAGAAGGACATAGAGCCTATGAGTGTTCTCAACATCAAGGAACGAAAAATAAAAGACCTAAGGGTAATGCATGAGTTGCACATGTAGATGAAGATGTTGAGTCTTCACATTCTGAAGATGTAGAAAGAGGAGAGGTTCTTGTTTCTATAAGAGCCTTACTGAATGAGGAGAAGGAACCAACTCAAAGGAAGAATTTTTTCACGCTAGATGTAAGTGTGAATGTAAAGTTTGCAATGCTATTATTGATGGAGGCAGTATTGATAACCTTGTTTCAAAGGAAATGGTTAGTAAGTTGTAGTTGGAGAGAAGAAGGCATCCGAACCCATACCAGATTGCTTGGTTGCAGAAGGACCATAAAGCCTTGGTAAATGAACAATGACTGGTAAATTTCAAGATTGGAAATTACCATGATGAGGTATTGTGTGATATTATGCCTATGGATGTTTGTCATATGTTGTTAGGCATACCAAGGAAGTTTGATCAGCCAGCAGTACATGATGGACATGCCAACACCTATTCTTTGAAAAGGGATGGGGTTTTTCATAAGTTGAAGCCCTTGAAAGAGGTAGAAGAAAAGGTATGCAGTAATGCAATAACTTGTTTGGTTGATGGAAGAAAGTTCCTAGAAGGTATGAGGCATGAGCATATGTGTTTTGCATTAATCCCTAGAATTGATAAAGAAGATACTACTGATGTACTTGTAGAGGTTTCATATTTCCTGATGCATTTCAAGCTATTATTTATAATAACATACCTAAAGGTTTTCCTCTAGTAAGAAAGATTAGTCACCAAATGGACTTGATTCTTGGAGCCAGTTTGCCAAATAAGGCAGCTCATCGTATGACTCCAGCAAAAAGTGAAGAATTGAATAGACAAGTGCAAGAGTTGTTGTGAAAGGGCTTGATTAAATACAGTTTTAGTCCATGTGCAGTACCTGTAGTACTAGGACCAAAGAAGGATGGGGAATGGTGAATGTGTACTAATTCTAGAGCCATCAACAAGATCACCATTAAGTATAGATTTCCCTTGCTGAGAATGGATGACATTATGGATTGTTTGAGTGGAGTTGAGTACTTCACGAAGATAGATTTGAAGAGCAGATATCACCAGATCCAGATTAGAGAAGGAGATGAATGGAAGATAGCCTTTAAAACTGAGGGCTTGTATGAGTGGTTAGTCATGCCTTTTGGGCTAACCAAAGCACCGAGCATATTTATGCGGCCTATGAATGAGATATTGAAAGAATTTTTATGAATTTTTTTTATTGTTTATTTGGATGATATTTTTATTTTTAGTAAGAAATTGGAGGAGCACTTGATGCATATCTGAAGAGTTTTTGAGAAGCTAAGGGAGGAGAAGTTGTTGATTAATTTGAAGAAATGTAGTTTTGTGAAGAGAGATTTGGTGTATCTAAGATTTGTTGTCTCAACAAAGGGTCTTAAAATGGATCCAAAGAAGGTGAGAGCTATCATTGAATGGCCTACCATGAGGAATGTTACAGAGGTAAGATCATTTCATAGTCTAGCAAATTTTTATAGAAATTTTATTAAGAATTTCAACAGTATTTGTGCACCTCTAACTAAAGCAATGAGAGGGGATAGAAAAGAGTTTAAGGGGACTATAGGAGCAGCCAAAATTTTTGATATGTTGAAGAAGAAAGTTACATAGCAACCTATTTTGGCACTTCTAGATTTCAATAAGGTCTTTCGAGTAGATTGTGATGCTAGTGGCACTGCCATAGGAGTTATTTTGAGTCAAGAAGGTAAGTTTGTTTCCTATTTTAGCGAGAAGTTAAATGATGCTCATAAGAAATATTTTTTTATGATTAGGAGTTTTATGCTATAGTGCAGGATTTGAAGAAATGGAGACACTATTTGTTGCCAAAAGATTTTTTTTATATACTGATCACTAGGCTTTGTAGTATCTCAATAGTCAAGGAAATTTAAATCAAAGGCACTTGAAATGGGTTGAGTTTTTGCAGAGTTATACCTCTTTTTTGAAGCACAAGAGTGGAAGGTCAAATAGAGTTGCAAATTCCTTGACTAGAAGGAAAAATTTGTTGATAGAGATGAATATAGAGGTTGTTGGGTTCAATGAACTCAAGAGTTTGTATCCTAAAGTTCTAGACTTTGCAGAAGCTTGGAAGGCTTGTTTGGAACCTGTTACATTGGATAGGACAAGATGGTTGGATTTCTTAATCCAAGATGGCATGTTGTTTAGAGGAAGCCAATTGTGCATTCCAAGGAGTTCTATGAGAGATAATATAATCAAGGAGAAGCATATGGGTGGATTGGCTGGACATTTTATTCAAGATAAGACCATTGCTCTTGTTAGTGATAATTATTATTGCCCATAGTTACAACAAGATGTGAAGAAGTTTGTACAAAGTTGTAGAGTATGTCAGATGGTGAAAGGAACAAGTTAGAATACTAGATTGTATTAGCCATCATCTGTACCTAAGAGGCCATGGGAGGATATTAGCATGGATTTTGTTCTTGGCTTGCCAAGGATGCAAAGAGGGCATGATTCCATATTTGTGGTGGTGGATATATTTTCAAAGATGGCACATTTCATTCCATGTCCTAAGACTAGTGATGTTCTTCACGTTGCAAAGTATTTTTTTCAGAGAGGTGGTGAGACTACATGGTCTACCAAAGAGCATAGTTTCAAACAGAGATACCAATTTTTTTAGTTATTTCTGGAGGACATTATGGAAGAAGTTGAAGACATATCTGAAGTTCAATTCTGCACACCATCCATAGACTAATGGAAAAATGGAGGTGGTGAATAGAAGTTTGGGTAACTTGTTGAGATGCTTAGTAGGAGACAAGCCCAATGGATGCAATTTGATTATACCATAGGCTAAATTTGCATACAACAATTCTGTCAATAGGACTACTGGTAAATCACCATTCCAGATTGTGTATGAGAGTAGTCCAAGAACTAATTTTGAACTGAAAAATATGGATAAGGGGGAGAAGATTAGTGTTGAGGCTAAAGATTTTGTTGAGCACCTGAAGAATTTGCACAAAGAGGTAAAGAAACATATCAATAAGATGAACTCACAATATAAGGCTCAGGCAAACCAGAAAAGGTGGTATAAGGAGTTTCAAGTAGGAGATGTAGTCATGGTTCATTTGTGAAAGGAAAGGTTTTCAGTTGGTAAATAGAAGTTAAAGACGAAGAAGTTTGGACCATGCAAGATCTTGAAGAAGCATGATTTAGAAAATGCATATGAGGTAGAGTTGCCTGATGAAATTCATATTTCACTTGTGTTTAAAATTTTAGATTTAACAAAATATCATGAAGGAGAAATTGATGAAAAAATAATAGAAGCACAATGGAATATTCTAGCACCTACTTCAAAAAAGGAGAAGATAGAAGAAATTTTGGATAGTCATGTGGGTAGAAGCACAAGAAACAGGAAATACATAGAGTACTTGGTGAAATGGAGAGGAAGGCCTGTTGAAGATTCATCATAATTGTTTGAGGCTAAGGTTAACCATCTTGGTTTCCCTCTAAATCCTAAGAAGTGAGAGGGTCACTTTTCAAATTACCTTGGGTGTCTAATGTAGGAGCATCCAGCGGTGTAGGGCAATCTTGCATCACCCAAAAAAAATAATCCTTGTTTTCTTTAGTTATTTTGAGTCCCATGATGGCACTTAAAGGGTGTAAGACAGTTAGAAGTCAAAACTAGCAAAAAAAGTCACTATTTTTAGTAAGTTGGCTTAAACAGGCTTGTATGGACCTGAAAATTTACCCCAAGGAGCATAACTGAAAAAAAATTTGGTCGTGAAAGAATCATCTCAATACCTTGCACGGTTTGCAAGATACTAAAGTTTATGTCTTAGGAAATTTTTCTAATGCAACTTCAAATTCATATATGAAGACTTTAGAGCCCCCAAGATAGCTTGAAAAGTTGACAAACCAACCTACAGTGGGTTCACATGTTGTAGATCTCTTTGAGAAATTTTCAATGATATGCAATAATAGCAAATTGGACACCTGGATCAAAAGTTATGGCCTCGCAAAGTTGCCCCTCTAAAAAGTGAATTTCATTAAAATTTATTCCTAGGCCAAAAATCAAAGGGCGAGACATTTGGTACCAAAACAAAAGGGAAAATTGAACTTTCTAGAACATTTTAGGGAAGTTATTGGGGAAAAATAAAAAATGTTAAGTGGGTTTTTTAGAAGGTGGCTCCATTAGTGTAGATTGTGGCTCCGAATAATATATTTTGATTTTACAGTTGATTTTGTTGTAATTGTTGGTGTAATTAAAAGTGTTGTACCTTGTCCTAGGTCATTATTACACCTTAGTTAAGTTTACTTAGGGACCACATAGGAGGTAGTTGGAGAATTTCCACTTTTGGTGGACTTATCATGTTATTACTTTATCACATCCACCTTTCGTGGACACATCATGTGATTACCTCTCCACCTTTTGTGGGTGATCCACCATTTGTGGTGATTATCACATTATCACTTTTCCACTTTAGGTGGAGTGATAGCTTTTCATAATTGTCTCATGTCATAAGATTATGACACTTGTCATAATCTTATACCCTTCTATGTTCTCACTTTGGCTATATAGCCAAGGGGTCTCCTATGTACTTTTGCACATTCTATTCTATTTGCATCATTGGCAGAATACAGTATATTCTTGTCATATTATTTATATCTCTCTTATGCTTGTGCTTTCTATTAGGCCTCTAGATCTTGGGTGGCTACCTTCATAGCCAATTCTTACATGGTATCAGAGCTATTGGAGTGCCTTTGGATTGTCATTTTGGAGAGATTCTTGGAGGGTTCCATTTTTGGCCTTGTATTGCAGGTGCATTTTGGGAGCTTGTTGCATCAAATATGAGCTCACCATTGAGTCCAGAGTGTCCGAGATAGTCATATTTTCCTTTTGTTTTGTCCCAGTTGGACATTGGAGGCCAAATCTACAAGGGTTTGAAGATCGGAGGTGGTTGCTAGATCTAGGAGCTAGCTACCATTTCAAAGCATTTTCAGCTAAAAAGGACATCACCATTATGTTCAAAAGGGCCAAAAACCCCTAAATCAACTATCAAATTGTCAAATTTGGACAAAGTTGTCCGTCGAGGCAAAAAAAATTATTGGTCGAGTTGTACAACCCAACCATTATTGCATCGGTATGATTTTATTTTTTGTAAAAAAAAAAATATTATTATATTTCTATGAAATTGTTACAAAAAAATTCATGTATTTGCAGATTTTTATTGTATAAAGTTTTAAAAAAAAATTGAAAATAAATAAATAAATTTGGTTTTATTTTTAAAAATAAAAAAGGTCGAGTCTTTTTTTTGTTGTACCCGTAGGGTACTGGTTATGCAGACCTTGTTAGGCCCACGTACCTATCTACAGACAGGGGCCATGCAACTATCACACAGATGGTTTTGACCTATTGTGGGCCCCCACCACTCCATTTGTCGGGCTTCAAAAATCTGGTAGTCGATGTTCATAAAATTTTGGTCGGTAGCCGAGGGCAAGTAAAAAAAAGGTGGCAGTGTTTTAAACTGGTGAAGAATATTCTAACAGACAAGATTTTCTGGGAGAAAATTTTGGTAGACGAGTACGACGACCGGTGATAGGAATTTATCCATTAATTTTAACCCCATAATGTGTGTGGCAGCCTTCTACACGTCAAATTTAAGCTTGAATGTTGATGACATCAGCAGTACGTCATCCCACTTTTTGAAAAATCAGACCCCCCTTCTTGTTTGAGTTTTTGAATTTTCAATTCGTTTTCAAATGCTCATATCTTGGTCATTTTGAGGCCTTTTCTGGTGCATTTATTTTTTATTTGGGCTAATTTTTCATGCTCTATTTGTTGGTACAATCTGTTTCTAGTTTTGATGCTCAATTTTTTCAGAAAATTTGATTTGTCATAGGTGTTGCTGAGTTTTCACCATTTTTGCAACTTTCGGGGCTCCATTCAGGCTCATACAAACTCCTTTTTAGGTGCTATTTTTTTGAAATTGCATGATTTTTTAACTTCATAGTCATGCTATTAGTTTGTAGTGATTGTGATCAGAAATTGTACTTTCAGCATATGGCCTATTTTGACCTATTTTGGCATTTGTAAAGCTAAGATCTTATTTTGGTCTTTTCTATCAGTCATTTGAGTCTATTGTAGCCTACTTAAGGCTGTTGTAAAATATTGAAAATTAGAAGCCCACTTTGCTTGGCTTACAAGTGGCCATTGTACACGCACTAAGTATAAAGTGCCAAAACATCTTTTTTGGGGGGGGTTCTTTGATTGAGTGAATTTTGGGGGGTGTCTTGTGTGATGGTACCTTTCTCTCTATCTTGTTCTCTTTCATTTTGCTGCTATGGGTTCTCCTAAGTTTCCTTTTTTAACTCCACATAACTATGCTTCTTGGAAAATTGATGCTTAGAGTAAGTTAATAGAAAAAGGATTAATTCATTATATTGATGGAACTGTTGTTGCACCATTTGATCCTAAAGTTAATCCTATTTCTCATATGGATTGGCTCACTAAAAATACTATGGCTCTTGGAACTTTAAGGAAATATGTATCAAAAGATCTAATCTTTCAAATTGAAAAGTGTAAAACAATCAAAGAGGCTTGGGAAAATTTTGGTCAATTGTATGGCCAAGTTGATGAGATTAGAAGTTATCATCTTGAAAATGATCTCTCAATGTTAGATCCCAAGAATTTTGATACAATCCAAGACTATGTCACTAAGGAAAATGAGCTAAGAGCACAACTTAAGGATTGTGGTATTGATAAGAAGGATGCACAGTTGGTCTACAATTTGTTGGGAAAGCTTCCATCAGAATATGCCACATTTATTTCTAGCTTCCAAACCCATTGCTTGATAGTGGGTAGTTCTCTCACTATTCCATCATTTGATGCATTTACAGAAATGTTGATGCTAGAGCAAGCAAAGTTGATAAGCATGGGGGTTCTCAAGTCTTCAAAGTCCAAAGCTTTGGTGGCTAATCAAGGGAATCAAGGGACTCAAGGAAAGGGTTCGAACAAGAAGCAAAAGCAATCTAAGCCAAAGAAACAACAAGATAAAGCACAATCATCCTCTCCACATCAAGGGGATTCTTCATCTTCTCCCAAGAAGGGAAATTCAAGCAAGAAGGAGAGACCAACCTGTTCATATTGCAAGAAGTTTGGTCATGATGAGCATCATTGCCACACTAAGAAAATTGATGAGTTAAAAAACATCATCAAAAAGAACAACATCAATTTTCCATCCACCTACAAGAAAAAGGATTCATCTCCTTCCACTTCCTCACAATCAAAAGGAAAAGGGCAAGCATTTTTGGCTACTTCAGGTTCTTCACAACAATGGATACTTGACTTGGGTGCCACTCATCACATGGGTTCTACAAGGGAGCAATTTTATTCTTTGGAGCCATCTAAGGTACCTCACATCTTCATAAGAGATGATACTCAAGTGGAAGTTGAAGGTGAAGGTTCGATTGTCATGGATAATGGAACATTTGAGAATGTTCTCTATGTTCCTAACTTGAGCGCCAATCTTCTTTCAATCTACCAAATCACTCACTTTGGAGATGGCAAGAAAGTTGAGTTTCTACCAGATTCAGTTGTGGTTAAATAAATTAAGGATGATTCCTTGGTTGTAGTGGGACAAGCCAATCACAACGCACGACTTTACTTATTCTCCCACTTTGTGCCTAAGTCTCCTTCTATAGCCTTGCTCACTCATTCAAATTCAGAAAGTAAGCTATGGCATGAACGATTTGGACTTCTCAATTATCGTTATCTATAGTAGCTTAGCTCCAAGGATATGGTTACAGGACTCCCTCAAATCAACTTTTTCGAAGGGGTATGTTCAGGTTGTTCCATGGGAAAACATCCTGAAGAGAAGTTTGACAAAGGGAAGTCTTGGAGAGATTTTGAAGTTCTTCAATTAGCTCATAGTGGTGTAGCAGGTCCATTTCCAGTGCCATCATTTAGTAAGGCTCACTATGTCCTCACATTCATTGATGACTACTCCCGCTTCACATGGGTCTATTTTCTTGTTCACAAGAGTGAAGTGTTTGACAGATTTCTAGCCTTCAAGGCTCATGTTGAGAAGAAATCAAGGAAGCAAGTAAAGATTCTTCGCATTGACAATGGAAGGGAATATGTAAATAATAGACTTGAGGAATTTTGTTCTCTTGAGGGGATTGATCTTCAACATTCAGTTGCCTACACTCCACAGTAGAATGGTGTTGCTAAAAGGAAGAATAGAACCCTTAAGGAGATGGCTAGCTGCATGATTCATGCTCGTTCTCTTGGTCCAAAATTTTGGGCGGAAGCTATCAGTTGTGCCACACACATCCAAAATCTAGTTCCCCATAAGGCTTTGAAGGGTATGACTCATTTTGAGGGTTGTTGTGGTAGAAAACCGGTTGTGAGACACTTCAGAGTTTTTGGTTGTCCAGTTTGGGCATGCATACCTCCAGAGAAGCACAAGGCATTGGAACCTCAAAGTAGTTCTTGCATCTTTGTTGGATATCCTGAAGGTGTTAAGGAATATAGACTTTTGGATCTAGAGACACATGAGCTATTCATTGAGAGGAATGTTCACTTTGAAGAAAGCTCTCCTAGCTTGGCCTCTAATCCTCCTCTTCCTTCCTCCATAGTGGAAAGTGATGATAGTGACTCAGATAATGACTCTCCCTCAACTCTGACTCATAGGCTCACACCTTCGCAAGGTCCACTTGTAGTTGAGGATCCTAGTCCTTCATCTCCTACTAGACTTTGTTGGGCTCGATAGACTCTTGAGTCAGCGGGTTCTCTTGTTGGGGATCCTTTAGATACTTGAAGGACTTAGTCACAACATCAAGATTTTCCACATGCTTTTATTGCTAGTGCTTCAGATCCATAGTCCTTCAAGGAAGCATCATGAGTTCCAGAGTGGGATTCAACAATGGAGGAAGAGTATAGTTCCTTGATGAGGAACCACACATGGGATTTAGTTCCACTCCCTAAGGGGAGAAAGATTGATGTAAGTGGATCTATCAGACCAAGTATGCAGCAGATGGAAGTGTGGATAAATATAAGGCTCAGCTTGTGGAAAAAGGTTTCTCACAGGTTCCAGGTGTTGATTATACAGAGACCTTTGCACCCATTGCTAAGATGAACCCCATTCGCTTAACAATTGCTATTGTTGAAACTCATGGTTGGGTTGTACATCAGATGGATGTGAAGAGTGCATTTCTTCATAGGGATCTTCATGAGGATATTTACATGGAGCAGCCACAGGGATTCATACTGGATTCTTCTTTGTTTTGCAGATTGAGGAAGTCTATCTATGGCCTCAAATAGGCCCCTAGGGCTTGGTATGCCAAGATGAATTCCTTTATTCTCTCAGCAGAATTCACTAGGTGTCACTTAGATCCAAATGTCTACATTTTGTGATAGGATGACTCTCATTTTGTACTTGTGCTCTATGTTGATGACTTGAACATTACAGGGAGTACCTCATCCATCATTGGCAGTGTCAACTCTACTTTGTAGGACATATTTTCTATGACTGACTTGGGACTTTTGTACTATTTTCTTGGGATTGAGATCACTCAGTCAGCTTCTGGGATATCTCTTTCTCAGCCTAAGTATGCTCTTGATCTTCTAGCTCAGTTTCACATGGCTAATTGTAAGCCTGCTCTGACTCCCTTTCTTTTAGGTGTCAAGCTTGAGGCTAAGTGTTCTACTCCACTTGTTGATGCCACTTTGTATCATCAGCTTGTTGCGAGTCTCATCTACTTGAATCACATAGGCCCTAATATCTCCTTTTTAGTTGGCATGGTTTCATGATTTATGTAGGAACCACATGAGCTTCACTGGAAAGTAGCCAAACACATCTTGCATTGCATACAAGGTACACATCATCATGGGATTCACTATGCAACAGGTACAAGACTTACCTTGGTAGGATATACAGATTCTAATTGGGTTGGCGATCTTGATGATCGTAAGTCCACTTCTAGCTACAACATTCATCTTGGTTCTGGCCCCATTTGTTGGCAGAGTGAAAAGCGGCATGCTATTACTCTTTCTTCAAATAAGGCTAAGTATCGAGGGGTTGTTAATGCTACTACTGAGGCTATTTGGCTTCAGAATATTCTCACTGAGTTTTGCTTCACTCTTCCATTCCCTAGAGTCATTCATTGTGACAATCAGAGTGCCATCCAAATCTTGAAGAATCTAGTTCACCATCAGAGGACCAAACACATCGAGATACATATACGCTACATCAGGGAGCTGATACAGGAGCAGGTCATCGATTTGCAGTATTGTCCTGCAGCACAGCAGGTTGCAAATATCTTCACCAAACCCTTCACTAAGAGTATATATCATCATTTGTGAGCTCTCTTGGGGGTGTGAGATGTTTCATCTAAGGAGGTCACTTGAATTCTTCATTCTCTCTTTTGGGGGGGCTTTTTCCTCACTCGAGGTTTTGCCCTTCTCATCTTTTTGAGTGCATTTTTTGTTGTGTTTTTCATCTCTCTTTTGGGGGGATTTTTTTTTTTCCACATGGTTTTCTCCTTTTCTCTGCTTTATGAGAGATTGCATTGCATTTGTACATGGGTACCTAACATGGCCTAGTTGTCGGGACCCATCTTGCATTGTTTTCTTTTTTGTACATTCTCCCTAATTTTCACTTAAGGGGGGGTGTTGGTGTAATTAAAAGTGTTGTACCTTTTCCTAGGTCATTATTACACCTTAGTTAAGTTTACATAGGGACCACATAGGAGGTAGTTGGAGAATTTCCACTTTTGGTGGACTTATCATGTTATTACTTTATCACATCCACCTTTTGTGGACACATCATGCGATTACCTCTCCACCTTTTGTGGGTGATCCACCATTTGTGGTGATTATCACATTATCACTTTTCCACTTTAGGTGGAGTGATAGTTTTTCACAGTTGTCTCATGTCATAAGATTATGACACTTGTCATAATCTTATGCCCTTCTATGTTCTCACCTTGGCTATATAACCAAGGGGTCCCTATGTACTTTTGTACATTCTATTCTATTTGCATCATTGATAGAATACAACCTATTATTGTCATATTGTTTCTATCTCTCTTATGCTTGTGCTTTCTATTAGGCCTCTAGATCTTGGGTGGCTACCTTCATAGCCAATTCTTGCAGTAATGAATCAAGCCCATGAGGCTCTAGCATGTAAGTTTTGAATCTATAATTTTATTTTCTGGAAAATAATTGAAAGTGAGTTTTTTTTTGTCTCGCATCTTCTATGTTGGTATCTATTGTGGTGATTTGTGTGGGTTTCAAGTGGTGTGGCCCTCATCAACTTTCCAATAATTTTTGCAAGAATGAATTTAACACTGGAACACACAAACAGTGTTGAGTTGACCCAAACTGAGAGAGGTTGGTTTGAAGGGATTCAATATCCACTTGTAGGTCTAGAAAAAGAATTCCTATGTGCCATGAGCTCCTAGAACGACTTCATCAATGTTTGACAATTTTTGGATTTTAGGGCTCTTAAGAGACTACCTTGGAAAGAGTTTTCCCCAGAACAATTGGGTGACTTAGGGAACAAAAAGATACCTTCCCTAGTATTTTCCTACCTACCCCGACATGCCCACGCTACCCATTAATCAAAATTACTAAAAAATTAACATTTTTTTGTATTTTTTACTCTTAAGGCACTTAAGCAACTACCCCAGAAAGAGCACCCTAGAGTGATCGGGTGATTTGGGAAAAAAATTTAGACCTTCCATAGCATTTACCTACCCACCTCAACGTTTCCATGCTTCCCATTCATCAAAATTACAAAAAAACTAACTTTTTTGCTCGTAAGGCACTTTATAGACTACCCCAGAAAGAGCACCCTAGAATGATCGGGTGACTTGGAAAATGAAAAGAGACCTTCCCTAGTATTTATCTTCTTATCTTGACATGTCTGCACTTCCCATTTGTCAAAAATACTAAAAATTTAACAATTTTGCATTTTTTGCTCTTAAGACACTTTTAAGACTACCTTGGATTAGTGCACTCTAGAATCATGGGGGGACTTGGGAAAAAAAATGAGGAATTTTGTAGTGTTGGAATTCCCACCTTGAAGTGTTATTATAGTTGGTTTCACCTCATTATGTACAAAAGAAAAAAAAAATGCTTCTTTCCATTTTTTGCACTGCTTTCCACTGACATTTTTTTCAAGAATGCATTTGACACTGAAACACACAAACAATATTGAGTTGACCCAAATTGAGAGAGGTTGGTTTGAATGGATTTTATATCCACCTATAGGTCTAGATAAAGCATTCCTATGTGCCATGAGCTCCCATAATGACTTTGTCAAAGTTTGACAATTTTTGGATTTTAGGGCTCTTAAGAGACTACCTTAGAAAGAGCACCCTAAAAAAATTAGGTGACTTGGGAAATGAAAAGAGACCTTCCCTAGTATTTAATTTCCTACCTCGACGTTCCCACATTTCCCATTCATTAAAATTACTAAAAAATTAACATTTTTTGCATTTTTGTTCTTAAGGTACTTAAGAGACTACCTCGAAAAGAACACCCTAGAACAATCAGGTGACTTGGGAAATGAATTAAAACCTTTCGTAGAATTTACCTACCTACCTCAATGTTTCCATGCTTCCCATTCATCAAAATTACTAAAAAACTAACGATTTTTGCATTGTTTGCTCTTAAGGCTCTTTAGAGACTACCCCAGAAAGAGCACCCCAAAACAATTGAGTGGATTGGGAAATGAAAAGAGACCTTCCTTAGTATTTACTTGTACACATCAATGTTCCCACGCTTCCCATTCATCAAAATTACTAAAAAATTAACATTTTTTTTATTTTCCAATATCCATGTTTAATTTTAACCATTGTTGAGTCAATAGTAGATTCAAGTTTATTTTTCTTAACAGTTCTTAACAAATGTAGGTCATTTTGGTGTACAATACTATTGCGTGAATAAGCAATTGAAAACAAAAGTTATAACATTTTTCTTCAACATTGAGGAAACATTTAATGTAATTCATAAGGAGGTACTTATTCATATACTTTAATCTCTTGATTTATAATTTTTCATTTGATTTCAAAGAATGACCAATTTACTTTATTTTTCAAGTTGTTTATAATCCATAATTTATAGATATTTATATGTAGGAATTTCTCAACACAAGCTTTGAGTAGGACGTGAGGTTCGATGGCAATACATCTAGCATTGGAGTTCATGTTGCTTTCATTATTCAATTACTTTTACATAGTGTTTTTTCTAGGTTTTAACAGTTTTTGTAATATTGCAATGCAGGTGTTTGTGAGAGTAGCAATGATTTGAGATGTGTGTTATAGAGCGAGGATATCAAGGGCACATAATAGTTGTGTATCTATGATACCTTGATAGCAAGATGCATCGATATATTTGTACATGAGTACATCGATAAAATTATATGGCATTATTTGTTGTATTGATAATTATGATGGTTACAAAATGATATGAGATGTATTTGTACATGAGGACATTAAAAATATGATATATGAGCAATATTGGTTATATTGATGGTAGAATGTATGTTGTGTTATGATGATTATGAATATCATGTGTATGTTAAAAAATGTCACATGTTTGTGTAATCATGATCAAGTGTGTTGAACGTATGCAATTAATGATGATTATGATGAAAAGATGCATAGACTAACAAATATTATGTGTATGCACCTACCTATGCATGTTCCTTGCAAACTATATTTTCTTAGTTTCCTTGTTTTATAAATTTCATAGTTTTATATTATTTCCTTGCAAACTAATTTTTTCACTTTTCTATTTGTGAATCTTATTTTCTTGTCTTATTAAAAGCATGGAAATTAGTGAACTTGTATTAGTGAAAACCTTAAAAGGAAGGTCATTTAGGAAATATTTGTTTTCCTAGTTGCATTCATCTTATCAAGAGAAAACAATAGAATATTACAATCTTGTGCATAATTTTTTTTCATAGTTTATATTTTCTTTTCATAACTTTGGTACCATAATTTTTTGCATCAAAATAAGTACAGAATCCAAAAATACAAAAAGATCTCAAATATTTCAAAACATTAAATAATCTTATTGTGCATCTCTTACACTTTGATGTGCTTTGGGTATAGACCAAACATAATTCATGATTTGTAAGAAGAGGGTATTATCATTCCTACCAATCCCATCCTCTTTTTTGAGCTACTTGGTGTGCTTAGAAAATATTTGTTCCCTCGTCAACTTTAAGAATTCATTCCCAACCTAGGAAAATGTAGAGGCACCCCAACATGTGTCATTTGTTTTGATGCACTAATTTTAAAAGAAAAATTCAAAATTCAAAATATATATCATTACTAAAGGGGAAATCTAACTTTATTGAATGGAAAAATACCAAAATGAAACTATGCAAACTAAGGATGTTAACGGATCAAGGAATTAAAGGGTAAATGATGTTGCAACTATAGATACTAACAATAAAGGGATAAAATTTGGTGAAGTTTCCCAAGGCATCCAAATTTAGTAGTAGTGTAACATGAGTAAAAATTATCTATGTAATTCATAAACTAGTAAAATGCAAGATTGCAAGAAATCAATATCTATATAACATGTTAGCCATCATAGCTCAACCATTATAAAGTGATTATACATTCAAATTTTAAGTTTCAAGATAGGAAACCATGCACACAACAAACAAAATATGTTGAATATCAATTTTTATATATAAAAATGTAAAGTAATTGTGTATGTACATATACAAATTTGGCATATATTCCAACTCAAAACAATATTTACAAAATGTGGCATATGTCATCTCATGGTCTCTATATACAATGTATATGTCAAAAGGTTATGCCGTGTCAAGAAAATCCTAATCTTGTGGTTGATCACCAAAACATGGCCTCTTCACGCTACCTAATGGATGAGAAGATGTCTGCAAAAAAAAAATTGAACCACAAATTAGATTAATTAGCTCTCAATGGTAAATAACTTAAACTACTTAGAAATAAAAAATTGTCTATTATTTTTTATAACATTCAAAATAACATCTAATCACTATACTAAACTATAAATTAAAGTCAAATTCAATTATTCATTACCTCAAGCATTTTTTCTTTGGCTAACATACGTTCAACAAATAATGGTCCCTTAGGACACTCAGGATTCCTACCATATTGTCTTGGTTCTGGATCCATAGACGTCCAGATGGTGACATACTCTACAAGAAGAAAAATAAAAATGACAAAATTAATATATAATTGCTAACAAAAAAACATAAACTAGCATATATCTACAAATTTATATATCTACTAGATATAAAAAACCATATACCCGAATCGATGATGCAACTAAGATAATTGATTAAGAGGAATTCATCATGGTAAAAGGTGTCACATCAGTCACATCTAAAGTAGACTACAAAAGTAAAATAATATCAAGATATAAATTAGTATGTATTTAATTAATCATGATTTAAATGATATGTGTACAATAAAAAAGTTTTACATGTACAAAAATTCATACCAATGTGTAGGCCAAAGTCAATGGCCAAAAGAGTGCCATGTTGCACATCTCTAATCTCGTCCTTCGTCATCAACTATTTAATCCCACTTAAATATACATTAGTAACATGTACTATTTGTTAATAATTTTAAATGAAATGCACTATGAAATAAATTTAAGTTTTACTTGTACAAAAGATTGATGTTGTTGCTCCTCATCTACAACGGTGGATGAAACTGCACCTGTTCCTCCCTCGCAAGTCTCCACTGCACCTATGGTATGCACTAGCACCTCATCTCCTCCAAATGATGCATCATGCACCTCATACTCAGATGTGTCTAGGGGAGGCTCATTTGTATCTCTTGGAGGACCTAGAAATGTATGCCTACATGTACTACACTGATGAGTGACACAAATATGCTAGGATAATGATGTTGCACCAGTATCAATTAAAGCACGAGGAGCATCACCCTATGGTAGCTGGGTGAACTATGATGACTGTGTAATCAAATGGCTGGTCAAAGAGTGTATGGCCAAGAGACTATGTTGGGTTGCATCAGCAATAAGGTTTGGATGGGGTGCTGGAGGTGGGGAAGGAAGATGAGGAGGGGGACATAGCGACCTTGCAGGATATGCATTGCCCCAAGTCTATATTGGGGCATGCCCATACCCACTCCTTGAAAATCCCTGAAATCAAAATAGTTGACATGTCTTTTTAAAACAAATTCCACATATAATTTGCGGAGAAAATATAGAGGGACATTAAGATTGTTGTTCGGTGGTTTATCAAACACCATCCACCAATGATCCCAAAAGTTTGCAACTATGCCCTAATAGGTGCACCATTTTATGGAAAATTTTGGTTTGTGTAAACAAACTTGTTGTCCTATTCTTGGGTTCACAAAATGTTGGGCTAAATCAGCTTTAGATATTTCCAATCTTTTAATGTCATCATACCCCAAACCATTTGCATATTACAACCTCTTCACATCTCTTCATTGTTTAAATGAAGAATATTGGCTAGTGATACATCCCTAACATGACTAATTATGGCCTCTATATTCGGTGTGATTGATCACAAATGTTGATGGTTACGGTATCTCTTAGCAATGTTTCTCATTTCAGTAATATTTATTTCAATTAGGTCCTAAATTGAAGGAGGGTTTGCTAGAGGAAGGTTTAGTGGAGGAGGGTTTGGTGGAAGGTTCGCTAAATCTTGTGTCATTTAAACCCTATTAAAAATTACAATTTTTGAAATTAACATAATTTTCACCTAATTCCAAAAATATCTATAAAAACCTAATATTTTTCTTATAAAAAATATAAAGCACTTAAAATAATGGTCAATGCAGGATCATGGGGGTCCAAACTAGGCCTCTAAGTGGCGATGAAAATTCAAAAAATCAGAGTTAGGCAACTTGACATAAGAATTTGAATAGGTTATTAACATAATTTGAAAAATATGTAAGAACAAAAGTTGTAGCAAATTGAATGTAGTTTCTAGGCTACAAGTCCTTTTTTGGAAAAAAGTAAATCTGTTTTGCGAAAATTTGAAATTTCAATGCAGTGGTACTAAATTTTCAGGAAAAATATAAGAAGTAGGTGTATGTCTGACCACCCTAAGTACAAGAATTTTTTTATTTATTTTTTCTGAATCTTTCAATATAAGTAGAGGACACATGCTTGAATGTGCCAAAAAAAAATTGTATTTTTCCATGTAAATAATTAGTTATTATTTTTTTATTAGAACTTTTAGAATTATGAAAAAAAAAATGGATATCCGTTTGAAATGTATATCCATTTTGAAAATCAAAACGGATATCCGTTTTGAAGACCTAAAAGCCCCTCTTTAGTAAAATGGGCATAACTTTTGTGTTTCTTATCAAAATTTCAACTTTTTATATTGGAAAGCATTGTACACAATGAAAAGTGTTTCTACATTGTACACACAAAAATAATTATAATCATTTGATGTTCACTACTTTCTGCAAAGTCTCCTTTTCATGATTTTTTTGTAACACTCATCTCAAAACACTTGAAAATTTAGAAAAAATAATGAATAATGAAATATTTATATTTTTTTTGTAGTAAAGAGATGAAAAAATCTTCATAAATCATCTTATCTCTCTGTCCCTTTCTCTACCTCTCTATATATCATTGTCTCCCCTTAAAATCTGGACCTATCCCTCCCTCCTTTATTCTCTCTTTGTCCCTCTTTATACCTATCTTTCTCACTCTCTCTCTCTCTTTGAGCTCTAGATCTATCTTTCTACCTCTATATCCATCCTTCCATCTCTCTCTCTTTTTCTCTCTCTCAGGTCCCTCCCACTCCCTCTCCTTCTCTCTCTCCCTCCCCATCTCCCTCTCACTCTCCATCTCCCCTCTCTCTCACTCTCTCTCTCCCACCCTCCCTTTGAAGTCTCTCTTCCTCTTAAGTCTCTCTCCCTCTTAGGTCTCTCTCTCAGGTATCTCTGACTCCCTCTCTCCCTCTTAGGTCTCTCTCTTTATTCTCTCCCACTCCCTCTCTCTCTCAATCTCTGACTCCCTCTCTCCCTCTTAGGTCTCTCTCTTTATTCTCTCCCACTCCCTCTCTCTCTCAATCTCTCACACACTCACACTCTCTCCCTCTCAATTCTCTCTCTCCCACTCTCTCCCTCTCAAGTATCTCTCTCTCCCTCCCTCTATCTCTCTCCCTCTCAATTCTCTCTCTCTCCCTCTCTCCCACTCTCCATCTCCCTCTCAGGTCTCTCTCTCTTAGGTCCCTACCACTCCCTCTCCCTCTCTCTCCTCCATCTCCCTCTCGCTGTCCATATCCCTCTCTCCCTCTCTCTCACTCTCACACACACACACACATACACACTCTCTCCATCTCCATCTCAAGTCTCTCTCTCCCACTCTCTCTCTCCTCTCTCCCTCCTCTCCCTCTCAAGTCCCTCTCCCTCTCCCTCCCTCCCTCCCTCTCTCTTTCTCTCTCTCTCTCTCTCAAGTTTCTCCCACTCCCTCTCTCTAATCTCTCATGTCTCTATCTATTACTCACACTCTCCATCTCCCTCTCAGGTCTCTCTCCCACTCTCTCTCTCTCTCAAGTCTCTCTCTCTCTCTTCATCTCCCTCTCAAGTCTCTCTCTCTCCCACTCTCTCCCTCTCTTCTTCCCTCTCCATCTCAAGTCTATCTCTCTCTCTCACTCCCTCTCCCTCTCTCTCTCTCCCTCTATGTATCTCTCTCTCCCTCTCTTTGAAGTCTCTATCTCTCTTAGGTCTCTCCCACTCCCTCTCAAGTATCTCTCTCAGGTCTCTCTCAATAGCTCTCCTCTCTCTCACACACACTCACACTCTCAAGTCTCTTTCTCTCCCTCTCTCCCTCTTAATTCTCTCTCTCTGGTCTCGCTCTCCCGCTCCCTCTCTCTCAGGTTTATCCTTCCCACCACAACTAGATCTCTCCCTCTCTCCCCCTCTCTCCCTCTCAGGCCTCTTTCTCTCTCTCACCCTCCCTCTCTCCCTCTCAAGTCTCTCTCCCTCTCCCTCCCTCTATCTCTCTCTGTCTCTCCCTCTCGATTATCTCTCTCCCTCCAGATTGTCTCTCTCTCCCTCTCCCCCTCCCTTTGAAGTCTCTCTCCATCTTAAGTCTCTCTCTCTCTCATCTCTCCCACTCCCACTCTCACTCTCTCCCTCTTAGGTCTCTCTCTCAAGTCTCTCTCAAGACTCTCCCACTCTCTCTCTCTTTCTCTCTATTAGGTCTCTCCCACTCCCTCTCTCTTCTCTCATCTCTCTCTCCCTCTCTCTCTCTCTTACTCATACTCACACTCTCCATCTCCCTCTCATGTCCCTCTCCCACTCTCTCTCTCACACACACTCTATCTCTCTCTCTTTATCTCCCTCTCAGGTCTCTCTCTCTTCCACTCTCTCTCTCTCCCTCTCTCCCTCTCAAGTCACTCTCCCTCTCTCTCTCTATCAACTCTCTCTCTCTTTCCTCCCCCTCTCTCTCTTTTGTCCCTCCCACTTCCTCTCCCTCTCTCTCTCTCCCTCTCCCACTCCCTCTCACTCTCCATCTCCCTCTCTCTCCCTCTTAGGCCTCCCACTGCCCCTCTCTCTCACTCAATCACTTTCCACCTCCCTCTCAAGTCTCTCTCTCTCTCACTCCCTCTCTCTCTCAAGCATATCCTTCCTACCCTAATTAGATAACTCTCTCTCTCAAGTATCTCCTTCCCACCCTAACTAGATAACTCTCTCTCCCTCCCTCTCTTCCCCTCTCTCTCCCTCTCTCTATCCCTCAAAATTAACTTGATACGGGGGGAGAGAGAGAGAGAGAGGGAGAGTTACTTGAGATGGAGAGATGGAAGGAGAGAGGGATAAAGAGAGACCTAAGAGGGATATAAAGAGATAGAGAGAGATAGAGTGTGTGAGAGAAAGAGAGAGAATTGAGAGGGAGATGGAGAGTGTGACTAAGAGAGAGAGAGTGAGAGAAGAGAGAGATAGGGATTGGGAGAGACCTAGGGGAGAGAGAGAGTAGAGGGAGAGGAAGAGAGAGATAACGAGGGAGTGGGAGAGACCTAAGAGGGAGAGAGGGAGTGGAAGAGACCTAAGAGAGAGAGCATTAAGGAGAGAGACTTCAAAGGGAGGGGGAGAGAGAGGGAGAGAGGGAGATGGAGTGGGAGAGGGAGTGGGAGGGACTTGAGAGAGAGACTTCAAAGGGATAGAGCCTGGAGAGAGAGAGGAGAGAGCGTGGGAGAGAGAGACCTAAGATGGAGATGGAGAGAGAGAGAGAGAGAGACCTAAGAGGGAGAGAGACTTTAGAGGTATGGAGAGAGAGAGATGGAGAGTGAGAGGGAAATGGAGAGGAAGTGGTAGGGACCAGAGAGAGACTTGAGAGAGAGAGAGCTGACGAGGGAGATGGAGGTGAGAGAGATAGGGAGAGAGAGAGAGATACTTGAGAGGGAGAGAGGGAGAGAGAGATAGAGGGAGGGAGAGAGATAATTGAGAGGGAGAGAAGGAGGTAGAGGGAGGGAGAGGGAGAGAGAATTTAGAGGGAGAGAGGGAGGGAGAGAGGAAGAGAGAAAGACTTGATAGGGAGAGAGTGTGAGTGTGAGTGAGACATTGAGAGAGAGAAAGGGAGTGGGAGAGACTTGAGAGAGAGACCTAAAATGGAGAGACTTAAGAGGAAGAGAGACTTCATAGGGAGGGAGGGAGAGAGAGAGAGGGAGAGGGGATATGGAGAGTTAGAGGGAGATGGAGAGGGAAAGAGAGAGAGGGAGAGGAAGTGGGAGGGACCTGAGAGAGAGAGAAGGAAGGATACATAGAGAGGTAGAGAGATATGTCTAGAGCTCAAGGAGAGAGAGTGAAAAAGATAGGTATGAAGAGGGACAAAGAGAGAAGAAAGGAGGGAGGGATAGGTCTAGAGCTTAAGGGGAGACATAGTGATATATAAACATAGAGAAAGGGATAGAGAGATATGATGATTTATGAAGATTTTTTCATCTCCTTGATACAAAAAATATAAATATTTCATTATTCATTACTGTTTCTACTGTTTCAAGTATTTTGAGATGAGTGTTGCAAAAAAAAAAATGAAAGGACTTTGCATTTGATGTTTCAAAAATGAAATATGAAGTTCAAATGATTATAATTATTTTTTGTGTACAATATAGAAACACCACCTATTCCATTGTGTAGAGATCTCAATCACCTTTCCAATGCCTATAAAAAGTCAAATTTTCAATAAGAAACACAAAAGTTATGCCCATTTTACTAAAGAGGGTTTTTTAGGTCTTCAAAACATATATCCGTTTTGATTTTCAAAACAGATTATCCATTTCAAATAGATATCCATTTTGATTTTCAAAACAGATATATGTTTCAAACAGATATCTATTTTCTTTTTCAAAAAAATGGGTTCCCACTTTCCAAAACGAATATCCATTTTGAAAAACAAAACAAATATCCATTTTGAAAAACAAAACGAATATCCGTTTTAAAAAAAAAATGGATATCCATTTTGGTTTGGTATTACCAAACCAAAACAAATATTGTACCCAAGCCTACAAAAATTCAAAGTGGAAATTTCATGTTTTTTGGCATGTTAGAAATGCCTTTTTTCACATTGCCACTTTTTGGACCCCCGTGATCTTGCACAGACCCATAATCCAAAACAAAACATATTATAACATACCTCTTTGATGTTTTTTGTTGAAAATTTCAGAAAAAAGCAAAGGAAATTTGTTTTGGAGGTGAAAAACAGATATCAGTGATTTTGGATATCTATTTTTCCCTTCTCTGCCCATGGACCATCGATCTTAAAATAATAAAACGTTGCCTTTTTTATTTTTACATAGAAAAATGGATATATATTTTTGAGAGCTTTGTTAAGCTCCCCAAAATAGATATATGTTTTGGAGAGCACATTTTCTTAACAATATGACATTATTTTTAATATATTAATGATATATTAATATGACATTATTTTAATATTAATATTAATATGACATTATTTTTAATATTAATATATAATTATATATATTAATATAATATATAAAACACTATCTTTTTTATTTATACATAGAAAAATGGATATTCGTGTTGGAGAGCACATTTTCTTTACAATATGACATTATTTTTAATATTGATATATTAATATATTAATAATATATATATATATATATTGGTACGTAAGTTGTGGGATAAGGACCCACACCCTTTATTAAAATATAACAAAAGAATGAGGATTACAAGTGCCTTCCAAACAAGAAGAGGGTGGAAGGAACCCAGGAGAACAAGATAGGATAAAGAAGCCCAACAACATAGAAGAAACAAAACTTGTAACACCTCTCTAAACTCAGCCCGGTAAGATAGCATTTGATTTTAATTCGGTATTCTAACGTTAAATGTTGTTATAATGAGATTAGACATTGATGGTTATCATGATTAGTTAATATTTTGAATTACATGCTTGAATGGCTATATACTATTATCATTGCTATGTATGATTATTGGCAGGAAAGGGATGATGTCGTAACATTCACATTTGAGAGACTTATGATATCATGACTCCCTTCCTAATGATTAATGTTGATTTGACTATATGAGATATGTAAATGCACATGTACTTTAATGTGTAATTGAAAGTGATGCAGGTACTGAGTATCGATTCCGTCTGGATCCACAGGCCTGAGCATACTCATATCCCCGATGGTGGATAGTGGAGGTAGTCACAGGCCAAATGTCCCTTACCCTAGCCCCACTATACCCTGTTAAGGCAGTGTTTTCCTTATTGATGTCCTACTGTCCGGTTACCTAACGGTAACTTCCGAAGCACCTTTCTGCCGTATGTTCCGGTGCACCCTTTAGTTGCATGTGCTTTGCCAGTATGCCTTGCTGAGGTATTTTGTCTTGGTTTCATGAATCTTTTATATGGCTATTTATTTTGGTTGTCGGTGTTATGATGCATTTTTGTTGGCATCTTTCATGATTTTAAATATGGTATTTTATAGTATTTAATTAATGGGAGGTTTAAATGGTTTTACCCATGGGATTTTAATATATGTTATTTTAAATGAATTTTATTGATCATTCGAGATAATGATATTTTTCATTTGGAAATTTTAAATGATTATTACTAATCCTTTTGGGGGAGCCATGTGCATTCTAATATGACTTGTTTTGTGATTTTAATTAGTTGTTCCTTTTGGGGGAGCTTTAATTCATAATTTTATAAAAATGCTTTTATTCTTTTTGTTGGTTTTGGGAGGGGGAAAATATTAAAAAGAAAAAAGAGAGTTTTATTGAGGGAAGAATTTTATTTTGGAAAGGAGAGAAATTGTTGTTTGGGGGCATGGTGAAAGAAACCCTATGAATTTGGATGATTGAGTGGGGAGATTGTGAAAGTTTTGGGTGAAGAAGATTATGGGCAGCAAGTTGTTAAAACCAATGCACCAGCTCTTGTTGTTGTCTTGTTTTTGGAGCTTGACTGTGCCTTCTTCATTGAGAAAATTCTCTATTTCAGTTTTGGGGCAATTAGAGGTGATTTTTTGTTGTTCCTCTTCGTTGTTTGGCTGGTAAACCTTCCTCCATATCTGGGTTTGTTGTTGTCCCATGAGAATATGAGAAACTCCATTATGTTTTATTTTGTATTATTGGAGTTGAATGCTAGTTTGTTTAATTGGTTATTGTTGTTGTGTGGGGATTTTTGTGTGATTGAATTTGTAGATCTCCAGCAACTTGATGTGGGTTTATGAAAGAAATATGTTTTGGGTTCTATTTGATTATTTTTCTTTTTCCCAAATTTATATGGAAAAAATTATGTTTTCTTCTGCTGCTCATTACCCTTATGATAAAATGAAAATTGAGGGTGGAATTCATGTTGGGATGCCATTACCTCAACTGGGTTTTAATAGATTTGAAATCTGGGCACTTTTAAATTTCTGTGTTTTTGCTTGCCTTGTGTGGAAGAATGACATTTTTTCAGTACAACCCTTCATTCTGGCCCTAGACTCAAAAATCAAAGGTGAATTTTGACTTGAAACACCCAAATCTGAACTGGGTCGAGATTAAATTCATGATCCGGGCACTTACATTTTTGCCCAAATTTGTGCCCTCTTTCTAAATGATGTTTTTGTTTGCTGCTCCTTTACTATCTGATATAAATGTAAAATAAAATTGGATTCCATGTATAAATGTCAAAATACGAACTGGGTCTTTGTCTGATTTTTAATCTGGATACTTTCATTTTTCACAATTTTGCCCAACCTTGCTTTAAATGGCATATTCTAGTACAACACCTCATTATGGGTCTAAAAATTGAAGATTGATGGTGGATTCCAATTTGGAACGCCAAAATATGAACTGGGTCTTTGTCCGATTTCTAATCTAGACACTTTAAAATTTTATGTAATTTCATGCCTCTTCCTCACGATTGAAATCAACTTTTTGAATGATTAGTAGCAATGTTTGTTTGAATGGTTTTAAGAAGATTTTGTGATGGATTTGTGGTTTTTTCTCTGTTTCACTTTTGTTGTTGGATTCCTTGTTTGGATAGACGAGAAGGCCTATCCGTCTGCAAGGCGTTGAGTTATCCATCTGCAGGGCGTTGATTCGGGCATGTTTGAGTTTTACTCATCCATAGGAGAGATGTACTTGATTCCATGTGGTGCCATTCCTTCGAGCACACATGATGACATTTCACCCAGTCCGCACTCTTGCACCTCATACCTTAGCAGTCGTGAACAGTACTCGGTCGGTTTATGTATGTGCATCTTCTTGTTGTGATATTGGCTTAATGTAGTGTATTCCTTGTTTGCTCCGTGTCTAATGTGAGTGTTGGCCATATGTTACCCTTGCCCTATTTTTTGCTTGGGCCTTGTGACTACCTCCAAGCACAGTGGGGTGGCCTCTTTTGAGTCCACATGGTAGTGAGGCGTTGCCACTGCCATTGGGGACCGGTGACAGGTTTTGGAGCGCCAATTGGAAGTGCTCCCCCTTGTTCATGATTTATCAAATGATGTTTCTTATTCTTGGTTATGTCTTTGTATCTTTGTGCATTCCTTTATGTATATTGTACTCTCATGAGAAAGAGAATGTAATCATACAAATTAATGAGAAGAAATGTGATGTTTTCCATTTAATTTATGAGTCTCGTGTTGGTATCGGACTTGCTTGTATTTTGATTATCATAATGGCCTATCTTCAACATTTTCCATGCAAAAATTTGTGTATTGGTTGTAATTTACCTTCATGTTATAGGCTGCAAAGGTTCTAAAGCAGCACCGCCCTTTGTTAATGTCTTGTGTTGCGGTTGCAAAGGTTCCGGAGCATCGCCGCCCTTTGTTAATGTCTTGTGTTGTAGCTGCAAAAGTTCTGGAGCATCGCCACTTTCTATTTTTGGTCTTTGTTGTTGCTGCTAAAGTTCCAAAGCAACACTGCCAAAGGTTCTGAAGCAGTGCTGCCAAAGGTTTTGAGCTGGAAGTTCCAGCGCTGAGCTGGAAGTTCCAGAGCTGAGCTAGAAGTTCCGGCACCAAGCTGGAAGTTCTGGAGCCGAGTTGGAAGTTCCGGTGCAGAGTTGGAAGTTCTGGAGCTGAGCTAGAAGTTCTGGAGCTGAGCTGAAAGTTTCGGAGCAGCTATGCAAGTTCTAGAGCAGCGTTGTTAAGGTTCTGGAGCAGCACTACTAAAGTTCTGAAGCTCTTCCCTGGAGTTATTTTAATTGTTCTGTTCGGTTTTCTTTGGAGGGTGGATTAGTCCTCTCCTTGGGGTTATGTTTGACCATGCTTGGCTATGTTTGTGATTGTTATATTGTATTGTAAACTGCTTTATGTGTAAGTTATTCTATATGTTTAAAAAAAAAAATTATCTTGTCCTCTTTTGGCTCTTACCCTTCGGGGTTTGCGTAGCGGGTTGTTACAAAACTTCAATTACAGAAGAATTGTCAAAGACCAAGAAATGATAAAAACACTACCACAAAAGCAGAAGATCAAAGGATCTCAAACCCAGCCATTAGGCTTTTTTCCTATTGCAAGAAAAGAGAGCATCCATGGTCCATTGGGTGCCCCCTTCAACAGCCGCCAAGCCCTCCATACAAAGCTTCTCAACATATGTCTTCCTTCCCTTTTGCCTCCTCAAGCCACAATCAGGTTTTAGCTTATTGCTTTCCATCTTAGAAATACCAAGTTTGCAAGGCAGATCTAAGACCAAGTCATCCTCAAAAATTCCATTATTTGGGTTATCCAAATCATCCATAAAAGAGAAGGTAACATTAGACTCAGATCCATTAGAATCCATCTTCGGAGAAGTATCAAGCATATTATTTTGGACAACACTAACAAGAAGAGGGGGGTCTGAAGGTTGAACCGGTTCCATCCCCAAAACTTGATGAGACTCCTAGAACTTGTCATGGTTTCGCCATATGAAATCAACATCTAGTGAGCGAACCTTCTAAACCCATTTTTTGAGTCTGACAAACTAAGACCCATCCTTGTGTGGAAGGGAACAAGCCTAAACTTTGTGTCCCAACCAATTGCAACAAAAACAACAAAAGGGTAAGCTTTCATAATTTAAAAATTGAGTCCAAATGCAAGGGAAGAGAGGATCTAGATAGAGTGCGGAATAGGTTTGGAAATATCTATCATAACACATACCCTATAGAATTTGCATTCAGAATTCACTGTAACAGAATCTAGCTTAACAAAAGTACCAATATTATTGATCAATTTGTGCATAAGATCCTCCTTCTGAAGCACCAAAGGCAGATTGTAAAGCATAGTCCAGACAAGAATATTTGTTATCTTAGGTGCAATAGCTAGGTCAAATAATGGAGACCAAGGAGTAATGAAAAGGCCAGAATGCCCAAAAAACCATGTGCCATTCTAGAACATGAAATTATAGTCTTCAACAGAGCTAAAGGAGAGCAGAAAAAACCAAAATCCAAAATTCAATCTTCGAAGAAGGCATATTGTTCTAGAAATTTCTTACCCATTCAAGGATGGAGTCTATAGAAGGACACATGTACAAACACCGCAAAATGAGAGAGAAATTATAAATATTAGCTACGATATCTTCAATGCATCCATCTGGGAGATTGAAAGCTATAGGTTCATCTAAAAGGTGAACCTCCATGTCACCAAAAGAAAGACCAGATCCACAAAGAGGGGCAGGCTCCTCTATTGGGGAGGAAAGCTAAATAGGTGGAGAGTTAGGCCACAGAGGGGAGGAATTAGTGCTCTTGATCTACTCCAAGTAATACATAGAACAAACATGATAAGGGTTCGATCTATTTTTGCACTCAGTGAAAGCCAACAGATCCAAATCATGGGGTGTTGAATTGCCACCAACATTCTTCATCAACCCTAGGGGATCAAAACTGAAGGCTAAGGGTTCTTGAGATGAACTAGAGTGCAGGGCATAGCGTTTTCACCCTTCCCTGTCCACAGCATTGCAAACTACCAATCTGATTCCAACGTTTTTCTTTTCTTTGGCCGCCCATTGGGTTTGCTCCCCTCCCCATCGAGATTTCCCTATCACTCCATCCTTCTGACAGTCTTCACCATGATCTGACCACGTACTAGGGCTACCTTCACACATCCTCACTGTATGAGTTCTTGCATATCAAAAACATTTTTATCCCAATATCTATTAATGTTATATATTAATATGACATTATTAATAATATTAATATATATTATACATATATAAATATAATATATTATATAATATTAATATTAATAATATAATATATAGAATATAATAATATATTATATTATTATATTATATACATGTACATGGTCTTAATTGTTAGTTTCTAATAACAAATATCCATTGTTAAAGTCAAGTAACAAATATCCATTTTTTACTATTATTACCGGATATCTGTTATTAATAGATATCCACTTTTTAAAAAGTAGATATCTATTAATATATATATATATATATATATATATATATATTCATTTTTCTTTGGTCCATACCTTAGCAAAATGTACTTTTTACCAACCCAACCAAAAATTCAAACATGAATTCCACGATTTTCACTTCCTCATGTTATGTTTTTTTGTTGCAGTTACTATTTCTCTTCACCCAAGATCACACTAGGCGCAAGGGGAGAGGATACATAGCAACTACCTTTGGGTTACAATGAACATAAAGTGTAAGTTCAAGATGTTTCTCTTCACCCAGGATCACACTAGGTGCAAGGGGAGAGGATAAACATGAAGCACTCACCAAGCATGGAATACATGACAAACAATCATTCATTTTAGGTGCACCAAGATGTAAATGTTTGAATTTTTTTAAGCCCAAAGTAAAGATGAAGATTGTGTTATTCAATTTTAAGCAGCAAATTGAAAAGTGGAGATTTGTAGGTTGAAATTTAAGCACCAAATTGAAAAGTGAAGATTGTAGGGTTTATTTTAGTGCACCAAAGTAAATATGAGTTCATTTTATACACTAAATTTGAAAGATGTCCTAGATTATTATGCTCAAAACAAGCATTAATAAATGTTTTTTTCCAAATGTCACATGCTGTGAAAAGTTACATGAAAACAAGAAACAACAAAGGATTAGGGTTAGCTAAAGATTAAGCATCAAAATCAGACTAAATCATGCAACCTAGACCCAAAATGAGTTGTAGGTTCATTTTATTGCACCAAAGTGAAGTGCTCAAGTTGTGTTGTTAAATTTTAATGCACCAAATTGAAGTGTGAGAGTTGTAGATTCATTTTATGCACCAAATTGAAACATGAGTTAACTTTAGGTGCACCAAGGGAAAATTAATCTTAGATTAACTCTACAAAAATTGAAAACCACTTGTACCACTATGAAGAGCATGAAATTCTACCCCATTTCAAAAAAAGCACTAAAAAATACCACCGTATGACTGAGATATGTTTGTTTAAAAATGGGGTGCAAAAGTAGGGTAATAGTGACAAAAGTGCCCCAATTTGGACAAAAGTGCCCCTTTACTGCAAAGGCGCCCCTCTGTGCAAAATACAAAAGCATGAATTTACTGCAAGGTGCCCCTTTGTTGATAGAAGTGCCCAATTGCTAATAAAAGTGCCCCTTTTCCAACAAAAGCACCCCAGTTTGAAAACAAAAGCACAAAAGTGCATAAATTTGCACAAAAGCATGGATCTTTGAATTTGTGAAAGTGTGAACATTTATGTTCAAAAGTGTGGGACTATCCCTGGAACCTGCAAATTCAACAAAGCTCAAGAAAAATAGATTAGATAGGGATGTGGACCCCACCGGGCATGCCAAATGTTCATATGGTTAACCTAATTGATCAAATACTAAAGAATTGAAACAATAACAAGATGAAATGATCAATCAAATGCCATATTCAATGAAAATCAATCTAAAATACTAGAAAGACTCAATTCAAACCAATAAACATGAAATTCAAAGAAAATGAATCTAAACTAGTATGCAAACCTCTCAATCCCATTGTGGATTGATGCATAATGAGTGGTGTGGGTGTGGATTGCTCAGATTATGCATTATCAATTGATATGCAAAAGCTTTGTTGATGATGATCCAATAGATGATCTCAAATTTCTCTAAGTGATCAATTTGAGAGAGTAACTTTGCTTAAAGGCTTGTGGATGAATTTATGTTAAATGCTAAAGTATTTATAGATTTGAGAAATCATGATCAATGGTGAGGATCAAATTGGAGGATCAATGGATGAAATCAAATGAGAGATGAAGACATGGATCAAGGATTGATCAAGTGGTTGATAATCAATGAGATGTGAATCAAGGATTAGATCAAGGGCTCACAATCCTCGAGAGTTCCAATAAGATCCATTAATTCATGGAGAAGAAGTTGAAGATGTTTCAAGTTGGAGGAAAGAATTGAATATTCTTATGCAAGTTGGAAGAATTAGGAGTTTTAATCAAATAATTGGAATTATTTAATCAGGTGGGATTGTTAGCATTTAATTAAATAATTTGACATTATTTAATCAAAATGGGAGAAAATGATGAATTATAATGAATTAATTGAATTACTTTAGTTATTTAATTAATAAGAGAATTGAATGAATTTAACTAAATAATTGGAAATTATTTAATCAAATAGAGGAATTAGGTGAATTGTGCTAGAAATGATTTTAGTAAGTGAAATCACGTGTGTGATATACTCGGGATATTTTCAAGTGTCTATAGTAACTAACTATTTCCCTATGTCATAGTGTAGTAGCTATATTCCCCTAAGAAATCCCTAATTAGTTTAAATATTTCTTCAGATCATAATTCTTGGGGTAACTTATATGTTGCAATCCAAGGGGGGTCATCCTAGATTAGCTTTGAATGTGGATCAAACCTAGGAGACCAAGTTTAAATATATAGACTAACATTCTCCATAAACCAAGGACCTTCTTTGAGGATGAAATTATGATCATATTTTGATTAGAAGATAATTTGTAGAAACCTTAGAGCCAACAAAATAACCTTTGACATCGTGAAATGCAACCTTTATTTGATCAAGGCTTAAATTCTCTCCATTGATGGCCAAATACCAATAAATTTAGCAATTGTAGCATTGTTCCTCATTTTTTGTACTTTTAAGCTTAGAAACCTATCTGGCATGCAAATGCATGGAACCTCATTATCAACTACAACATTAGTGTTCCCCATAAATATTTTATTACCATTTTCACCTATAATTACATGTTTGGTTTATGGGAGTCTAGATCTATTTCCCTCTCCATTGAGACTATCCATGGCCCAACAATCCTTCTTAATTTCCATTGGGGGTGAATACTAGGAGCATGAAATCTACCTCTTTCCATTGTCCTTCCTTTACTTCTCATTTATACCTTCACACTTTTTATTATTTTTACTCACTTTTTCTCCAAAATATTAGCATACAAGTTATGACACTTTTTATTGTTGGAGTAGCCAAGATCTACTTACAAACTCCAAAAATCCATAAATGAGTATTATAAAATGAGAAAATATCACAAGCATGTGATGTGTTGTGTTATTATGTACAAATGAGCCTTTCTTATAAAGGTAAGGATGAAGAGTTGAGAAGGTAGGATTCAAACTCTAACTACCCCCCTAAGTATGAAACAAGTGTAGGACTCTATAGATAAGTGTTGTGACACTTGCTGAGTTTACATGAGGTGAGACACAGTCTAAATAATCTCTGAGTGAGCTTAAGTGTAGTTTGAATATGACTCTAGGATAAATGCTAACTTGTTTGATAATACTTATTTTCACACTAAAACTCCCCCTTAAGCAATACTTAGGGAGTAAGATAAACATTGAAAATATGAGTCCCAACAACATGGCCTGGTAAGGTATTCATGTACAATAATGATCTTTCATAAATGGAGACAAATGAGAAAACCCAATGAGAACAAAAGTCCTCTCCAAAACAAAGAAAGAGAACTATAAGACCTCCTAAAAAGATGTGCCAAGATAGGAACATGATGAAAAACTCTTGAAGCATGTCGAAGTTGTAAACTCTACTGAAGATGAACTAGTGTTTGTTGGAATTGATGAACCTCCAAAAAATGCATATATAAAGATAAGAGATATAAAATACTACATGAGTGAACATATAGAATACTACTCAACCATGAATAAACAGATGGCACAGAGACAATCAAACTCTATGGGGTTAAATATGCATATAGTACTATTATTTTGGAATATGATCAATAATACATGAGTGACTTGTAGTACACTACTAAAATAGGCATCATGATGCTTTACATAAGTACTAAAATCTCAAAAAGTATGATGATCTAAAATATTCCCCCCATAGGAGAGATAAAAATAGGTCTATGTGACCCTCCAAATTTTTCATTTCTCGGGCATTTTGAACATAACAAAAAAGTTCATTTGGATCCATTGAGGTTGTTCCACTACTCCATTGAAACCAAGGAAGCATTAGCATAGGACTATAATAATTCCCCCCTTAATGTTGATGAGGAAGTGGTATAGGTAGACCAACTGAAATTGAGCACAAAAGTGTGTATAAGAATGCAGACGTAACATCAAGTCCAATAAGATATATAAGTGACTAAAAAAGGATTTTCATCGAGGCACACACACATGAGGTGAGAATCATGAGGATCCATTATTGTGATGGAAAATCAAGGCACTACACAACCCCTCATTACACTTTATAATTCAATGTAAGTATAAAATTCCCTCCTTAAGGAACACACATTCAATTGTTAGAACTTTATATGAGTGCATTTATAGACTTATTTGATTGTTGATTTCTTATAAATTTATGTCATGAGGTGGAAAATAAAGACATATATCAAGCATTCCTTTCAAACCTTAAGAAAATGATAAAAAAATAATATTCAAAGCATGATCCCCCTAAAATGATATAGTGACATTTTATTTTATTTTAGTGCATTACAATTTCCACAAAGTTGATTTGATGTACAAAATATCAAAAGAGGAATACTTAGAATTTGAAATTTTGGAATATAGTCATAAGAAATTACATCACCACTATGTAGAGCTCAAAAAATAATTCAAGTTTGAAAAAAGGGACTAAGAAAGGAGTCTATATGAGACCAAACGAGCCATCTAAAGTTCCAAAAATGGAAACTATACAAGGTGTCATTTAAGAATTTGAATTTAAAAAAAAATCATTCATCATACCACAAAAAAATTAGATCACTGGATAGAGGATGAAAAAATACACAAAATGAAAAAAAATCACTCAAAAAGACATTTGTATGCTCAAGAATGAGGCTCTTGAAGTTGAGCCAAAAGTCGAAATAGGCTAACGATGAAGGGGAAAACTTAGGAAAGAAATTGATGATTTCATCTCAAATTGGCTGGTGGAATATGCTTAGAAATAATATAATATTCTTTGACACTTGTAGTTATACCAGTTGCCAAAAAAAGGTAATTTTAATGATTAAAAATTTATGAAAAAATAAAAAAATAAAAAAAGTTGTTTCATAGAGGTTGAGGTAGCACACAAATCAAGATGAATGATAGAGATAGGCATGATGATGCAAGATGGTACGTTGAACTGTGTAGATGTACAAACCCCATACGAACTATATGAATTTTTGTACAACCATTCATCATTGGGCCTCCAAAAACTTAAAAAAATATTAGAACACCCAAGTGTTATATATCAAAAATAATCTCTTGGATGTTCTGAGTGCAACCATGGTGTCAGTTTTGTTCTAGAATGCACTGTTTGAAAATTGATTCCCATGACCCTCACAAATTAAAGAGAGAAACGAATTGGAGTTGCAATATTGCTTTGATACCAAGTTGGAGCAACCAAGATCCTCTTGCAAACTCAAAACAATCCACAAATGTGTATAATGCAAAATGAGAAAATATCATAAGCATGTGATGTGTTATGTTGTGATGTACAAATGAGCCTTTCTTATAAAGGCAAGGATGAAGAGGTGAGAAGGTAGGAGTCAAACTCTAACTACCCCTTTAGGTATGAAACGATATGACTCTATGGACAAGTGTTGTGACACTTGGTGTGTCTACATTTGGTGAGCCAAAAGTCTAAATAACCTTTAAGTGAGATTAAGTGTATGTAGTGTGAATATGACTCTACTAATTAGGCTAAAATATAACTAGTTTGGTAAGACCTCTTTTCACACTAGTATTTCTAACTATTTTCAAGTTTATAATTTATTTACAAAGAGATATTTCATTGGCTAGAAAGTTATGTAATTAATGTGATTGAAATCTTTCAAAAATCACTTTGCTTATCTTTAGGGTGAATTATTTACGTAATCAAATAAAGCAAAGGAGCTTACGAGGAGCTTATGGGGGCCTTTGTCAATTTATTCAATTGGTAGAACAATTTTGTGTAGAAGGAGAGTGATTGCCAATTTATTTTATTAGCTTGGTTCAATTGTGGGTTAATTACAATAAGTGGTGGGTACTTTGGGGACCTCAATCAATATTTTTGAATTGTCTCACACTCTAAACGAGGTGGAAATTAAAATCCAAGAGTTATTACATAGGAAATATTATGAACATTGATGATACCATGTGACATTTTAAATAGACTTGGTGGCCCTATTGGTAGTATTATATGATACATATAATTTGTCCATGAGGAGTCAATGGAAAGACTAGTGATCTATATGAAAGAATATAGAAAATATTATTGATCTTGTGAGAGACAAGTTTGGTCATGATTTTGAAATTTCTTAACTAAGGGATTAGTGTTTGTGAAAGTATTTTATTTTGTGATTAAATAATAGTAGTCAAATACACATGTTATGGTATATTCATATGTGGTACACCATTGTCACTCCATCTATGAATGATAGGGTAACACTTTTTGGAGTGGAGTATAGGAGAAATGCATCTTTGTGGTTGTTGTTAAAGCATACCCATGATGCACTCTCTGTTCAACTTAACATTTAGTATGTTTCATGCGATTTATATAATATAAAAAAAGGATAATAATCATTGGTATATTTGTATTAATTCCTTAACATTTTAAATTATTTGTAAGTACTTGCTTAACCTAAATCATGATTTGTAGGTTATTTTCCCAACATTATTCTATGATGAGTGAAAATAAGTTTATTTTATAGTATTATATTGTTGTATAATGAAATCTAAATGCATTGGATAAGTAGATGAAAAGATTTATTATAGTATATGTACATATATAGGATTATAATCATACCTTCTAATAGTGTAATTTATTGAATTTTATGAATACAAAGAGTTAAAATAGATGGTATGGCTACAAATTCCATAAATGTGTCTATGAGAATGTGATCTTGGTACATAACTATAAAAATGATAATTCTATGGTTTTACATGTGTCTTATTATTATGGCATGGTCTAATCCTTTAAATTTTGAATTATAATGGTAATCTAATTTGATTTATTTAAGTAATCTATAAAAATCTTGCATGGTTAAGATAAATAAATTTTGTCACTAATTTATTTATTTATGCATTATTATTGTGTAATTATGATTTAGTATATACTTGAAGGTAAATAAGTATTTGAATACTTATTTATAAAGATCTTATTGTTTACTTTTTATTGAATTTAATATTCAAATTTGAATGATGTACACTATAATGGAATTGATCTTTTAAACTTTTAAAAGTATGGCTATGTAAATCACTAAGTTATTATACTCTTTAAAGTTTAAAGAATTTATTTTCCTTAATTGAAATATTTTGAACCCTACTTCATAACTCATGTAAATATAGTGAACTATAATTTAATTGTGATAAATGTAAATAATAGGTTAAGTGTCCTTAGCTTAATTTATGGGTTAAATCTCACAATATATATAAGGTAAAAATATCAATAACTATCTAGTTTACAACTTTAGGTTATGAAAGATTCCTTATATGTCTATACCATGAAATACTTTAAAATCTATGTCATATACTATGAATAATCAATATACCTAGATCACCCTCTTGTCACTCCTTGTCAAGTAGCAACTACCACAACAGAGTTATAATCCATGGAGCATGATCATCACCTCCTCCCTAAGCCTCTTCTCCCCTAGCCATGGGTTGATCTATTATTGATTGTGGTGCATCCTCGAGGGAATCTAATGCAATGATAAATTTAAGAAAAAGGCCCTAAAAAGTATTATAAAATCTTAGAAAAAAAAAATTTCTAAAAAAATATTGAATTTTTATTGGCAAATCTTCCCTTTTTTGAAAAAATATTAATTTCATTGGTCAATTTATGCACATCACTCAAAATTTATAAAAAATATTGGCGAATCTTAGAAAAAACTAGTTATGAAATTAATTATCATGGTAAATCCTTCCTTGAATAAAATGGTTTTTGTTAGTGCAATCCCTCTATATTTTTTTTTCTTAAATCTAAAGTAGGGGCTCACAGTGCAACCATCTACAAGGTCAAGGGGTAGAATCCCCTTGCGAGGTTTGAGGATAGTGACCCCAATATGATTAAATACACTATTGAAAGCATCATAACACATGGGAAATGAATACTTTTTAATTATCATGAAATGAATAAAAATCTAAAATATGGTGTGAATGAATATATACCTTATATTACCCTATGATCAAATAGTTAATATTCCATTCTACATAGTTCTAATCATTTTTCTTTTAAAATGCCTCGTTTTCAAATCTCCATCTCATTTACCATCCAATTAATGGTGCATCTCAAAAAAATAGTAGAGATACTATTTGATATTTGTTGTGCCATTGGTGCCATACCAATTAATGCGTCAGGGAGGGCCCACAACTACTCCAAACCCAATCTCAAACACTTGGTCTCTACGACCAAATCAACATTTAGGAAGAAGTATAGATGTTGTTAGTAAATTTTGGTTTTAAAGTTGCACAATTGGTCACAAGAATCATGACATGGCAATAGGCCTTTTCTAAAATCAAAGGGATTTCATGTGCTTCTAAATGTTTAAATCATTTGCATTTATAAAAGGAGGTGGGATGGGATAATAAAATGTTATTAACTCTTGTCAACTAAAATGAGAAATTAAACCAAAAGTTATGGTGGGCCCATGGGGATTTGAATGATAAATGGTTTATTTGTACCAAGGGATTTATCAATAATTTTATTTTCCTTTTTTTTACAATTAGTTTCTATTAGGTTTTCAATCTCTATTTGTTTCTTTCTTCTTTATTACAATTTAGTTCATTTTTCTTTTCTTTTGAGTTGTTGCTTAATGTTTAATTTATTTTTTGTATTGAACAATGCTGGAAAAAAATATAATAAGGAAAAGAATGCAGTCCTAAAAAAGGATTGCCAAAAGAAAGAACGAGATAGCACTACACATAGCAGGCGTACAACTCACCAAAATAGATAACAATGTCAGACCATAGTAACAAAAATGGCTAGAACAGCCAACAAAACATATAATCCAAGAACAGTGCAAGGACAAGATTACATATTGAACTTGAAAAACTTTTGCAGCTGATTGGCACAAATGATCTCCCCTTCATGGTGTTGAAGAAATTGATATCTAATCAGATCCAAGCGTTGATTATAATCTGCATCACCTTTACGTCCCTTCTTCAACTGAGAACATAAGAAGATAAATTGAACCATCAAGTCAGAGTAAAACTTTTGAATATCTGTTTGCTGATGCAAAATGTGATTAGATAACACAGATGAACATCTACTTTTCCACAGGTGTAACAAAATACATTGTCTCATAGAATCAACAATTAAATTTTTATGAAGCCTAATACCAAACATAGCTTCTTTCCATCATAAAGCATGATCAAAAATAGCAGGAAGGTGGTCAAAGATAATTTTCCATTTCTTTTTAGCTCTATAACAGTCCCAAAATATATGCTTAAGATTTTCAATGTGCTGACAAAAAGGGCACCTAGCAGCTTGAGACTTCCAAAAAATTTATTCTATCCCCAACAGGCAGTTTATGATGAACTTTCCAAGCCAAAACTTGTGCATTAGCTTCTACTTTAGATTTCCAAATTTGCACACTCAGCAACTTCCACTTCTTCTCAGTAAATTTACAATGCCATTTCCTGTTAAGTCTTGTATTCAAGTTCATATTAGGAAGGAGTTTAAAATAAATTTCCTTCAAAGGAAAAGCACAGAAGGAGTATTTCCCCAACCATAACAAATCCTTCAAGAAGTTACAATTTAATGAAGTACAGAGCTTCATAATAAGCTCTGCAGGAACCAGCGCCTTTAAAAAATCATGAAACCTTTAAATCTATGGTTTAAATTAAATGCTTCCTTGGACTCATGCCGGCTGACCCTATCAAGAGAGGAAAAATCCCAAATGTCTCCAAACTTTTGCACTCCTTTCTTAAATAGGTAATGAGACTGTCGAGGAAAGGTGATAGCAAGAGGCTGACCATGATATTGAATAAGCTTATTCCACTAGATGGAAGAAGTAGAAAAACTAAAGCCATGTTGTAACGAGCCCTCTCTCCAAAATAAAAAATTGCAAACATGCTGCCAAGCTTTCCAAATGGATTGCAGTTGGAAGGAGACTTTCACACGAAAAAAAGACAAGTACTTTTGGGCTAAGAAGACATTTTAAAAGACAAGTATTTAGAACCGTATGGAATGAAATATCAACCATTTGATCAATATGTGATTGCATGATCCAAAAGAAATGTTGTGTTGTTCTATAAATTTTAAAACACAAGTACTTATAACTCTACAAAATGAAATATCAACTGTCCAATCAATATGTAATCACACAACTCAAAATAAATTATAGGTTGGGTAAATATTTTTCATGACATGTGCATAAAATTTTGGAATAAAATCATAACCATTAGTTTATATTAGAAATCAAGGTGGGGAATAAAATCAAAACCATCACATTTTTTGCATGAGCTTTAGATGCTCTTACTTTCTATTTGCACAAAATAAGAGATAAATGTTAAGATAATAGTCATCTAGGGTGGACATTACCATACAAAAGAGTCGTTTCCAAAGTAAATACCTATCATAGATTATATATAAGATCTTAAATTATTATCCATACAAACTTTAAAAATAATATTAGAATTGATACTCTATGCTACATGTATTCTTCATAATCATTAGATTTGAGGCCTTATATGACATAGGTGTTAGAATACATAATATTAAAGAAGAGAAAGAGTCATTTTCAATTAGGTAAATCCTATCAAATGTTAATTTCAAAGTAAATATGACCCCAAAAGCCGGTAGGAATCTAATAGTAATGGCAATATGGCCCCAAAAATAAGCACAAAATATATAATATTAATGAAAAATATTATTAATACTTGTAACTATACTATAAACGACTAGAAAATATGCTCCAATCATGCATCATTTTCTATGGTGAAATAATTCAGTTTAAAATTTTAATAAAATAATGCTTTGACAATTTAACCAACACTAAATTATTATTTTGTAAAAAATAGGCAATTTAGTCCCCTTTATGGCTTGTACTATTGACTGCTTTTTAAGGTGTCAATTTCAACTATATGTCAATTGGTGAAGATTCACCACTAAAAAAAATGTGATCTAATTACAAATGGAGGTGGTCTCTTCATATCTCACCATGGGCAATATTGCTTCATAACTCTCACATCAATCCCCTCTACTAGCTTAATGGTTTGATTGTCCTCATTGTAATTTGTCAATGCCTAATCATTAATTGATGATTGATCCACCTCCCTTAGTCTAAATGGTGATCTCTTGCACCTTTGATAAAAAATTAGTGCTTAGGGAATGACCTAGACTAAATCCAAAATATGCTCAAATTAAAATGCCCCCATCATAATGGGTTGTTTCCCAACAAACCATTGTGACCTAATCCTCCAAGCTATAATTTTTTGCTTTCATCATTGGTCATCCCCTATATGATTGATATGTGATGTCTTATGATGTCAAGCAATACAATTTATGTCACTAACCTCACATTGTTGTGTCTTCACACAATTGACCAATGTGATTGGTATCTCATCTAAAAATTGAGGGCCTAATGGCCTCTATAACAACAATAATCCTATGTATTGTGGAATATGTATATTCTCATACACTCAAGCATGCAAAAGAGAGGCCAGCCAAGTCCATGTACCTCTACCATCCATAAATTTATGTAAATCATCATATAAATGAGCCAACACATGGTGAATCAATGCATATAATCTCAAGTGATCCTCAACCTCATATGTAAGTTGGATAAAACCATAAGGAGTGTTTGAACATTTATTATTTGACCTTATATTATAATATCAATGATCATAAGTAAAAAACTTACACCCTCGAGACACCTAACCAACCATAATATTAGAGTATTATAAAATGCCCCTATCATGTCCTACCTAAGTCATATACCATTGAACTACCTATCTCATTAGATTGTGGTGTACAAAATTTGTACTCATATCCCTCTCACTAGAAGTCATATAATGTGCTAAACATCCTTCAAGGTAATCATCATCTCATTTATGGGAAGATGAAAGGTGTTTGTATCAAAATCCCACCTCTTGGTGTGTAGCAAGCATGCAAGTATCATATAATAGGATTATAATTGAGCCAATTATTTGATCTTGGTAGCTTCTAGTAATGTTGAATTGGAATATGTGGGCATGATAGTGATCTCATGCTCTCCATCTGTAATTTTACGACCACTCACAAATCTCTAATTAATTTTACATTCATAAGACACACAAAGATCATTGTTAGTTTAGCTCTAGTGAAAATCATCATAAATGGATAAAATTAAAAAACAAAAATGGCAATATGTATTTGGGGTTCAATCTCAAGGGTTGATCCCACATACATGGACATTCCCATGCTTTGATCTTGCATACATAGTCATCCCACAAGATGATCTTGCATACAAAAGTTCTATCTTTTAGGTCATTGAAAATAATAAAAATGATTCCCCTACTATTATTACAAATTTTTAAATCATTTTTAAAAGGTTGATAAATTTACAAAAAAATAGAGGAAAATATTAACTTACTACCTTTGGAAGCATGTCTCACTCAATACATGCATGTACTCTATCTACTCAAGTCAAAATATAGCTCTTGTGCTACAACATAATGAGTAATCTCAAATACTCAAAAAGGTTCTCACAAAGGTAAGTCACTGATTATGCTTATTTTGATTTTTTGACCAAATTTACTCAATGCATTTTTTTGTTAGTTTTTTGCATGTTTCCATAGAGTACTCATACTAAGGAGGATGCAAGTAGATTCATTTTTTCCTTTTTTAAAGACACTATTCTTTAATGAGTGTTACTTTTTGTGCTCATTGAGAATGTCCATATGCTTTGAAATGCATGCTTATGATTTGTTTCACATTCAAATTGGGGGAAAAATGTACTAGTCAAATTTGCATATCCATTCTTAGTTCCATTTTTAGTTTTATGCCCACCTTGGTGGAATGCTTTAATGTAATAACCTATCAACAAGTATCAAACTCTTGTGCTAGGTTTTGGTTCATAACCCCATTTATATCCACATCCATTGTGTTCCCTTTTTCAATGAATTCCACTCATTTTGCCATTTTACTCACCATTTTGAAGCCATCATGCACACATACTCCCATGGATTCTCTTCTTGCCTCAAAATTACTTGTTTAACCTTAAGGTCCATTTTCAAGTGGATAGAGATTAACTTGGTTCAATCTTGAGGTGCACAATAATGACCCCAAAATTGAAATTCTTAAATTCAAATTGTAAAACTTATGCCCTCTTTTACAACTTGTTATGAGTTTACTTGGCACATGTTCTTGATTAACATGAAAAACAGGTTTTGAAGGGACCCGAAACCATTGTGTTTTCAAACACCTTTAGAAGATTGTTGAATTGGCACATTTTTATGTGACATGTTATTAGAAATTTTATTTAAGGAAAAACAATATGTAATTCATTCATTTAGAATATAGAAAGAAGAGAGACATATTTGATTACAAGGAGAAAGTTATTAGAGAACTCTTCAATCTTGAAGGGGAAAAAAATTTGCATAGTCATCATATAGGCCACATGTATGGTTGAGTATGTTATCTTTGATATCACCATCACCATTAATTTGACCTATCAAGGGGTTGACCTAGGAGACCCATTTCACCTATTAAGTCAACAATCTTCTAAAGGTGTTTGTAAACACTATCTTAACAAATTCAATTATCATGAAATATGGAAGCAAATATAATTTTAGGTCAATACTTTGATAGTTCATTCCCACATGTCATAGGTTGATCCTACTAGATAAATCAAGTATGTGATGCTTGAGTTTGTCTCGGTAGACTTCAAATTAGATCACATCTTTTTGAATCTACATACATTTTAAAACTTCTATTAAATTGGGACATTTACATTTTTTTTGTGAGGGTGAATTATATAAATATTTAAAATAACTATTAGGTAAATAAATAACTCAAAATTATTTTTAACATTTTAAAATAAATGTTTAAAATATACATATTATTTTATATAGGGGAGAGGACATGCACCTTAACTTCGCACCTCTCAAAATCCTACATGACAATTTTAAATCACTCCCAATTTTTTAGAGCAACTTACTTGAAAAGTCCCTTGCTTATAAATAACTAAGGCTTGCATGCACATCATCAAATATGATGCCTCAACAATGTGCTTTTGGTTGAGCGTTTGAGGTGTCAAAAAAAGTTAAAGACTAATAGTTGAGGATTAAGCCATGTTTTATTGGTGCATTGATGTGACATCACATGATTTGTTGCTTTTTAGATATAAGGAATACATTTCATTCAATTATGAGTGCTCATGATCAACACTAACAACTTTAAAGTCACAACTATTAATATATATTATTAAAAATATCGAACATTAAATCAATAAATGATATCACAACTATTGAAACATGTTCAACTATTGAATCCTTTCCCCTAATTTTTTTATTACAATTATCTATTAAAATTCTTAATAAATTTAGATTAATTGTTTATTTAAATGGGCAGGAGGGATTTTATTCCCTTACAATAACCTTAAAAAAATTGAAATTATAAAATATGGCACATATCAAGAAAAACAAGAGAAACTATCAAATTCAAGGTCTGCTTGTACTATTAAAGTCCTCTTAACGTATTTGGTTGTACTATTTAAAAAATGTTCTGTAAACTAATTTATTTAATTAAAAGAGAAAAATCAATTAAAAGACATTGGGAATCATGCAATGCTATTTATCAGAATATTCAGTGATATTAAAAGAATATTATTATTTATGTCTGGTCCTCCACCTCCGATAGGCAAGTTAAAGAAAGGTACAGTCAGCGGCTGAATTACACGTCACCCGTGAAAAGCGGCATGTCCAGCTGGCACATAAAATATAAAATATCCTGTGATGCGTCCGGCAGGTTCTGCAAAATGCCGTTAATGTCGCCGGTAAATATACTTTGACGGCACTAACACCGCCGTTGACCAAACCGGCAGTGGTCCTCATGTGCTTACCACGAAAATACAATCATTCGCAAAAATTTACCGTCCTTAAATCACGTTAGATTTTATACTTACTTTTTTCAGCGCGACAGGACGATAAAACAACTAGAAAAGGAAACTGCCAATAAAAATAAAGTAATTTATGTTTCCTCGATATTTGCTCCGAAGTTGAAAAGGGTGAGTGGGATTATTTAAGAGATAAATACCATTTGTAACAGCAAAATAAATCTTTAATTTCTTTAACTATGACTCTCTGGAAGTGGAGTCTGCTTGAGTTTTTCTGGCAATGGAGATCGAATATGCCAAGGTTGTGGAATTGTGAGGGGATCGAAAGATCGAGTTTTCGGAGATTAATGGACTTGAAGAGTTAGTTTGCGAATGAACGATTTTTTTTTTTAATGGATCGACGTGTGCATCGTGGTATGCCATCCGCCATGGAAGTCGCGATTTGTAGATCTGTTTTTCCGCAAAATAATCGTGTTTGGTAGTGGAAAGTTGCCCCGAATGTCGAGGAAATTTTATTTTCGGCATGCCGCCCGCGGATCACAGCTGAGTTCCCAATCGTGGTGATTGTGACGATTTCTTGAGGTAATTTGTGAGTAATAATATTCTAGAGATTTAAGGATTCGGGGATTTTTTTGCTTTTTTTTTTTCAGTGGTTAGCTAATAAAGTGAATTTTACGGCTCGCGTGTGTTTTTTCTTTTTCGCATTTGCCGTTTGCGGTAAGATCCCTGGTAAGTTCTGCAATTGAGCGGTTCCTGAGCCGCTTTGGGTGTGGGATTTTACATTTATAATCTGCTGAGTTGGTGATTGTTTACATTTACATAGATTTTCTGCCTTTTTCTGAAGATTTTTCTGTAAAATTTATGGTCCTGTTAAATGTTTTTCATAGATTATCTACCTTTTTCTGAAGAATTTTCAGTAAAATTTGCTGTCCAGTCAATTGTTTTGCTTAGATTGTCTGTCTTTGTCTGAAGAATTTTCAGTAAATCTTGTAGTCCTGTCATATTCTTTGTGGTTTGCGGTGATATTTGTCGTTTCTGGCTCTGCGCTTTGATGTGTAATAATGTAACTCTGTAAATTTTGCGGTTCTGTGGCTTACAGCGATATTTACGGTTCCTTGCATTCTTAAAACTTGTTAATTTTCACTTACAATTTTTTTCAGAACTTCAAGAAAAGAGAACGTGGTGTGACATTTAAAACATTGAGAATATTTAAAAGCTTGCACTGGCACATGGTTTGAACTTTTCTAACCAATCCCGTGTTGTTAAGGCGGCGGTTGAGAATATAAAATGAAGGTAAGCTGATGGCCGCCGGCGACTTTGATCAGTTCGTAATTCCAAAAACTCTGGCGTGTTTTGTGAAAATTATATTATGTAGAGTTACTTGTCATTATTTTGTTTTTCTTCAGTGTAAGGAGGCCTTTCTGATAGAGATTTCATTGTTTTCATGGCGCCTGGATCGATCTTGAGGCTTGTTCAGTGGAAAATTTCAAGGCGTGCACTGACTTTGGCTATTTAAGTTATCAAAATTGCGCATTTCGCTGCATTAGCACGAGAAGAAGCGTTGAGAAGGGAAATAGGAAATGCCTGTTCCCATGGAAACTCATCCTTTATCTCCGAAGGCGTCCAAGAATCTGGGAGGAGGCCAATATAGAGGTTCATTTAATCATGGCAATTGTAGCAATGTGAAGAATTCCTTTAGCAGTGAGCGCTACAATGAAATTGTCCGCGGAGATATCAATGGTTTCACAAAGTCTCCCTCCAATGGCGTTTGTGTGCGGTTGAAGACTCCAGACGGTTCGTTTAGAGCTTCTGGCGGGTCCCAGGAGTGCGGGATCGATTTGCAACAACAGCTGAGCAGCACTAATGTTGCTGGAATACTGCATAAATGGGTGAATTATGGCAAAGGATGGAAATCTCGGTGGTTTGTTCTCGAGGATGGAGTTCTTTCATATTACAAGATCCATGGCCCAGATAAAATTGCTGTAAACCATGAGACAGAGAAAGGTCGAAAGGTTATTGGTGAGGAATCTTTAAAGCTTATGAGAAATCCTAAAAGCTCATTTGCTCACGGTGTTCAGAAAAATGAGCGAAAGACGGTTGGAGCAGTACACTTGAAGGTAGTATTCTTGCTTTGATTCTTAAATTGCAAAATGTTTTGTCTTCAGTTTTTTCAAATTTTCAAGATGTCCTTTATTCTTTGTCTCTGATTATGTATCTTTCGTTGCATATTTTGTCTTTCTGATTTTACTAGAAACCCGACTTGGACTGTGTTTATTGTCAAATAAAATATCAGCTGTGTGATCTAGTGGTCACATGGACAAGTTGTTCCGGCGTGTTTTCAGAGGTGACGCTGAGATAATATAAAGTTCTCCTGGGTCCCCTGAATTTCAAAAATTTATGAAATAGCAGCCTTTGAAAACATTAGCAGTTATTGTGGGAACATGATTTGAAAACAACTAGAGAAAATATTTTCTTGGTTATAAACAGATGGTTTAGCAATGAAAACTTCCCAGAGGCTGCTACACGTTAGAGATATAGCAAATTGTAGTTTTTCTTTGTTTTGCACTTCTCCAGTGCCCTTATTGCCCTCGTCCATAATTTCCAATCCCTTTTGTTTGGGGAAATTTCCTCAGACATGGTCACTTGCCTTGTAACTTCTAATGCAAAGTTTTGCTCTTGAAAGTTCTGCTTTTTCAGAAGAGTCGGCTTGTTTTTTCAACTGTTTCTGCACTATCACCAGTGCCTTTTCATTACGTAGTGGTCTTCTTCCCTACCTTTATGGATGTTACTGGACTCTCTCTCAGTCAGGAATTTTTTTTCTACTAAATGCTTCCAAATTTCTTTGTAGTCATAGTAAACAGGTTTGTATTAGTATGACACTCTTGTATTCAGGGTCTTATGCTATAAATCATACCAGCAATGTTCATAATGTATCTAGATGTAGATATGTGTGTATTCTTATTTTAATGGGTTTTAAATGCACGTGACATTCCAAAGGTATATGACGCAGTTGATTTAGCTGTTAATCTTGGCCTCTACAAGATATTCCCTCAGCAGTGCATTAGTCTCAGAGATTTAAGATACTTAGTGTATCCTGCTTCTATGCAAGGTGACAGAATTTGGATGCAACCCTTGTAGGCCGTAAATTTCAGATGTTTTACTGTCTTCACTTTTAAGTGTTAGGTGACATCCTGTGTTTATGTTTAAAAATAAGCCCAAGTAACCAAGCTTGTAATCTCTTGGAACAGGGATGACATACAAACTTGCTTTAACTTGCTTGTAATTTATTTCAAGTTCTCTTCCTTTTTAATTTCTATTTATTCAATATTTTAAATTTATTCCTCTTCTAAATGTATTGTTTTGTCTCAGATGACCAATTCCATTGATTTAACTTGACTAAGCTAGTTTCCTTAAATCTATTGCTATTCTTGATTTCCTGAAATCCAACTGTCACCACCTATCTGCTTTTCTAACTAAAACAACTACACTCTTCATATGGACTATCTGTACAATGTTTTAATTTTTTATTCAATCATTAGATGGTTATTTTTCCTTGTTAACATAGGATTCTTGTTGAAGAATTCTATCAGTATTTCTATACTTCACATTTTTACCTCTGTTACAACGTTTCCTAGAAACTGCCTCTTAACATTGGCTAACACATCACTGACATAGACTCTTCAATTAAATTGTTGTCTCTAGTTTTCACGGTACCTTTGCTAATTGCATTTATGAGATTTTTTTTAATTGACTTCTACAAGGATTTTCCATATACCTCTACTTAGAGTCAAATGAAGATATACCACCAAACCTTTTTCAATATTGTTCTTTTTTTTTTTCTGGTGTTGTTTAGATTCATATACAACCACTCTTTCCATTGTGTTTCAAAGAATCAATGTGGAACTGATAAGCTTGATTTCCCTTTTGATGTCCTGTAAATATTCAACTGACACAACATCTTGAGGAGGATTCCTTTGACATTAATTCCCCACCCTTTGCATCTTGTAGGAATTGTGTCTAAACATGCTTTAACCACTGGCTAATATTGAACTACTTGATGATCTCTTGGTGCCAACTCCTTCCAATGACATATAATTCTTATCACTTCATTTATAGAATCTTTCCTCTTCTCTTTAAACTGCTTGAGCTGAAATTGACAAATTCAGTTTTGTTTGTCAATTGCATTCAACCTATAAAATCCAACAAAACATGATGGGTATTGTTTCCCAAAGAGTTTTCTGTGAATCCAGTTTGGTAGCAGAATCCCATCTAAGAAGATGATTTGGGAAAATATTTGAAAAGATCAAGCTATATCGAACCTATTAAGCACTCCTTGCCAATCCACTTTTGCGAAAATATAGTTCAAGAGAATGCATTTGACATACTCTGCAATAGTAGGATATAACACCTTGATGTCCCTTGAAATTATCTTTTTTGAAAGTGTGCATTTATTTAAGTCTTGATTTGAGCTAGTATCCATAAGAAAACCAATTGCTTTAAGTTGCTATCCACAACAAAACCTTCACTTTACGCCACAATTGTGAATGCTAGATCTTTATCCAAATATCTTATTGACAAGTCAAAGGAACCATCTCTATAAAATCTAATAGACCCAAAACACTGTATAATCTCTAGTTCCTATGTGGTTGCAAAGGAGGACATTCTTTTGGTTATTCCATAGAATTTTGAAACTCAATTGATATTTGTGGAGCTTGATAAAAACTAGGTCGCTGGATACAAACTACTAGGCAAAATCCTTCCTAGTCCTACCTTTCAATCATCCATTCTCCATAATATGCTACTAATCTTTTTTCCATTTCATGAATTTGAATGGATAACCTTTGCAACTCCTTTAATGCACAAAAAAATCATCTTTAATCGTAAATTCTTCCCAAAATTGAATTTTCTCACGATTGCTATTTTCAAAACAAATCTTTCTAGATGAGACTCTTGAGGAAACATATGATATTCTAAATAATCCATTCTTTATGAAGGAATGTTGTTGTAAAGATCTTATTCAATTCCTTGCAGTCCAAATGGTTTATCCTAATTAGAGAACTCCAATTGACATTTTTTCCTTGCAATTTCTCTAGATCAGCTTTGTGCTTAGAACTAGGTTTTTTCATAATTGCAAACTCTTACCCCACCCACTTCCATGGGAGATAAAACTCTTCGCTAGGCTGATTAGAATTTTATGCTGCTTTTTTTATATTCTAAATAATCCATTCTTTATGAAGGAATGTTGTTGTAAAGATCTTATTCAATTCCTTGCAGTCCAAATGGTTTATCCTAATTAGAGAACTCCAATTGACATTTTTTCCTTGCAATTTTTCTAGATGAGCTTTGTGCTTAGAACTAGGTCTTTTCATAATTGCAAACTCTTACCCCACCCACTTCCATGGGAGATAAAACTCTTCGCCAGGCTGATTAGAATTTTATGCTCCTCTTTTTTTTTGTGTTTGATTAAATGACACTATCCTAGATATATCTTTGACGATTCTCTTTGGGATTCTTAACATTGAAAAGCTAGTAGTTTAGAATAGATTATGCAATCGATTTTAGAAGTGTCATTCTTCCTAATGTATATAGCTATATTTCTGTCCAATGATAATCTTATTCTTTATGTTTTGCATCTCTTTCTCCCAAAGTGTGTTCTTTGTCTTTCCCATAAATAGAGGATTCTAGGTATGGCCCTCTTAGCATCTTTCTCTTGGGAATAGAATTTTACACGTGAAGGTCTGAAATTATCAAGCCGTAGCATCTTTTCTCTTGGGAATAAGAGTGAAAATTGTAGTATTTGGAGCCTTCAAGACCTTGCATGAAGATTTTGGTTTCTCCACAATTGTTGTCAACCCCTCCTCTACAATGCTAAAATTTAGATGATATAAGAAATTTGGGAAGCTGTTTGGCTTTGGTGGCTTGTCTCCCTATGAGTTTCCTCCTTCATAACTTGTCTTGTGAAGGAGTGGTTGTTACTCTCAAATTAAATTAGGCAATATTATCAAAATGTAACTTTGCATTGCTTTGCCCTTCTCATGTTTTGTCAAAAGGCCAATAAAATGATAAGAGCCCTTCCCACCCTGTTACATCAAAAATGATCTGTAAAAGAATTCATTCTTGCTCTTCATGGCATGTTTGAAGAGGTTTTGGGATAGGGGACAAGCTCTTGGACTCTAAAGTGTGCATCAAAGGATATGGACATTGACTTGCAAGCTTTGGCAAAAGGTAAAAGCTTTGAAAAGGAGTATTCTTGGTCTTTGTAGTGAATTTGCTAGCTGCGATAGGCAGTGGAAGAAAATTTGTTGTGGCAATTTTGAAGAAGCAAATTCATTCTGTGTGAAATTGGTGCCTCATACTGTTCTAGTTTTTAATGACTTCATTTTTGGCAATTTTCTTCTATCTTTTCAGCCTCTTGAAGCATTGTAAGACTTGACAATTGCAAGATTTATAACTGGTTTATGGGGTTGGGAGAGATCAAAGAGGTCATAGAGGATAGACTAGAGTTGGCTTATACTATCGATATAAGCCAAGAGGCTTAGACCAATTGTAAGTGCCATTTGGAGGATTCTTATAGAGACAATGCTCAGTACTAGAGTTTCCTCTTACAATTGGGTTTCTCTAGGATGTATCAGTGTTGCTCTTTAATGATTTTTTTCTCGAACTTCCAACATTTCCTTGGTTCTTTTGTTGTTAAAATAAAGTCAATCTTATAGTTCCATTTAAGTTAAAATTCATTTGTTGATGACTATCATATGGAATATCCCTTATAGTTTATGGATCAAGTGGTATTAGAGTTCCTTTGGGAATTTGTTTTGTGTGTTTTGCATGTTCATGCCCACAACAAGGTCAAGTGATAAAGTATCCTACCTTTACAAAGAGATTCATTCTTGTAGGTGAACTCAATTGATAAGCATTGCAATGGAAGAAGAGATTGATGCTAAAGCAAGGTTCCTCAAGATGGAGATTGACATAATAAGCCTTTCTCAATTAATGGAGACCATGGGAAGCTTGAGGGAGGCACTCATGGAGAGGTTGAACAAAGGCAAGGCCAACTCCAATGAAGAAGGGGAATCTTCAAAGAGTGAAAAAAGTTTTTCAAGCAAATATCTATTCAAAATGGAGCTACAAAGAAACTTGGTCAATGGTTGGCATAATTGGAGATCTACTTTAGCATGTATTATTTCTTTTTACAATAGAATATTTCCTCTGCTAGGTTGAGTTTAGCAAAGTATGCTTTAAATTGGTTTGAGAGTCTCTTGTGTTCTATAACATTGAGAAATTGATCTCCATTTAGTTTATGGGATCAATTTAAGCAATTGATTAAGGAATAAATTTATCTTGTTTGTCATAAAGAGGAAAAGTGTATGCAATGGCAAATTTCAAAACATCAAGATGGACAAAATGTACAAGAATACACTAGTTAATTTCATTGCAAGGATGATCAAATTGAGAAAGAACCTCAAGATGAGGAGGTCTTAACGAAATATGTTGGAGGCCTTTGTAGCCATCTTCAAAGGCCCATGTAGCCATCTTCAGAGGCCCACGTTGCTTTCCAAATTAGTGGACATAGATGAGGCATGTGCTTATGCTCATTATCTTGGAGTAGATCTCTCCTAGGATAAGTGGAGCTAAAGCCAAGACAAAGATGGTAAATTTCACAAGAAGCAAGAAGAAATTTGTACATTGTGATTATTGTAACAAAGATGATTGTGAAACATCCTCGTGTTGGAAGTTGCATTCGGAAAAGAACCTTCATAAACAAGGTAAGAAGAATAAGAAAAACCTACCCACTATATATGAAAATAGTGTAGTGATTCATACAAGTAAAGAAATTGGATGTACTTCTAAGCTGGGTTCTAGCATTACTTGCATTACTAAGAAAGTTGGTTTGTTGGCTCAAGAAGCATTGCTTAATGTCAAGATTCATGTTCACAAGCTAACTTGATTTCCCAAGATTTGCTTGATAAAATTGGCCTAAAAGATTATCAACACCCCAAACCATATGCTTTGGGCCGGATCAAAGAAGGTTCCAGTGTACTAGTTAGTAAGAAATGTAGAATGAAGTTATTAATTGCCAAATTTGTTGATGAAGAAGTGGTAGATGTTGCTCCTTTGTCTGTCTATGGTGTTGTTTTCGGCAATTTCTGCGTGTATGATTGAGAAACAATGTTCTATAGAAGGGAAAACAACTAGAATCTCATGAAGAGTGGAATAAGCTTCATTTTAATGCTTATAGAGGTAAGAAAGAGAAGTTAAGTTAAAACACAATAATCAACATTAGTGAGGTCCTAAATCTTCATGAGAAGATGTTAAGTTGAAACACAAGAATCATCCTCCTCAAAGAAAACTAATGTTGATCAAGTTACTCCATGGTCAAACACTTTATCATCTCATCACATGGATAACTAGAGACAAAGATTATGGCTAATATTTGCCTTGTGGTACAAGGCAAGTTGGCAGTTGTGCAATCAATTGAGAGATTCATCATCTTTCGTGCATTGACTATCTATAGCCTTTGAAGATAAAATCCTCTATTTTGGGGATTTGTGATCTATAAAAGGATTCATTTTTTTTCTCCATGGCATATTTGAAGAGGTATTTTCGAATAGGAGATAGGCTCTTGGACACTAAAGTGTGCAAAAGAGAGAAGCTTCAAAAAAGGATTTATTTTGGTCTTTGTGGTGATTTTATTGGTTGCAATAGGTGATGGAAGTGAATTCACTGCAGCAATTTGAAAAATATCATGGTAAAAAAAATTACAAGCTTATAGAAAGTGGTGAATTTGCTTTGTGTGAGATTGGTGTTACATGACATCCCCATTTTGGATGATTATTCATTTGAATTTTGATGGTTTTCTTGAATCTTTTCAGCTTCCTAAAGTATTGTAATACTTTATATGGTCATTGTAAGCTTGAATTTCCCATGAAAGGAGAGCATTTTGAAGGAATTTAGAGTGGCAATTTGCAAGCTTCCAAAGTTCCTAGTGATTGATTTAAGGCTTTTAGCAGGGCTGCGGGGTTTTGAAAAATTTGAGAGGTCATAGAGGATAGACTATAGTTGGTTTGTATTGTCAATGCATGCCTAAGAGGCTTAGAACAGTTGTAAGTGCCATTTGAAGGATTCTAAGTGATTAAGTGCTCACATTTGCTAGAGTTTTTACCTACAAGTGGGTTTCTCTAGAATATATTGGTGTTGCTCTTTGATGGCATCGTTTCTCTCTGTTTTCCTACATCTCATTGTTTTTTTTCTTGCTAAAATAAAACCAATCTTATGGCTCTCTCAAGTCAAAATTTTTTGTTGATGACTATCATATGGAATGTCCATTGTACTTTACAGATCACAAAAGTTTTTAAATTATCCTGGAATGCTTTTCCAATCTCAATATCTTATTTCTTTCCAATCTATTGCCATAGACTTTATTAGTGGACTGCCCATCATTACTTCTTTAAGAATGATTTATTTTTGTTGTTGTATATCATCTTTCTAAGATGTCTATTTTATTCCATGAAACAAAATTATTGATGTGTCTAAAACTATGTTTTTTTTCCAGTACATATGATGTTACTTTGGCTTAAAAATCACAATTGTTTCTAATTGTGTCTCCTAATTTCTTTCAATTTTGGAAAACTTTGTAGAATCCTTTAGGTTGTTAGCTGAGATGTTTTACATCCTTTTATTGGCAAACTAATGGTCAAACTGAAGTAGTTAATCTCTTCCTGTTTCATCCTCTTCTCATCTATCATGAATTAAATAAGCATTGGGACACATATCTCCATACATTCAAACTACCTAGATTAGAGCTATCCATGTCTCTATAGGAAATTCTCCATTTGAGGTCTGCTATGTGTATGAACACCTTGCTCTCTATGAGATTCTAGTAGCTCTTCTAATAGGTTTATCTCATGAATAAATGGAGCAAGATAAGACACATTATCCAGTTGAGGTCTGCCATGGGTATGAACACCTTGCATCCTATGACATTTTAGTAGGTTTTCCCATAGGTTCATCTCATCAACAAATGGAGGAAGACAAAGGCACGTTCACCTTTGAGGTCTCCTATGGGTATTAACATGTTTCTTATGAGAGTCTAGTAGCTCTTCCCACAGTTTCATCTCATCAACAGATGGACTAAGATAAAGCATATTGTCTTGATTAGCTTCTTGATAAAATCAATCAACAGTTTCATGATAATTTGCTAGCAACTCAAGAAATATAAAAAGAGCTTAATTATTGAGAAAAAATTTCAGGTTGGTGACAGTTTTACTCTATCTCAGTTATAAAAAAGGTAAGATCTCAGTATTATTACAAGCTGAAACCTATTTAGTAATAGTATGAACATTATAATATTTTGCAGCAGAATGGAGAAAATGATTTCAAGTTGGATCTTCATTTTAAGCTTGGAATACATACAATTGTGAATTTGAGCCAACTCAATCTTTATGAGCCACCACATTTGGAGTAAGAGTTTTTTATACCTCATCCTAAGGATAACATTCTATGTTTTTCATCGCCTTTGCATGAAGAAACTTTTCTTGATGTCCACATACCAGTCCATATGAAATAGTTGACCGCAAAGGGTCTTTTCCAACTCAAGCTAAATGGATATATTGATCATCATGTGAGCAACATTTACCACTTTTATACCAGAAATTGTGCAAAGATTCCTTTAAGAAGGAAGGAAATGATGAGACAGTCACATGGGTTGTATTGTATTTTAATTATATAGTATTGTTATTTTTATAAATCTCTATGTAGTTACCTTCCTGTTTCTTTTGTCTCTTAAAAGTTTCCTTTTCACTTTCTTCTCATAGAAGCTTCCTTTTGTGTAAAAGTTTTTTTGTATCTTTGTATCATTTAAACATTTAATACAATAGAGTGTAGATTATTTAAAGTAGCAGATAATTCCTTTTTCTTTTCCTTACTTTTTGTTTCAACTGTGCTTATATAAAATTTCATTTTACATTGCTCCTTATTTATTACTGGGTATACTAGTGTATAAATTTTAATGAAAAATACCTCCTATCTGAATCTACATTGGTTTTACAATGTTAGGGTTTGTGACTTTTCCAACCAAGGATTGATCAAATTATAAGGTAATACGTCACTTCTGTGTATGGAAGCCCTCACTGATTTTTCTCCAAAATGCTAACAAATTGATGCTAGTAGTAACAACCAATCCTCATTTTTGGAGTTTCCTCTCTATGCCATCTTGGATGCTCAGATTTTAGGCAGAATTTACTACAATTTGTTTCCGACCTTTGCATATAGAGGGTCCCTCTTAATTATTTATTCATTGCCAATACTTTCTGTGTATAATCATATTTGCCCTATTGTTGAATGCGCATTTTGAGTTTGATATGACATATGCCTTATCACCTTGGTGGTAATAGGTTTTATTTGTTGTCCTTAATGCGTTCCATTGCCTTTGAATCAGACAAAAATAGGTACAAACTTAGTCTAGCTTTGTGCAATTCAAAGAAGTAGATTTATGGGATGTCTCTTAGTGGGTAATATGCCCTTTCTCATGCATCTTATCCCCAAATCTAGTAATTGATCTAGGCATTATGTCTTATAGCTTTCTTTTGGTTTTTCATGGCCGTGTGACCCCTTAAAGGCATCTAGGGTTGAAACTACTAACCAATGAGACTATTTTCATATTCATGTCATCTATCAGCCACCAAATATTCACTCTTGGAGTATGCTGTTGTTTAGATGGAAAATTGTAGCCAATGGTCAGGGTTATAAATATCCTAGTGTGTCCTATCAACTACATTAAAAAGATCGGCCATACTGCTAAAAGTTATTTGGTTTGGCTGTAGGGAATCTATCGTATTTTAAAGATGGAGCTTTTCAAGGTTCTAGTTGGTTATTTTCTATTCAAAAGATCTTGTTGAAAAAAATTCTTTGAAAATATAAGAAGCAAGTCATAACCAACTAGTATGACACTCTTGAATTGTCTTGTACTCCCTGTTGAAAAATGATATTTATTTGATAAGATTTTCAAAACATCCTGCAAGGCGTCTTAATCAACTACCAATCATTTCAATTTTAAACTATATTTAAGGGAGTAATCATTGTCTAGCTTAACTAATTCCATTTTTACTCTATTATTGGATGTTCTCACATAGGCATATTATTAATAGATGTCATTTTATGTAGTTATACTTATTTTGTTTTTTAAATTTTGCATTGATTTTTTAGTGGATTGGAGAACTTTGTCACAATGTACTGAAGCACTTATTTTTTCGAACTAACATAGACCATTTGCTAGACATAGAATTTGAATGCACATTTTGGCTAGTCTAATATTTGCTATGTTGAAAAATATTATTTGTGATAAATGACAACTTTCAACATCAGGTATCCTCTGTCCGAGAGAGTAGATCGGATGACAAAAGGTTCTCCCTTTTCACTGGCACTAAGACACTCCATCTGAGAACTGATTCTAGAGAGGATCGTTCAACATGGATTGACTCTTTAGTGGCTGCCAAAGATCTTTTTCCTTCTAGGTCAATCAGCAGCAATTTTCTTATGCCTGTGGAGGAGATTGTTGTTTCAACTGAGAAGCTCAGATGCCGCTTACAAGCAGAAGGATTGAATGATGAAATAATACGGGACTGCGAAGATATCATGCTATCAGAATTTTCTGAGTTACAAAGTCAGCTAAAGTTTCTTGAGCAAAAGCGATTCAATCTTCTTGACACTCTAAGGCAATTAGAGGTGAGTTACATAAAGAGTAATTTTATTTATTTTTTGGATGGACACATGTAAAGTTGATTGATTGTTTTCAATATTATTTAGTTAGTCGATTTAAGATCATACTTGTTTACTTCAATACATTTGGAAGTTCTTATTCCATATTGATATATGATATTTCAAATGATTGAAGTCCATTAGTTTGGAAACTTCAAATTTGAAGCTCTACAGTTTCTCTGTCTACATTTATTACTCTCTTCACAAATTTGAAGTGTATTTCAAATCATGCTGCTTCACTTATATTATAAGCAAGTTCTAATTTCTTAATAGACTACAATTTTCCTATCCAGATTTGTTTTCTCAATTTAGAACTGATTAAAACACTTAGCCTTCATATGGTTGTGTTAAGCAATCTAGATAACATCCAGAACTTTGTGACTGGACTTATACCCTTCTCCCTTTTTCTATATCATACTTCCACATGTCTAGACTAAAATATATTGGGAACCTTTGAATGTTTTAATGCCCTTTCTAGAACACCTCTTGATGACAAGTCAAACATCATGATCTCTTCTTACTACATACTTATTTTAAATGCTTATGATCATATCAGGCATCTATTGAAATATGCTTCAATATAGTAATTCTTCCCATTTTCACATAATGGAGAAGGTTACTATAAGTCTTGGGCAATGACTCAAAGTATTCTACCTTTACAAGCAATGAATTACAAGAGACCAATGGTCTATTAACACTATGAATGTATAGTACCCTTGATTGAAAAGAATTCGCGATTTGGCCTGTTGCTCACATCAGTCACCTAAACAATTGGTGAATCACATTCTTCATGGACTTTTGTGTGATTTTAGCGCGGCAACTTGTCCTTTGTGCACTTCCATATAACTTATCATTTTCTATGCCTTTGATCTAATTAGCAGGTGCCTTGACTAGACTGCTATGCCTTCTTCCTTGTCCTACCAACTTTACATCTTTTCTAGTCACAATTTTTTTCAACATACCAACAATTTTTGTACACAACTTTAATGTTGCAGAGGGGAAATCAGTCCTGCTCTTAAATGGAGTCACAAGCTCAATTTCAGAATCTAAATCTTTCCAGTTTTTCTTAAAAGTAACTATTAGTAACTGCAGAAATAAGAATTATGAAAGAGTCAATAAGATATGATGGAATGGGAAGCAAAGGCTGCAGAAAGACATAGATAACCTTCCCACCTTTGAGTTTACATAGATGCATTAAAGCCTAGTAATTAACTTGGCCTATGATTTTTCCATTCTCCAAGATTTCTCTCATCTAAAAAACTGATGAATCATCACCTACCTCATGCCCATTACACTCTACCATTAAGAAATCTACCCTTTCAATGAAATTAAGGTTTGACAACATATTTTAATAATCAACAGAAGCAGAGTTTTACCTACCAGATTTGAAATACAGGAAGGCGAATAAGATAGAAAGTCATAAGACTTAGCATGTTTGAAAACATACATTCCAGCACTATGGATATTTTAAAGTATCAAGACTATCATTTGGTTTTCTTAGCATGGAGAGAAATATGGCTAGGGACATGCTGTACAATATCCATATCTCTTGTGGAGAACTTCCTGTGAAGGTTCACTCCGAATTCATACTCCATCAAATGTTAACCAGTACAATGATTTTATCTCATTGATAATTTCCTTCCATTTGTATAACACTAGAAAGATGAGAAATTCGTATCTTGAATCCCTTGTAGATTAATCATTAGATGACAATATTTATCAAAGTGTTAAAACTCAAAATGCTTTATACAGTAAGCAAAAAATATTTGTAATCTCAAGTTTGCTTTATAATTAGGCATGAATATTTCCTTTTTTAAATTTACTATTGTCACATGTTGTAATTATAATAATCATAAATATCCATCACTGATTTGAGATTCTCGTATGTAACATTTTAAGAAGGGCCTCAAAGGAAATTTGAAACATTGGAACAAAAAATTAAACACAGTTTTATAATTTATCCAAAAACGTTCTTAAGATAAATAATAAATATTTGTATTGAAATACCATATCATGATCTATAATGGCAAACTTAGTTGTGTGGTCATCTTTAGATCCAAAATTGATTGTAGGTGATTTTACGAAGGGGTTGAACTAATCCACAATTTTAGGAATTTTATTTGGTAATCACGGAAAACAGGTATTGCTCAGTACCCCTCATGTCACGTCCTATCTTTTCTGCATTTCTTTTTAAGTTCCACATTTTTCCTTCACCATCATTGTAACATATCCAATTTTTTTTGGTTTTGCAGCAACTTGAACCTTGTGTAAAATAGTCATTTAGAAAACAACAATCTTTGTACAAAGTGAACTTTTCGATTAAGCAAGATGCATTTTCAGAGAAAATTATATGTTGATTTGTTTGAGAGAATTCTAGATGAATTTTGGACTTACATGGGAAATTTAATTGACAATTGACTTGCAATCTGGAAAAGGGGCTGCACAATAATGTCTAATGGATTGAACACTTGTAAAAAAAAAAAAAAATTCCATTGGTGGAATTATATGTTTGGAATCAATTGTAGCTTCAATTAAGATAAAAATCATTGAGTTAGGTTGTGTTTGAGTTGGGTGTGGAAAATGTTTTCCAGCTAATTACAATAAATCTTGAAAACCGTGTAGTTGGAGGAATACTTCTTATGGAAAATATTGCACAATTTTTTTTTTCTCCTTGTGCATCACAATGAAAAGGGACATATTTTCTAGATGTGGTTGGGTGTTTCTGAAATGTTTCTAGTCTAGTCTCGTTACCCTTTTGAAAACTGCAAAATGGCAACCCCTTGTAGAGTTTCCTGTAACTTGGATTTATTACCATATAAAATAAACATAAATAAAATCAATCAAGATGTCACAAATAGAAATCATGATTTAAAATGATGCCTAGGTTACCCTTATTTATGGCTCTAGAATTGCCCGTTCAAGGAGCAGGTATAACTGGAATTACAAAGCCATTATACTTCAACACTCATATTGCAACCATTAAACAAAAGTTACAATCATCTTAATCTTTCTAATAGTTATCTTATGGGTCCCTTAATACATTATAATGGTTCACTCTAGGATGAGGTACACAACATATAAATTGTGTTACTCGAAGATGTATCCCTACCCATCCACCCTACATCCCAATGCCCTTGGTGTTCTTGTCCTTCCCCAATGTCCTCAATACATTAAGATGGTAGGGGATGTCAACTAGTTGTCCCTATCCATAAGGAAACTAAGGACATGTCCCAAAAATTCTAGTCATTGGGGCTTGGTGTCTAGGGAATTTTGACCATACTCAAGATGATGGCAGAATCCCCTAGCTATCCTAGGAATGGTCAAACATCCCCAAATATTTATAATAAAAAAAATTACCTAAAAAAACCTTTTAAAAAAAAGTTGTGGGAGACCAACAAGCCTTCTCATGCCCCTTATGAAAAACTAATCAAAGCATTAAGAATTTTTTGAAGAATTTGGAACTTGTTTTGAAGCTGTAAAATTATGAAAAATGGTATGCACCATGAATGTCCTTGTGGCTTCTAAAACCTTAGTTTGGGTTTGTTGAAAGGGACTTTAGACCCTCACTTTGGTTAAGAAAAGTAAAAGCAAATTTTGTTTTGGGCTCCGCCTGAGGGAAAAGCAACATTTTTGTCATGAGTTTTTAATTAATTCTTAAGTACTTGAATTCCATTTATACTTTTGGTGTGTTGAGTCAATCCTGGTTCGGAGTACTGCTACTATGATATAAAGCATTTTGATTTTTCTTTAGTATTTATGATTTAGCAATTAACATTGCATTTGCAAATACCATCCATGTTCTCAATTTTGGATTCAATTTTATAAATTTTGTAGAACAAATATTAGATGGGGCCTCATTGGATGAGTCACAACTTGATATAGAAAGTGACTTAGAGCTAGAAGTAGATTTTGATATTGATAGACCAATTGAGACATAGTTGTACTCAGTACTACATTCTTTTATAGTCATAATCTTACTGCTATGCCTATTGTTGGGTACTCTGTCATTTATGATTTTGTAGCCTTGGGGCCTTTTATCATAAATTATAATGAAGCTTTTTGTCATAAATTATAATGAAAACAATGATATTTATATATTTTACTGCTGCTATTCATTGAATAAATGAATATTGAGCATTGCATATAAAATTTCATACGTTATATGAATGTCTAAACTTGAATTTTGATGTCATGTATAGCTAAACATGTAAATACTTGAGAATACATATATCCCGCTCTCCCCCAAAAATGGCCCCTTGGACTGCTGTCTTGAAATGCATTCCACCATCCCCTGCCATCCCTGTCCCAGAAATGTTGTGGAACATAGCATATAAAAAAAAATATATAACATATACAAGGTATGTGTGATCATTCACTCTAATAGATACCTTCTTGATTTCCAAATAAAATGTAATCATCTACTTGAGATCTAAAATACCCAACATTGCAAGTGAAACAATATAACAATATCATTTAAAGTTACAAACTATATTTAACAAACCATATTGGGTGAATTTCGTTAGATAGAATGAATTTTTGACAATTTATTGCATACACATTCTTGGATGTCAAGTACCTCATGGCTCAAATAATAGACTCGTTATATATCCATGGAGGCAGTTACTAGCTAGATGTATATCTTCAATTTAATGCTTGACTCATAATACTTGACTCATATTATCTATAAGTAAGTCATCAGCATATTTCCTATTTATGGGTAAACTATCAACACATGATTTCACCTACATATAATAAAAACATGGTTGTTATGGAAGATTTTCTATATATTTTCAATTATTCAAAATGTCTCTAATTGCACAAAATATTCTAGCTTCTGATTAACAAAGAGAGATGGAGGCCAGAAAAGAAAATTGTGCCCCTCAAAAGGAGACTTGAAATCCTTGACTTCATAAATGTTGTGATAATTTGATAAACCAACTATGTAATTTATATGGAAACCGGATGTTAACATTATGGACTGAGTAACCTTGAAGTCTTTAATGTCTACATATTGCTTTCCTATACCTTATAAATTCTGATTAGAACTAGAATAGGATGAAGTTAATAGTTATCTAAATTTTAAATGTTCGTTCAAAGTCCCCAACAAAATCATTAAACATTCTCATCTACTTAATGGATTTTTTTTTGTTTTTTTTTTTGTTTAACATTTCTACATTGTTTAAGTATGATTTTTCTTTCTAATAGGATGCTCTTTTGGTACCAGTTTATCCTTATTCATTATTAGTCTTATAACAAAAATTCCACCACTAGTATTTTTTTGTTTTCAATGAATGCATTTCACTCACATTGTATTTGAGGCATTTTTTGAACACTATTGAGCATAGAATGGCACATTTTCTTATATTTTCATGCATCTTAAAAGGATGGTGTAGTAATAACTGATTATTGGAGAAAGTGTGTCCCGTATCTGATTTTGTAGGCTGAAAAAGTGGACCTGGAGACCACAGTTGTTGATGCAAGTCAGTGTCATTCAAAAGAGCGAGATATAGGTGAATATGAAAATGGAAAATATAGTGGTAGGTTCTTGTCTGCAAATTCAATCTTTTACAATTCTATAAACTATTGCTTTATCTCATAGCTGTATAAATATTGTACAAGAAATTGGGAAATTCTCGTAGTTTGCAATTTGCATCATTAATTTGATATCATCTTCTTTTGTTGCATTCTTGTTCCATTTTATTAAATTAGTTTTATTACAAATGCCTCTTAAGGTGTTTCTTTTTCAATTGGTATTAAGATGTTTCATTAAAGTACAAAATATTAGTAATTAAGAAACTCAAATAGGACTCAAGCTCTCATATTGACAAATAGGGATTACTACTTTACACAATTATTGCATGGACTTTGCTCCAAATGTGAAGCCACAAAAATCCTAAAAAAGAATGTATAAGGCTATTAATGCAATTTATTTAATATGCGAACAAATTTGGAAATAATTAAGATAATTAGTCCATTTTGAACCATGGTGCAGAAAAGTCGTAAACTTGAAGAGATGAATGACACGAGTGTGAAAGGAAATTCCTCATCTAATTGCTTCCAATCTTTACTTAGGTGATCCCTGGTCAACCTATATAATTACTATTGTTGTGTTCTTAGGAGAAGGATGAACTGAAACCGAGGATAAGAATGTTTCAAAATTGATAAAAATGATTGCTAGCTTTTACAATATATTGCTAAACTGGTAGTTGAAAATTATAATTCATGAGAAACATGTTTGGATTGATTCATTCATCATCTTGACCTCTACACCTAGATTGCAGCAAGGAAAGTTAAAGAGGAAGTTGTTTTGGAAAGAGCTGAAACTAAACTTCCTTGAAGGTTTTATTTCAAAATATCAATACCAAACTGATGTTTACACCTCCCTGGTTGCTAAAGAAAGAATATGTAAACTTTTCGGAATAAGAACACAAAGCTCAAAAACAAAGCACGTCTCTAGCTTTATATAAGGAGAAATGGCCAATAAATCAATTGTCCAAAATACTCGAAGGATACATAATATATCTATGACAATATACTCAATGTGAAAAGTGCAAAAGAGAGTTCCACCCATGTGGATTATTTGGTTGAAATGATTGATCTCCAAAAGGTACAAGCTCCTATGAACATTACCTAGATCTAATGAGTGCCAAGTGGAACATTCATGGTCATGAAAGATGGGTTCTTTGAACTCATCAACTTTTATTGTTGGTACATTTGACATTTTAGTTAGGAGTATTCCTTGCCTAGAATCTTAGAATATCTATTGATGCCCTATGTGATTTAACTCTAGCAGAACCTGTATGATTCATACTTGGTATATTCAACGACCCCTCCAATGTCTATGCTTGAGATACTTGATTACTTATCAAAGGCCCATGCCTAAATTAGTTGCAATTATTATTAGTCAAAATGATGAATACGGTAACAATGTGTAGGCAGAAAACGCTACCATAACCAATGCCACATAAAATTTAAAAATGTACATTCTAACATAACAATAGTCCGAATCATATCCAAGACTCAATAAGTATTGAAAGCCAACCATAAACTTTTCTTAGACAACTGAAGGTAAACCATATCAAATTACAATTTCAGCAAAAATGGATTTTTCAACTGGTTCACACCTTTGGAAACATTCGTTTTACATTAAACAGTTTAAGGAAGACCTTGATTGAAAATATACTTAATTTTGTTGGTCCAAAATTATTCTCTTTTATATAAATCGGATATTTATTTTAGATTGAACAAGTAAAACACTAAAAAACTTGTTTGCAAGGTTAGCAATTGACAAGCTAAAGAATCACACTATTTTGGAGAGTTATTAAGGTGGCTTCCAAGATTGGTGAACCATTGTTGGATTATGAACTTGTCGATTCATTGTGTGCCTCATGACACAACCTGAGCCACTCCTTGGAGTGCCAATGATACGTAACTGCCACTAATCATGGAAGGACTTGGTGAGTAGTTGTTTTGCTCCTCCTAAGAATACTATCATGAAAGGTTTGGTAGGTGATTTCATTGTGCTTGGGACCAACCAAAGAGGAAATAAATTTTTCATCATCATTGTAATCAATTAGGATTGCATTTTGTATTTGAATGAGTTTAAGTATCTATGAATGCATATACTATATATAAATGTCAACCACTTGCAGAAAGATTACAAAAGGATTGTTTATCTCAGAATTAGTGCTTCCTCCTCTAATATTTGCATATACCATGCATAAATTTGAATATCACGCTGAAGTTCCAAGCATAATTATGGTTACTTTGATTCAAATATTATTGATAGAAACCCATTAAACACAAAACCTGTTAAAATGTTTTATATTTCTAGAATGATAACACTACAAATCTATTAGAACATGGCTTCAAGCCTAGTGCTTGTGCAGAAAACTTTTAGTTCCATCAACAAATAAGTTTTTCTAATGATCTTGAGTCGTGAAAGCCATGAAAGTTATCCAAAGACCAATGTACCATTCCTTGACGAAACTTTCCCTCATTGCAAATGGTAGTTTTCCAAATTAAGTAGAAAATGAGTTTGATTTCCTGAAACAAGTGAGAGAGTGAGAAAATTTGATGATTATAGTTCAATTATGAGGGTCTGGGTGAATTATAAATTTGATGTTCATGTAAATTCTTATATTGATTATTTTTCCACCTCTTCAACCAATATTTCAACAATTAGGATATGTTTAGATATTGCTGCTAACATGAGGGTTTTTATTTTCCAAGTCACTTGTTGTTACCGATATAAAAAAAGGAAAATAATATATGATGTTGGTTCATATGTGGCTTTGTTCATATTGAAATCATAGTATTGAGACTCATGCTTGACTAGGACTTGCGGACAACATTTCATACTCAAACTTGGACTTTACAAATAAAATCAGCATAAGTTGACAAATTACAAAACCGTACATTTCAACGATACAAAGAGTAATTTTCAGCAACATGCACACAGGAATAAAATTTTGAATGAAATTTTTAATTAATAACTTAGATGTTAAGATCCTATATGCGCACTCCAACCCTAACAAGGTTATTTAAAGAATCAAAATAGTATCTGACACTTCCATAGGGATCCAGATTAGGTGTGGTTCTCCGTTAATTTTTTTTGCTGATTATAAGAATATCGTTGCCAATTTATTTTCTCCTTGTGGAAACATTAACTCTACTCTCTGCTGCTGTTCCTCAAAACAATGGTGCTACTGTTTGGTGCTCTTATGGAAACATCATTACTAATCTTTGTTGCTTCTTTTCAAAACATTAGCACTACTGTTTGCTGCCTATTTGAGCCTCTACAGAGTCAACCATTTGCAGATAAAAGATCTTCTGCCATATAATTTTAACCTATAAATTTATGCTTCAAAACAAAACTACTTCGCTAATATGAGCATTGCTGATTGCAATGATGCAACATAAAATCAATATATCCATGGAGGCTTGAGGTATTTGTTATAAATTTATTGTGGCACAAGCTGATGCCCTTGCTCATTGAGTGTGCCATTTAGTTCAAGTAAAGTGTAACATAAATTCAAGATCAGAAAAATAAGATGAAAATTAATAAATGTGAGACTTTTGTTTAAATTGCCATGTTAATGTCCTATAATACGATGGAATATTTAAAAGGAAAGAAATCTGTAATTTTATATTAGAAACAATACAACCTTAAGGCTATAGCAATTGATTTATTGAGCTGTAACAGAGCTCAGTTGTTCCCTGCTACTGTAACAGGGTTGAGCGGCAGTGGCTGAAAATAGGTGGATTGAAATTAATTTTTTTATGAAGGTTTTTATATAGAATTTTAAGGTGTTTTACTGGGTCCCAGTCCAATGCAATTGTGCCAAGATTAGACAGTTTTGGAAAAGTCCAAATCAGCCAAGTTGAGACTGGAAAACTTGCAGACTCCAACTTGTCTTGGGACTCTGTGAACACTATAGAGTCTTCACATTATAATTTAAATGACACATGGCAGTTCTAGTAGAGAAAATGGTGCCATTTGGGAGTTAAGAAAGCTCATAGAAAGACCAAGATACCAATATAAATTCCAAGGCCAACTAGAGGACATTTAATGGACCAATAGAGCTTTTATTAAATCTATAGGGCTTTATTATCCCATTTTTTGTGTCCATTTGTGCCATATGATTATATAAATATTCAAAGGTCTTCTCTGCACACTTTAACGTATTTTTGGTTTTAATGTCTCCTTTTGTGACTTTGTTATCTAGAGGTGTTTTTTCATTGTCTTTGTATATTTCCTTAACCATTTTCCACCACCTTTTGTGACATCCATACTCCTCCCATTCAACTCAGTAATCCTTGACTTTTGATCCCCACAAACTTTCAAACAAATGTTGTGAGTCAATGAAGCTCTTATTTTGACTAATAGTGGGATACACCATTCTAGGAATCATTTCAAAAAAATTCCTTATTCCCATTTACACTTTTCCAGGACATAAGATCATCAACTACTTTTTAAACTTCCAAACCACATGCAATGACCTCAACAAATTGTAAGATATATATATAACGCCCGAAAGATGCAACAATAGATTGAATGGACAATACAAGTATGTGGGAGCTGAATAAATATATTCAATTATTTTGGAAAATCATTGAATAGACAACATATAAAAATGAATCAAATTTTCTATTGTTATATTTTGCTACTCCAAATACAAATACTTGTTGGAAAATAAAACAAAAGCTTTTAGCACTTTTGCAACCTCTAAATGATATTGCCCTCAAGTTACCTATGTGGTTTCATCCTTTGATCTTCAAACCCAAGGTTTTTCATACTTGAATTGATAATTGAACATAAGGCTCAAGCTATGACAAAATCATATGAAAAAATGTTATTCCTCTCAAAAGGCAACCAAGCAACTCAATATAAAGCACTAGTAGGGCACAAATTCCAATGCCTCTTTCTTCCTCTTAAAAGTAGCAATTAAAATATTATGAGATTATTTCTTCAAAAGAGCCCCCATTTTGTCATGAATACCAACTTGTAACTCCTCATTAAAGAGTTGTCGTAAAATTTGTCGTGAAGAAGTTGCCAAGCATCTTGAGGGTTATAGTACCCCTCTCTAGAAATCCATGACCCCAAAAGCTATTATTCTATTTGTACTTTCTATTTCCCCAAACCATGGTCCCTTTGTTAAAATATTTTTATATCCTTATCAAGAAAATAAGGATAGGGCCCACATAAGATAGTTAATTAAAAGGTATATTGCAAGTTTTCCCTTCCAAAAACTGCTTTCCCATAAGCAATGCAAAGTTCGGTGCTTATGAATCTTTGATCCCTTTCCTGTATTGTCTTTTGCAAGTAGGTTCCTCCTATGAACCAAGTATTCTATGAGTATTATGCTCCTCAACTTCACTTGTATATCAACAATGACATCTAACACCAAAATGCGCTTCCCTTCATCATCCAAGGGTGGCAAATAAACTAATGGTGTAATATGTTGTCCAAGTGCCCTTTTGAGGCAATACACATGGAAAAAATTGAGAATTATGTTATTTGTTGGCAATTCCAATTCATAAGCAACTTCACCAACCCTTCTCACAACTCTGTAAGGTCCATAAAAGCAAGGTTTGAGCTTTACAACCACACATTGTTTAATGGAAGACTACCTATAAGGCTATAGGTGTAGAAAAGCCATGTCTTTAGCCTTAAATGACCTCTCAATGTGATGTTTGTCTACATAAAACTTCTATTGACTTTGATCCCATTGTAGGTGATCTTTGAGTGACCTCAAAATATCATGGATGTGCCCTACCAAGGCACTAGCTATTGGTACCAGTGTTACAAGACTCGCCTAGACTCAGCGAGTCTTGGCGAGTCTTTGGGACTCGGATGCCGAGTACTCGCCAGACTCGCCGAGACTCGTAAGACTCGCGAGACTCGCCAGACTCGCCAAGTCCCGAGCCAAAGACTCGGCCGTCACTTTGTGGGCGTGTGTGTAAAAAAAACACATTTTAAAGTTTCAGAACTGCTTAATTAAATGGCTAAATCTAGACCTTGATGTTTTTTAAATATGTAATTAATGTCTTTAATTTACAATTTTTTTAATTAAATGGTGCGCGCCATGAAGGTTTGTGTGGTTTCAAAGGTCTTCATTTGGGCTTGGTGGCGGGGGCTCCGCCCCTCGACCCCCATCATGACGAGGGCCTTTGGGACCCGAGGCGTTGCCCCTTGACCCCAAGACCCCCGCTGGCGCTGCCCCTTGACCCCGCTGGGGGCGCTGCCCCCAACCCCCGCGAAGGGCACTACCCCTTGATCCTATTGGGGTGTTTCCCCCAAAACCTCATCAAACTATAGGTCTAAGCATGTTATAGGCCAATGATGAATCATGATCATTAAACCTACAAAATACATATCCCCTGTTGTAAATCTTTGCATCTTTTGCAGTCAAAGCCATAATCAAGGATTATCTTGTTCCATACATTAGACAACAAAGCATGCAGTCTTGAAGGCTACAATAAAAATTTAATAATAAATTCCTCACTTGAATATACACACCATTAATTGTGATGTTGGGATGAGTAATGCAAGCTCTTTTGAGCCATAGACTTATATTTTTAATTTTGATATTTGTTTTGATGCCATGGATTTCATATTCCATGAGTTTTGTATACATTTGACAATATTTATATATTTGAATGTGTTATTTCCTTCAGCTAAAATTTGCGTTTATACTTATGTGATCGATGTATGTTTGTGTATGAGATCATAGTAATTTCTATTTGATGATGTTATTGTGTCTTTAAGGTTTATTTATTAAAGGGTGCGTGAAACAAGTGTTAAATCCTTAAAAATCTTTGAATTTCTTGGGTTTTTCTATTTGCCGAGTCTTTGCCAAGTCTAGGCTCCGAGTCCGAGTCCGAGTCAAAAATTGGCTTGCCGAGTCCGAGGCGAGTCCGAGTCTTGTAACTATGATTGGTACCTTGTTGGTAGTGAAGACCAAATCTATGAATGTTAGTGCATCATATGCATACAAAGCCATAAAAGGATTCATACCAACAAACATGTGATGGGTGGTATTATAACAATATTTTTTGAGGAGCAAACCACTAGACCCATGTTGTCTACTAGTTTGTGACAGTTTTTTAAATATTTTTCAACCCACTTAATCATTATTTTTGTTGTCCATCTATATGTAGGTGATAATTGGTACTAGGAGTGAGCTTAGGTCTAGTCAAACAAAACAACTCTTGTCAAAAGGAGCTAAGAACCATTAAAAATAACCTTGCAAGAATTTGATTGGCACAAGTAGCGAAAAGAATAGGGTGGGACAAAATATCAAGTGAAATTTTTAGAAGGTTAAACTTTACCTTTCGCCCACATCGAATAGTTTATGATGAGGAGGACCTTTATGGTGTGTCACTAAACTTGTGACTAGAAGGGCATAGGAATTTGAGACCACTACCATGTGTCAGTAGTGCTGCAAATAAAGATAGGACTTGGGATTTGCAAAAGGCTTATTGGACCCTACCATTATCTTAATAAAATTATAAATTTTCCTATTCATCAAAAATATTTAAAAGGGATATTGCAACACAGATCTGATTAGGTTGTTACCATTCTCCCCAAGCAAATCAACTACTTCATCAACAAAGTACTTACCTCTTAGCAACTTAAACCAAAGCCTATCCTTTCCATAATCATTCTCCAAGCCAATTTAGCCCCAAGAGCTCTGTTTTGAGGAGAAAGGCCCTCTATAGTAGCTATCCACCCCAACTTTGTTTTGGAGAGAAAGGTCCTTCACGATAGTCATTGCCACCAACTCTTTGCTTTTGCACAATTTTTCTTGGCAAAATTGAGGGAATTTCCTATCATTTGTGGTTCCTTGTCAAAATAGATATTTATAGATTTTGTTGATCTTCTCTACTACTTCCTTCAAAATATGGAGGACAAAGAACATATAGATTGGAATAACATAGAGATTCGCTTTAATTAGTCACAATCTCCCAACCTAAATAAACCATCCCCTATTCTAAGCTACCAATCTAGAGCTCAACTTGTCCATGGTTTCCTTCAAACAAGCAACTCTTCCTTGCCCTATAAACAATGGAACTTCCAAATATTCACTGGGCAACTTTCCCTAATGAAAGCCTAAAACCTATTGAATTTTACCTTGCATCCTCCCTTGTGAATTAAAGAAGAAAATACTTGATTTTTTATACATCAATTTCCCAAATAAAATGGTGTCATCCACAAACTAAACGTTGGACAATATGTCACACCTTGGTGCCACCAATACCCTTGATACTCCATTCCCTTGTAGAGGCATCCAAGAACCTCCCAAACACGTCCACCATTATAATTAAAAGGTAATGCAATTATGGATTTCCTATCTAATCTTCCTCAAGTTTTGGAAAAAATTAATGAAGCTTTCATTAAGATATATAGAGAAATGATCCTTGATGATAAGATTCAAAGCCCATTCTACTCAATCAACAAAGAAGCAAAACACCATCAAGACTTGCTTCAAAATAACCAATTTATTAATTTTATGCTTTTGCAATAGCCAACTTAAGAATTATCCCTTTACCTTTTTTGAGAAATCCTCCTCTGCTTCTATGAGATAATTTCTAGGACTTTTAATCTTTCTACAACAACTTTTTAAATAACTTTATTGATAGCATTACATGGAGAGGTCAGCCTAAAATCTACAAAAGACTATGGATTCTCTTTTTTTGGGATAAGCATGATAAAGGTGTGTTTTGAACCTTTTAGTACTTTCCTTCATCTTGTAGACTTATTAACCACCTAACTAATGTAATTGCACAAAATTTCCCAAGAAGCCTAGAAAAATCCAACTTGAAACCCATCAAGCCTAGATGCTTTATCTCACCTTAGCAAAAAAAGAGTTGACCTAACCTCCTTTGAACTAAAATGCTTCATCAAATCTTCATTATAGGTCTCACATATTATGATAGTAATCTTCACCACAAGGTTTGCAATATCTTGTAGAGAACCCTCTTCTCTTAATTGTAACAAATTCTTAAAGGAGACCACTACCACTTTTTTAATATCCTCAAGTTCAATCAACAATACTTCTTTTGAGCTCTTGATCAAGCTAAAACTATTGAGATTTCTCCCAGTTACTATCAACTAGTGTTTTTTTGTGTTTTTATCCCCATGATTGATTCACAATGTAAGGAATTTTTACTCACAAAAAATTCTTCTTTGGCATAACACTTATCTAATTTACCCTACAAATTGACCTCTTCTAGCAAGATCTAATCTATCAGGCTCATCTCTTGAGTCAACTAGTTTTTCCTTCTCAAGGAAGATATTCCTAAACTAAGTCTTAATCTACACTCTAAAGGAAATTCTTAATGTATTTTTATCTTCTAGGAAAAGTATTACATATTTGATCCATAGATATAAGGGCACCATTACACAACCTTTCCATATTGTAGCTCAAAATTTCATTCATTGGCCACATCATTTCAAATTTGAAAGGACTTCTTTGGGGTGCCACATCCAAATTGACCACTAGCTAGATAGAGTTATGGTCTAAGCCAAATATGTCTAAAATGGAATATTTTTTTGCCCATTCATTATTCCACCATTATGGTGGCTTTATCCAAACATTAGCCAATATTACAAAAACATTTTCTCATATTCAATCAAGAGTACTTCCCAATTGTAGGCTCAATATCCTTCAAAGCTTTCCAAGATATGAAATTTGTCCTCTCTCCTCACTACTCTTGAGCACCTATGATGGCATTAAAATCCTTTGTAATTAGAATATTCTAGATACACAATCTATCAATCTAAAGGGATATTCTGTTTCAAGTTCTCTTCTTGATCAGATTATTCAAACCATAAGTGTTGCAAATAATCCCACTAATATGCACCTAAAAAAAGTTGGGATTGTACAAAATCCAATTCTTACCTTTGGCTGTCAAATAACAATTAACTATCCTAGTATATCATAGGATACATAAGCCTTCAAACACCCCTAGGGAAGTAGATGCTATGCTTGAGCACCACACCCACCTCTTTTACATTAAATCTTGCAATTCAGTTGTTAAGAGCTTTGTTTCTTGGTGTTAAATTTATAGATCAGATTATATGCAGAATGTTGAACTTGATAAATATGAAGTTGATGCCAAATCAATATTAAAATTACTGATCATGAATTCACAAGTCTGAATTTTTTCTTAATGTTATTCGATCTACAAGAGCAGAACATTTATTGATTTTGATATCTTCAAGTGTAGATCCGATCTGCATTAAGTATCAAATGGGAGACACGTTCTATGAGCGAACATGTCTCCACGAAGTGGAGGCATGTCTACTCATGGGATGTGTCTCTTGGATTGTGCCAATTCGACTAACTAAACACCTAATCCTTAAATCGGAGTTAGTTACTTAATAAACATAAATGCTTACTAAGTTCGATCTGAATTTATTTTGCACAAATAAATTATATCCAATCTGGAAATGATCACCGATGATGATGCTTGATCGGGGTCCTATATGAAACACGAAATGCTATTAATCTGCAGTTAATAACCTCTAAATGCAGATCGATAGTATACTTGGAATGTAGTAGATTCCGATATAAATGATAATGTATACAATTAAAAAAATATATATATGTGTGTATACATATGTCAATACATACTGACATATATATACACACACATATGATCATCATTTCTATATCTGACCGAAGCTACCATAATTCAACACTCCCTCTTAGCTAGGGAAGATAAACACTAACCAAGTATATAGTGATATCACCTTACTCGTGATATCAGAAGATATGGAATGCTTCTAAGAGAGTCAAGTCACTTGACATTCTTCATAACACATCTTCATTATGGTATGTGCACTAACATCAAGTCTCATGATGTCTACCATAATAAATCATGGCATATCCATGGATACATTTATCCACCATGATTATCCCATAAGGATCATAATGATCTTCAACTGATATCAAGTCTCATGATATCTATCAAAATGTCCAAGAGATACTATCATGACATATCCACGGATATCAAGTCACATGATATCCATCATGATAGTGAAACTGATCATTGTAGAGTCGTCACTTTACAATGTCAAATACAAGTATTCATTATCAGAAAGATCGTCACCTTTCAATAATGTACACAGGGGGTGAGCCCATACAGTCATGGAGTCACTCACATGACAAAAGAGTTTACACATTAAACATCTTTTAAATGCATTAGTACAAAATAAACAATTTGAGTCTCAATCTCAACAATAACTTACTTTTCAACCATACCAAGTTTCTTCCTGAATTGCTCTGGAGAGAGGCTTGGTGAGAATGTCTGTTGTTTGATCATTTGTACTAATATATTCCAACTGGATCACATTCCTTTCTACCATGTCTCTCACATAGTGGTAAGGAATCTCTATATGCTTTGATTTATCATGGAATACAAATAATCCCATAAGCAATTTTCGGAGCCATGCTGCTTCTCTTGCTCTCAGAGAGGCTGCAATATATTCGGCTTCTGTTGTACTTAGTGCCACAAAAGATTGCTTCCTGCTACACCAGGACATCAATGCAGACCTCAACCTGAAACAACATCCAGAGGTACTTTTTCGATCATCTTCTTTAGGTTCAGTAGGCTCCCTCTAAATCTTCAAGCACTTTCATCAACCTCTTGACCTCATCGTCCAAGATTTCCTGCAACACTTGCTTTAGAGAAATGGTTTCCAACGCACACCTCTATAGAGATTCAGGGCTGCCCTCTTCAACCTCATCCCAGATCACTCTATTCAGAATAGGATTGCGGAGCTACCAATGTCAAATCTAGATGACAGTCTAGAGCAATTCTGATCTCAGCAACTGAAGGGATCTTCTAAGCATTTGGCCTTGCAACACTACAACCTTCACTTCTTCTTAGTGAGTCACAAAACTCCCTCTCGATCCCTGCTTCAGAGATTGCAAGGAAGACTTTTGGAAGTGAACTCCCTCTAGCCACCAACTTAGTCCCATGGCTGCAAGTTGTGGCTCCATGCTTGATCATGTCTCCAGTCGACATGAATTCCTCACTGGATGCCTCAAGCTTTTCCTCTCTAAGCAATCTCCCATCACCCTCTTGCTCCTTGATCCATCCTGGAAGCATGTTAGAGAGAGATTACTAACAGTTTATAACTTTCCAAAGAAATGTCAAGGCTAAATCATACAAAGTTTACTATTTCAAGTTATAGCATGAATACATAATAATTTATAAACAATATTAAAACATGAATAAATAAATCAACCTATCAAGAGATCAGAATGAAGGGATAAGGAAACTTATCTTTGATGAATTCTGATATAACTCTTTCTTCCATCTTTTGCTCCTCTTGAGAGTGCAAATCTCAGTACAACAAAAGACAATCTGCACAACACACATTATGCAGCCAGCATATTCAATATAGGACCAGCCTTCTCAAGGCAACATTGTAGTCCAAGCACATAGAGAATGGTATCGATGTGACTACCCAATCATGACGAATTTGCATTTCACTTTTCATCTCAGAGTCACACTCAGAGATCTTCATAACGAAATGCAAAGAATGATTGGCATCTTCAAGGGATCTTATGCCAATGGTCACTTTTACCAATCACACACAATGTTAGACCTACACAACTTAGTAGACTAGATTTCAAAAGAATAAACAAAAGGAATACTTATCTTGATGAAATGAGACTCTCTTTTTCGGGGTTGCACTTTTCCCGATATAGGACTTCTTGATTTGCTCCGCCCTTAGCAGTGGCGTTGCTGGCGTCGCCTCTGACTAATTCCAAGCGAGATTGATATTACTCTCCAAGTGATGTTAGGTAGGTCGTTATCACATGTATGAAGCCCTGACCTTAGTCCATGCTGACGCACCCAGCCAAGATCACAGATATCTGAATACTCCTTAAGTGTTGTACTTAAGCGCTTTTCAGGTTTGCACTTGACTTTCATGAGAGCTTGTTCACAATAAGTACCTGAAGCATCTCAATTTGATCCTGAAGAGCTCTCCCACTAGTTCAGATGGTACCACAAGAAGATACCAGTTGCAGCTGATGAAATTATTTCTCAGAATAACCCATTTGAAGAAGATGAATCTGATCTTCTCATAATGTCATGAATGACTCATTTCCAGACAGAGGAGAGTTATCATTAATCAAAATTGAAAAAGGTGATCTTTCTTCCATCACATAACATCTTTTAATCAATTGCAGATCTCAGGCTAAAATCTTTCTTTTTACTGCAAGTGACAATAGTGCGAACATAGGTATTTTAATGACTAATCAACAATACAGAGTCGGCAGAAGGCAGTCTCCACATATTGCGAATATATATATGGCACGATAAGGAGGTTTTCCCCTCACAGGATAAAATAACACGTGATTAAATCAACATTCAAACTTAGACTCATCGATATTTTTCTACACCTCCAACAAAAGAAGCTTGCCATAGATGAGCGAATTTATCAGAGGAGAAAAAATAATCACGATCTCCTGTTGGTCACCAGATACATAGCAATTATCAATGTCAATCTTGCTCTTACTGAATGTAGGCAATGATGGAATCGCGGGCCTGCTGAAGCAAATTGATGTCCCACAAATCTGATGTCGAGTCCTCAAAATTAGACACCTTGCAATACTTATTTGTTGAGGTGATTTGTCAATGGATTTTCCGTTTGAGCTTTTCAGTATGAGCGATGCAAGTCACAGGAATGCAATAATATGATTTCCTAAATAGTGTCATCTGACACCATGATTCCTTGCAGTGAAATCCGTATGATATGCGACCAGCGCCAATGACTCAAACCAATGTCTAGATCGAACATCACTTTCAATGTCTAGATTGAATAAGTCAATGGTGTATGGTGAAGATGCAATGTGAGAAAGTTCATGGACACCCACAAAGACTTTGAAGGATCACGGAAGCTTTGCAGATAATATGCGGGAATGCTACAGGCATTGAAGACTCATCGTCCCAAAAGAACTGGATTAGCACCTTACTCTAGCACCGATAGAACTTCGGGCCATCATACCAAGGAACAACTCAAAAAATTGCCTGATATAAAATGAGCCAAGTCCCCGACTATGACAAATGAGAGTTGTCATTAGTAATCGCACCCCCACTGTAAACCCGATGATCTTTCCACATCGAACAGGCCTATCACAAACTTGATGCTTTCCATTACACAGATGAATTCACGGGCTTCAAGTGATGTTACCCATTGCCTGAAGCAAATCTGATTGGATCTTTCTTATACTCGCTCTGATACCATGTTAAATTTATAGATCAGATTATATGCAGAATGTTGAACTTGATAAATATGAAGTTGATGCCAAATCAATATTAAAATTACTGATCATGAATTCACAAGTCTGAATTTTTTCTTAATGGTATTCGATCTACAAGAGCAGAACATCTATTGATTTCGATAGCTTCAAGTGTAGATCGGATCTGCATTAAGTATCAAATGGGAGACACGTTCTATGAGCGGACATGTCTCCTCGAAGTGGAGGCATGTCTACTCATGGGACGTGTCTCTTGGATTGTGCCAATTCGACTAACTAAACACTTGATCCTTAAATCAGAGTTAGTTACTTAATAAACATAAATGCTTACTAAGTTCGATCTGAATTTATTTTGCACAAATAAATTATATCCAATTTGGAAATGATCACCGATGATGATGCTTGATTGGGATCCTATATGAAACACAAAATGCTATTAATCTGCAGTTAATAACCTCTAAATGCAGATCGATAGTATACTTGGAATGTAGTAGATTCCGATATAAATGATAATGTATACAATTAAATATATATATATATGTGTGTATACATATGTCAGTACATACTGACATATATATACACACACATATGATCATCATTTCTATATCTGACCGAAGCTACCATAATTCAACACTTGGATTAGAATTATTTCTAGATTATATAATGAGTTGACATCTTACAAACATCCTTTTGGTAGGGGCTTTGATGCCTCTTAACATTCCACTAGAGGTTCTTCTTGATCCTTGTGGAGGGCACTTCCCACTCTGCCTTGACACAAAAGATTCCATGGTAGGGTGAACAAGACACAATATTCTCCTTAGTTGACATTTTCAGTTTTTCTACCTATTTTTTCCCTTCTTTTGTGCTTTCTAATCAAAACTTAATAGTGCAAATGAACCATAAGCAAAATGAACACCAGCTTTACGTGGAAAACCCTTTTAGGTAGAAACCACGGCAAAATATTTGCTTTTATTAATAAGTAGGCACCAAATTTACATAAGACACAAATCTTCGATTACAAAAGTGAGCACCAACTCACAGTTGAGCACCAACCGGGTACATCAAAAAATGATAGGCACCTACACACTTACAAGTATAATATCTTTTTAATGAAAGATGAATATCAACAAACCTCTTCTTTAAATCAGCTTCTTCAAAACTGAACTTTATCTCTGCACTTATCTTCTTGTCCAATTCTGCCCCTTAAACCATTTTTCTCCTTCTAATGGCGGTCTGCAATCTCATGTCTGCTGCGTTGCTTCTTTTTCACTCACCCCTTTTTCTATCTAAAAAATAAAGCATTAATCTCCTTTTATAAAATTAAACCTATAAGGTGCTTTTTAATTTTTGCATGCATCAGTTATTGCATGCTATCCTTCTTTTTGCATGCTTTTTTTCATGGATAAGGGGCGCTGATTTTTTCTGCTTTTCTGCTTTTTTATGTTTTTGCTTTTTTTCTACTTTTTCCTGTTGGCGCTGCTTTTTTCTTTCTGCATGCTTTGCTTTTCCTTTTTGCATGCAATTATCCAACTCCATGTTTCATGCAACCACTCATTTATTCAACTCCACCTTTCATGCAATATATCGTTGCATGTTTCCTTTGACACCAATGACAATTTTCTAACAAAGCTATTCTGTTAGCTTAGATCTTGATTAGAAAGGCATCTCTTGTAAATATATTTAAACTATAATTGTATGTTTGCCACATAGTTGCTCAGATGCTTTTGGTGCTTAGCTATTATGAAGCTAGAATGAATCTCCAAAACAAAATCTGCTACTACTTTCCAGGACAATATTCTCAATTTCATTGAGTACTTAAAAAGCAATCTTTATGAGGTCATTTATTCCATCTCTTAAGAAATCTAGTTCCCCTACAAGTTTCCTAATCACACCCTACCCTTAGATCATTGCATGTGAATAATGGCCCTTTTTAGACTTCTAATACCTATGTATTTGCTTCTTGGTATCTCTCTACAAGTAGATTACTCGTAGTAAACTCCTTAGCCACCACAGTTTTGTTCCTAATCACTTCCTGGATACCCTCTTATTCTTTCATAGCATAGCTGTTTTGGGACAAAACAAGGCTCAATCGTCAGCTGAGTGGTGCTACATGTTGGTTTGACATCTATGGTTATAATGTTAAAAAATTTCAACTAAAGAGACTAATGGCCATAATCTAAAAGGTATTGCATTGCTGGAAGTTGGTTTCTCATTGCCAAAATACTAGTTACTTGTATGCTCATCATAATGCCACACTTTATTTTTTATTTGGTTACTAAAAATACTAAAGTAGTTTTGAATATGCTATACTTTTGTTATTTGTATATAGCAAACAACAAGTTCATTTCTCAATATATAATTAATTGATTTTTATCTCTTTAACTTTTCCTTGAATTTAGCATCCTCTCTTATTGAGTATATTGTAATGTCCCCTTTTGGGATTACCCTAAATCTTGCCCTAGATGCACAAGCTTAATGTAGCTAGGGTTATAACTTACCACTTAAACTGCTTCAAGCAAGATAAATCTTGGTTTAGGTCCTGCAATCATGTTAGATAATATTGGAAATATGATTCATATGATCAAAAACATAATAAACATAACTATTTCAAGACTATCTAGACTACCAATATCCATGATGCATAGTAGAAGTCTCAATCATAACAGGACTTGGATGAGGAGAGCATGATAAGTCCGCCCGAAGCTATCCATCTAAGCCCAAGAGCACGAGCGTCTGACCAAGACTACCCATCCCTTAGCCCCAAGTGGCAAGAATGTCTAGACCAAGACTATTCCACCCTTGGGGTGGGCTACTTAGTGGATACACTTGTACCTGCTTTCCCTCTCCATACTGTCTTGTCCATCCCTTTTATGATTGCCATTCCTTGAATCCATCCTAACAACCAACCATAGTTGGGCTTGATAGGAAAGCCTTGAAAGGGGTGTTTGTAAACTACTCAACCCATCTAACCCCAAGAGCATGAGCATACGACCAAGACTATCCATCCCTTGGCCCCAAGCGGCAGGAACATCCAAACCAAGACCATTCCACCCTTGAGGTGGGCTACTTAGCATGGGGGAGCCTGTAGATTGCATCCTCCTAACTTGCTTCCTTCAACCTTACATTTGATTGATCATAGGATAAGTATATACATAAATATATATAATCTATTCATTTTTATATTAAAGGAGTCATAATTACTTATAAGGCTCAATAATTGCTGCAAGCATCATTATTGCATAATCGTACATAATATATATCTATTTCATAAATATATATATTATATAATTATTTCTAATTAATTTCAATCTCCCAATAAGCACTTGCTATGAGCATATATTAATATAATTGCTGCTATACTCAGAAATACTCATTATATTTCTGTCCCCATTTTCTATTTCTTATTTCTGCTTTTTAGACCTGTTGATGTATATATTTCTTTCTATGATCTCCTCCAAATGGTTTGGTTTTTTCCTTATATATCTCCTTGTCTTAAGGGAAATGGTGCGTCTCTTTAGCAAAGAGCTACTTCTTGGAAAAGGCATGACTCTTTTATTTCCTTGATCGCTGCACTTTAAGTATTTATTTATTTATTAATTGCCGCCTTAACTTTAATCGCTCTCTCCTTTTATTTTTGCATATCGATGGTTTTTTAATATAATGATCTGCCTTTTAGTGCTCCTTTAAAACCTGACGCTGCTGTTTAAATCTGATCGATGTCCCTTTTGGGACTCTTAATTATAGTTTTAATATTTATAAATTGAATATTTATTTTTATATTAATTAATTATATATATTTTTTAATACTTATTATAATATTAAATTGTTGATTTTTATATTTATATTTTTTAATATTTATTTTTTCATTTATTTATTTGTATTTCAAGGCTTTAGTGTTGCAATTTCGGGGACATGACATATATTGGTCACAACAGGAGCAGCACTATCTGTCAGTCTTTCTCCCTACAAATAAGATCATATACATGGTGAAAGAGTAATTAGTTGGTGTTGTAGACTTGTTTGGTGTGAAGATCACAATACTATAACAAGACATCCAAGAAAATCGTTTTAATCTAAATCATGTAAATACTGCTAAGCAAACATGTCTTATTTTCTTCAAAACAGCAACAATAATAAAAACTGATAGCACACATTTAAATATTTTGGATCCTCCCTTGGCTTTAAATTTTCATTTGTGTAGTGAGAGCATGATTGCATCTTCTAGGGAAGTGTCATTTTTAATTTTACTGATATTAATTAGCAATTACGAAAATTACATCATGTGAGAAGAGATAAAGTTATAACCCAAACCTTGTATTTCATGGGGTACATTGCATCCAAACAGTCAAATAAGAAGTTATCAATCTGTTACTTTTTTTTGGATAGGTTTAGTATTCCCAAAGGGGGTAACCTTCGGCTTGAATGACATGACCTAGGAGTTTCCCTTTCATCAAGTTCCCCCAGGACTTGCACCTGGTCTCATCTGTTGGGGTACACCACACCCAAAATTGGATGTGGTGGTTCGCAATTCAACATATTACATTTATAAATTTTAAGCATGTCACATGTCTCCTTGTTTGTTGGGGTATGCCACGACCAGAATTGGATGTGGTCGTTTACCCAATTCAACATTTAACTTTTGTGCTGTTTAAGCATGTAACTTATCTCCTAGGGATTTAAACACATCTCCATTATGAAACACCTAATGATTCATCACTTGCTCATCTCATCTGACATTATGCCGTTACTTTTATTGCTTAATAAATATTTACTTTGTTAACTTTATGAGACATTGTATTACTTTTGACAAAACTCTCTTTTCTGAAGGCAGTGCAACAGAATCTGAAGCAGACAATGAAAGAAAAGATGGTGCAGAGGTAGAAACTGATGAAGATGATGAGATATTCTTTGACACTAAAGATTCTCTGTCAGACTCTTTAAGAAGCTCTAGCTCTGGGTTCAGGCGAACATCAACAGCTTCTGATGATGGATTTCTTGACAGTGAAGAATTTTTAAATGGTACAAACGAGGTTGATGCTGATATGGAACTTGTTAGTTTTGACTATCCTTTTGTGGAAAGACGAAAGAGCTTACCTGAGCCAAAGGAAAAAGAGAAAGGAGTCAGCCTGTGGTCTATGATTAAAGATAATATCGGAAAGGATCTTACCCGAGTTTGTCTTCCTGTCTACTTTAATGAGCCACTTTCTTCTCTGCAAAAATGCTTTGAAGATATGGAATATTCCTACCTTCTTGATCTGGCATCTGAATGGGGAAGAAAAGTAAGTGATTCCTTGGTGACTCAGAAAAGTTTCACTCTAGCATAAGAAAGAAATAATTATGCATAGCTTAGGTTTCCTTCAATCAGAAAGCTTGTTTCTTATGTATTAATGAATATTTTATTTGTTGTATTATTCACAGTATTACTTAAGTTTTTGACTGTACCTCAAGAATATTAATAAATGATATAGTGTGCATGTTAGGAATTCATGTTAGTGTTCACATGTGTTAGAATGTGTGAGGCAAAGTGAGTTAAAGTAATAACTCACATAGTTATTATGAGTGTTGGGAATATTGCATCATTCCCATAGGTTGTTAGTGTGTCATATTATAATTATTCATTAGTGGTTGTAGATTGTCTGTTGGTATTATGAGTTGTTAAACCAACTCATATATTTAGGAGTTTGTTTATTTGTTATCCCATAATAAAGGAGTTGTTATAGGAACCTTCCTATAATATAGGAAATACAACTCCTATATATATGTGCAATTTGTATTGAACAACATATAGAAGCAATAGTATTATTGTGTTAAAAAGAAAAATTCTTTCAGTGCATGCTGCATACTGGGAAAGATTGTCTTGTGGCGTTCCTATTAATAACTCATGACACACAGATAGAGTTAGTAATGTTATGAGCAACAAAAGATGTTAATGCTATGACATTTGGAACCCAAAGACTTCTTCAATTCAAGTTACACGTCATCAAATCATCCAATAGCAAAATCTTTATTGGAATATTTGTTGTCTTTATGGTCTATAATCTGGATTCCCAGATACTTCATCCATTAACTTTGTGGCTGTAGAGGTAGAGAAAACAAACAAAGGGAAGAAATGGTGACTATCAATACCAGTTACAGAGATAGAAAATACCCAAAAAACACTTACCCTGCTTAAGAGCTTCGCCAAAAAAATATTATGCTAAGTTTTGATAAAAACTAATGCATTTTCAAGTTCTACATCTCAAATATGATCGTTGTGCATGTTTCAATTTTTTTTTTTTGTATAAATGAGTTATGCTGTGCTTAAGTTTGACAATTTAAATATGAACCTAGTATCAGTGTTTAGGTTTTAGAGCTGTGCTTCTCTTGTCTATACTCAACTTAAGGCTTCATGGCAATTCTTCTTTTTTCTCCACATCTTAAAGAACTAGAAAGATTTGTAAATTGTAAATAACAATGATCGTTTCCCTAGTGTCCACTAAAACCCATGAGATTCAAGGCATGCCTCAAATAATATGGCAGCCAACTTGTACAATGATATCAAACTAGAAAGTTTCATACATACATTCTTAGTTCATGGTGATCTAATTTAAAATCGTCTCATTCCAAGGATTACTTTGCATCCTTGACTTGTTAATGAAATTCCTTCTAAGGGGATCAACATTTACAAGTTGTCTTTATTTCTCTTACTTTTATAGGATGCACAATTTTAAGTACATGACATTCCATCCCTATGTTCGACCATCACAACTTATAGAAGTAGGATTATCATCACACATACACATTGACAAGGATAAATTAAGTGTTCATTTATCCTATTTCTTAGGCTCCTAACCACTCATTAACATGTAACATAACATCCTTTAAATAAGAGCATGCAACCAGACATAAAAATATGCACTTGGATGTCTTTATTCTATTAAAGATAAACTAAAGCTACAGGGTGAGTCATGCTTCATCCCCAGAGTACACAATACGATATTGATCTACCTATAGTTCTCCTAAGATCCATAAGCCTTATCCAAGAGAGAAATATAAACTAGTGTGATAAAGTCAGCAAGTGTACAAGGTAATGAATGGTAATTATGCTCTCAAGAAACATATTGACACCCTGTGGACATATAAAGTAATTATATTAAATATCCTAAGACCAAAAATAGTACAAATCCCTCAACTATGGGCATTCAAAGAACTATACTAGAGTTTTCTCTTATAACTGAATGTATTAATAAGTGGCCTCCAAGGAAATGGTGTAATGAGATACATAACACATAAATCCTACACCATGCGCATATCCTCATTCCTACCAACATATCCAAGTGCTACTAAATACATGAGAGTATATTTCAAGGAGTAGCTACATCAATGCTGTTACTGTGTTATAAGGAAAAGTCAATACATCAGATATACATCAACAAGAATGGTGCTCAAGGGGGAGCAATATTCACAATGACTCTTAGTCTCATGTAGACTATAAACTAGCTAGATGATACACATACATGTGAGCTACATGATAATGGGATCAACATAAATGGACAATCTCAAGATAGATGATCATCATGAGATCCATAAATGGTTCAGCATCAGAAAAGAAGGTATTTTGATTGATAAGGTCCAACACCAACACAAGACTAAGGTGCACCCATGGTCTTCCATCAGGGGGTTCATGTAAGAGTACAATAGCTCCATGGCAAGTGGGCATTCAGGTGCAAGGGTGTTGTTTGGAACAGCAAGGTGCACCTTAGTCTTGTGTTGGTGTTGGACCTTATCAATCAAAATACCTTCTTTTCCAAACAACACCCATGGTCTTCCATCAGGGGGTTCATGTAAGAGTACAATAGCTCCATGGCAAGTGGGCATTCAGGTGCAAGGGTGTTGTTTGGAACAGCAAGCTGTCTTACATCCTCCAAGTTGCTGCCAATGCTCCATGAAACCATAAGATTGGCAGGACTCATAAGAACTGAAATAGTAGTGAATGGAAAACAATGAAGTAAATATTACTTTCTTGTTCTATTCTAAGTTCTCTACTATTCTTATTCCATTCCATCCTCAAGTGGGGAAAACATTCACTGATATTCTAAGATCTCCACAAGTCCACAATGAATAAGCAAAGCAATTTTACAACATATTAAAGAGGCAAAGAAGGAAGTATATTCATTTCATGCACAAAGAGCATTTGGTCTACATGATAAATTACAAGAAATGGAGACTGCAAATACTGATTTACTCTTTCCATTTTCTATGACAAACACACCTTTGAATAAATTGAGATATATTTAACTCCTCTTCAAGGGGATTTGAAAAGGAAACAAGATAGTTTAAGGAAGAAACTCGTAGCTCCTTCCCGAGCTCAAACAACACATGGGTTGTTTGGGAGGGCAACTCCTACCAGGAACACAGTCTCAAGATTCCAAATTCACACTGCAAAATTCCGCAATCCCAATAGTTGAGATACAATGGATTGAGAGAAGAAACTGAAGTTGCTTAGCATGGTATTAAGGAGGAAACGGATGCATTCTGTCTCTTTATATCTTTTTGGTTGCATGTTTTGTGAATATGTTTATTTCTTGGTAACTTATTTTATCATGGATGATATTTTTCATTATCTTGGGAATACCTGTATCATATACCCCTTCTTAAGTTGGCATATTTAATATCTGGGTCTTGCTTGTAGTAATGCGATGGGAATGAGTAGAACCATCTCTGTTGAAACGAGGGAATGGATCTTTAGTTTTGTTTTTTAATTCTTTTATTTCCTCTTGCATACCTTAATATCCCAACTATTGGAGTACTAAAAGAACTCACAGGTTTTGTGAAAGCATTCTATTGTTAGCAATGCTTGATCAATAAAACCCTTGAGGCAGCGTATCTTTTGAGAATGCCCAGTTTGTGGATATAGTATTGATCATAATACTGGTGGAGAATTCTTTTTATCATTAGCGTGAATTCTCTGTATGTTGTCCATGCTGTAAATTCACAGGCTACATATTTGTGAACAAGAAGATTGAGAGATTGCTTGCAAGTTTTGTCTGTGATTGTTCTGGTCCATTTTAAACCTCCATTTGAGTAATTAATTTTTCAAACTGGGGGAATTCATCCTTGGTTGGAAATTGGAATGCCTAGCAATGCTAGTGTGGATGAAAAATGGAACTTCTAAACAAAGAATTGTGTGTTTGCTGCATGGGGTGTCATCAACTACTCCTACCTTGACAGAGTATCTGGAAAGACTTCTTATTTGGCATGATATCAAATTTGAGAAGTCCATAAGAGTTATTCTTGGATATTCCTAATTCCACTCCAGAATTTCATTGTGAAACATGTGGTGGCAAATGAATTCTCATCTAGAATTCTGGTATCAAAAAATTCTTCCATGGATGTGTACAGACATGATTTTATTCCACTCCTATTTGACTTTTGATTTTATTGAAAAATCTGAATTGGATATACAGAACTCCATCATAGAAAGACTTCAAACCCATTCATGTTCAACCCAATGTAGATCTCAGGCCGATGCATACTCCAGAAAGAAGCCACAGCAAAGCAGTGGCTTTGACTTTATGTCACAATAACATAAATCTGCAGCAACAGTCTAGGACATATTGTTTTTCCTTACGTGAAAATGAAGTGGCCATGGCAGAGCATTTAATAACTACTAGAGAACTACTCTAGTTGCTCGTCTTGTTAATCATTAGGTATTCCTGATTTCTTATGCCCCAAATATTTTATGTTTATACAAAGTAACAAAAGCTCTTGAAGATATAGTATATCATTATTTCAGAAATTGGTGACCAGTATGCATTCTTCCTTATTTTAAGATATAGCTGCTCCAGATTTTTATAGTTGAATGGAATATTACTGACAAGAAATTAAGCTGCCAAAATTTCCTTTTGGTGCCAAATTGGTTCATATGACTTATACTACGTTTTTATCCCTTTAATTTGTATCTTTACTAGAATATATTTTTAGGTAATATGATCATATATTAAGTTTAAATATAATCTTTCATCAAGTTTGTTATCTTCAGGGGTATACGATAACTATATATTTAGTTAATATATAGCTACTATGATTGTGGAGCTTAATTTTATCTTTATAGGTGTCTTCCGTAAGTCCTGTTTTTGTATTTCCTTTCATTGTGGCTTTCATATAAGTTGGCCATTAATAATACTTCAAAAGTTTCCTTTTTATGGTACTTAATAATGTCTTATTATAAAGGGGAATTGTACTTACCTTCTATGTATTTATTGTGAAAGAGTAACTGGCAAAATGGAGAGTTGCAAATGGTCCAGTCATTTCCAGATGCAGGCTGTTGAGCCAAAGCAACTTGTTTGCTGATTAACATGTGGCTTTTGGTGTTGTACTTCAGGGAAACAATTTGATGCGTATATTGTATGTAGCAGCATTTGCAGTTTCTGGATATGCTTCTTCAGAAGGTCGATATTGTAAGCCTTTTAATCCTCTTTTAGGGGAAACATATGAAGCTGATTATCCAGATAAAGGCCTCCGTTTTTTCGCTGAGAAGGTTTGTATTTAACATTTCTTTTACTTAAGCATTTTTTTAATACACTTATGTACTATTATGATTAGCTCTTATATTCTATTATTGAGTACAAATTGTACTATAATACGGAAGACTTTTAACACTACTTTTAGTCACTCTTATTAAAAAGAAATTGGTTCTAATATCAGCATTTCCTTTCTCACTTATTGGTCCATTCTCAACTAGGGGGTCTTTTCACTTAAATCTTAAGATACAATTCCTTTTCTTGGGATTCAAATCAGAGATCTTTTCTTATGCTATATGGACATGCATACTCTAAGTGTATGGTCCCATAAAGTGGGGCTACCTAAACTTTCTCAGGGGATGCTGCTGAAGACATTCAGGAACCTTTTAGAATCAGGTGGTCCCATAGATTTTATAGCTACAACAAATGTTAAAAAATTTAGTTGAGAATTTTTAGGAAACTGGTGGCCTTATGGATTTTATAGCACCAGCTAATGCTAAAAATTTAATTAAGAATCCAAAAAAATTGAGATGCCTTCTAATGACACTATGTGTAGTGATAAAGACCCCTAAACTGTTGGGAAATTACCAGCCCCACCCCACAGGCTGTTGCTGAAATTCTGAGAGCTAAAAAGTAGAGAATCCTATTTTCTAGGATAAGGCTAATTTATCTTGTGGAAGTTTTTTTTCTCATCTCATGGGAGTCTCTCCATGATTACAGATCCTAAAGCGCTTTGCATGGGACCACTTCATAAGAAAGAAAAGAAAATTAATGTGCATGTTTTTTAATTTAATGTTTGTCTTATTTCAATATTTTAATTGACTGGTGGCTGATAGATATATGATAATATTCTTATTCTCTTTACATTGTTCCAAGGGACAAGGATATGCTTAGATCACTGGTTTTATCATTATGCCATTTTAAAACTTGATTATGTTCAGACATTTTACACATTAACCATTCACCTTAAGAAAATTTTATGCATTTGACAAGATAGGCATTATAAACTGTATCACCATTAATTTTTCGCACATATTTAGATTGCAAAGAAGAATTTTCTTGTGCATTCGTGTTGTGTTTTGTGCCATTGTGTTTAATGAATTTATCTCACCTTTAAAGCTGTGTACTTGCTGTTATGCAGGTCAGCCATCACCCTATGCTTATTGCATGCCATTGTGAAGGTAGAGGATGGAAGTTTTGGGGAGATAGTAACCTAAAGAGCAAATTTTGGGGCCGGTCCATTCAAGTTGATCCTGTAGGGATTCTTACACTAGAGTTTGATGATGGTGAGGTGTTTCAGTGGAGTAAGGTACTTATCATGAGCATAATATATTACTCTATTATATATATTATACATTTTACAACTAAACCTGAGATTCAACTGGGTGCAGGTCACCACATCTATCTATAATCTCATCTTGGGAAAGCTATACTGTGATCACTATGGGACAATGCGCATACAGGGCAATAGTGAATATTCTTGCAAGTTAAAGTTCAAGGAACAATCCATAATTGATCGTAACCCTCATCAGGTGATTTTTTGGATCCCAGGATGTCTGTATTCTAATTTGGACATTTACCTCGTTAGGCATAAGAGGTTTTTGGCATACAGGTCCTCTTTTTAACAAATCTTCAATACTAGTACACATGACATGTCTGAAATATTTGGCAAAATGTAAATTTGATTTTAATAAAATCATTTTTGAAATTTTTTTTGTGATATTATTCTGTAGGTACAAGGGTTTGTGCAAGATAGGGATGGAAATAAAGTAGCAACATTATTAGGTAAGTGGGATGAGAGCATGTATTATATTCTTGGTGATATTACCACCAAGCCCAAGGGATATGATCCAATGTCTGAGGCTTGCTTATTATGGAAAAGAAGTAAACCTGCGAAAAACCCCACTAGATACAATTTGACATCATTTGCAATAACTCTTAACGAACTAACTCCAGGACTAGAGGTAACTTCTAATTTCAAACATGAGTTTGTCAAAATTTTGTTTTGAATTATTCTCTGGTTTTCCTCTTGAATCTTCTAATGTTTGAACGTGTATTGACATATAAAAGGAAAAGTTACCACCAACTGATTCAAGGCTGAGACCTGATCAGCGGCATCTGGAAAATGGCGAGTATGAACTGGCTGATGCAGATAAATTGAGGTTGGAACAGAGGCAGCGACAGGTATGTTGTTTGGTAATATACATGCATAAACAAGCTAAGCCTTAAAGGAATCTTATATTGGATCCTATCATTGCAGTCAAGGAAATTACAAGAAAGGGGGTGGCAACCACGATGGTTTCGGAAAGAGAAGGGCCAAGACACATATAAGTTTATTGGTGGATATTGGGAAGCAAGAGAGCAGGGTAAATGGGACGGTTGTGTTGACATATTTGGCCAAACCTCTCCGGATGTTCCTGTTAATTGAAAATGGATTTTTGGTGGATGTTTATCTTTGGTAAAATTTAAAGCAATAATGCTCTCTATCAAGCATTTTGTTGTTCTTGTGTTCTTGAGGTTACTTGAGAGGGTAATTAGGTTATGGGTCAAGCCAAATTTGATTGCATATCAATTTCTTTCCATATGCACGCCTTACAAATGGGTCAGCTAGATGTTTTCTTTTGAAACAATCTACCCTTTACCTGTTCAATATGAACAAGAAGCCATTGGAGAATGGCACATGTTGAGTCTACTTCATGTTGGGGGGAGTCATTCTTTTCTTTCATTGTACATCAAGGTTCACATTTGAAAATTTCATTACCCCTTTGGCAATACATATTTGTCAGAGCTCAAGATACGTAATGCAAGTATACTTTGCATTTGAAGAAATGTTACCAAGCCACAAATTACATGTTAGCTGTTGGAAAATCTGTGGTGGTGACTATATTTTCTGTGGAGCTCATCTTCTCTAAATCCATATTTGTTCTATGGTTTAGCCCCAGAATTTGCAGAATTAAACGCACCATAGTCTAATTGCACAAAACACGTGATTATAAATTGATCAACATTTTAGGAATCATGTGCAATTGTAAATGACTGCAATTGCATACTTTTGACTACAGTGACCTTTTTACTCCTTAACTGAGTTCCTTAAGAAGTGAGGAGTAACTCAAGAAGGTTTGAACACTTTCTTAGTTTATAGTTTATGCATGTCAAGCTTTTGCTCCTAAGCATCTTGAATCCATCCAAAGCAATTCTGTAAAGTTTTAAAAGTTATTGGTTACAAATTGGTCAGACTTACCGTGTCGCATATCCTTTTTAACACCAAATCTCCTCTATTCTCTTTTCTTGAAGTACCAAGAAACTGTTCATTCGTAGTACTTATAAAGAAAAGAAAAATGATTAAGCTATAAAAATATTTGCAAAGAAAACTTATATTGCTGAAACGCCTTAGGGCAACTCTATGACGAACTACTAATCATGAATCTAAACAAACTTAGAAAAATAGTTTTTTCAGCCATTCAGATGCATAAATAACCCTCACAATTGTAGTAGAGTCTACTAAGCGACCAGATGATATAAAAGGTTCTACATGTGGATTCGTGCAAGCTACCGAGGCTCAAGTATAAAGCTTTGAGTGACAGCGGACTTTATAAAAATTGTGTTAGCATGACGTACTGCTAATTAATGCGATGCAAACTCTCAACAAAGTGAGGAAGTGTGCCGTAGTAACCACTTCAAGAAAATCGTCTCTTCCCTATGAGATTGTTCTAGCGGAGGCTGGGGCCTTACTTGTGGAGGCATCGGCTACGATTCATTTACTAAATTATCTAAAGAGGCTAGAGAACATAATAGTTAATCTCACAAAATAGTGTTTCATTGTCTCGAAGGAAAACAATTTGTTGGGAACTAGTAAAGTTTAAATTTTGCATATTCAATTTGAAATGGTCAAGTCTAGGGGTTTTGAGTTGACCTCACAATTGTGGACTTGACGCGGGACTAAAAAAAGGGGGGGTCAAATAAGTGTAGAAATCAATCATATGAAAATATGTGCATAAATGGGCCTAATATATGTATAAATGAGAAGGTATCAGAATGTGCATGTATAGGTCCTACAAGGTAGGGTATAAAATGCATATGGATGTGTGGAGTGGGTAAGAAAGTGGCATAAGGCAAGGGACCCAACTTTGCACAAAATTATTTAATTTGTCAATATGTTAATGTATCAAGATACTACCCACCAAATGAGCACACAATGAAATGAGAAATGTCATGGTATACAAATTTTGCCATTATATTTTACCCCCACTTTGAGGTACATATGAATCCTAGAATAGTTATACATTTAAAAGTGTGCATGCAAAGCAACTATTCAAACATTAAAGGATATCCTTGGGGGTCCATATAAAGAATGGACCCTACAAGGTGTCACTATTGAGTAAGTTTGACTTTTGTCGTGTATTCTCAATAAGAATTAAGGATGAATCTATTTAAGCGCTTGTTACTATTTGCAAAACTAAAGCATGAGTGTAACTTACAAGATATGCCCATAAAATTGGTTGCAATCATAGCTTACAAGGAACTATAAGAGGAGGGAACACTGGGACATGAAAAAGTAAATGTCATCAAAGCACATAAGTGTATAGAACAATGAATATAAAAAATGCTTCATGTAAGCATCTCAAGTGATAAGCATGGTCAGTACATGAGATGGAGATGGTATCAAAGAATAACAATGTTGTCCTTAGCATGGGCAAAGAATGTTGATGTGGTTTTGGTGGCTAGGAACACTTGTGTACGTATGGAAGATATTAGAGCGACATATGCCCCCATTGTGGCATCCAAGACCATAGGTACATGTCGGTTTAGGTAAGTGATAAGTCCCTCGCGGTGATGAAAAATGGAAATGTATGTTATTTAGTAGATAAATATGGGAAACCAATAATGTAACCCCTAGAAAATGGTTAAGTTAGGCAAGGACACAATGTGATTGGGAGGGCATAACTCCCAATGCCCCCAATGTGGAATAGTGGCTATTTAAGATGTGAATGAATTACATGAGCCTAAAAAATTTAAGATGTAAGCTTGGAAGCTTGTATTGAAGAACATTCCCATATGGGCAAGATAATGCAATAAGGTGGAAATGTGTATAATGTGGGAAGTGTTACACCCCTAACCCCCACCCTCCAAATCTAAAGATATGGCAATGGTATTGCAATATGTAAAAGGGAAAGGCATGATGCCACACAATATAACTCAAAAGATATATGGATGTAGGCTCATAGTTGATGTATAATGATGAAACAAGATAGACCCAAATGGTTGAATAAGCATAATGTGATAATTAATATAGTGTAATCATGTCCATTGATAAGCATGAAGTGTGAATGAATAAGATGTAATTGTAATTTCCTCAAATTGATTTTTTTAAATTTCTACAAATATTTGATGAAATATATAACCCTCACACTTTTTTATCAGCAAGGTCTTGATGTCGCAAGGTGAGATCATACGATGGTTGGGTAAATAATTGGTGACAAGCCACATAATCTAAATAAATGCAATAATTGGAAAAAAAATTCTATAATTTTTGTCTTGGTAGCATAGCCATCCAAACTTATAGATTAATTTCAAACTAATGGAAAATTATCCAGTTTTGCAAATATTTTGAATACTAAAATCACCTATTAATAATAGTAGCAAAATCCTCTAAAAACATTAATATCAACAAATATATCAATGAGAGTTAAACAATATTAATGAATATTACTAGTTCTAATTTGTATGACTAGACAAAAAATTGAAATTACGGATTAAAGTTATTCAAAACTATATTGCCAACTTAAGTAAAGATATGAAATCATAAGTATGAAGACCACATTGAAAAAAATAACCAAACATGAATCACAACTAATGCAACAAATAAAATAACCACCTAGCTAATGAAGAGATTGTATAGCTTGATTTTCTAGGCTATATAACTCATTTTCACATGTTACAACTTGCCCAATCAGTAAGGAATACACCCAAAGAGAGTTGCAAATGATAGTGGGAGTGGTAGTTTACCCAAGACTAAGAAAATTGAGCCCCAGATTTGTTGTGATATAACCTAGAGATTGTACAACTAACATATGCAAAAGTATGACCAACAAATAAACATATAGTAGGTCCGAATAGTACAGCCTCCTCCCAATTGATCTAAATCTAGTTAAAATCACTTGTAAGAGTTATGATTTGCAAGTGTTATAGCTCTATATAATATTTAATGTTTAAGGATTCAAAATTATCAAATAGTGAACTGCAATCACAAAATATTGGTTACAATTTAATAACAATAGCGGCTAGAAAATAAGTGTTATGCCTCATCTCTTAGTTACCGTGTTACTTTTACCTTGTAAGTAAATATGATGATAAATGTTTATCAAAACTTTAATATGTTCAATAGGAGAATGAAATACTGGAATATGTATTATGATATTATTGCTTTTGAAGGAATGATTATGTTTTATATTGAAGGAAAATGCAATGAATGAATATGTATTGCAATATGAATATGTAAATGCTTTGATGATGCAAATGATTTATGATAATAATGGATTTCATATGAATAGATAACTATTGTTATGATGTACTAAGCTGAATGCAAGAATAGGTTCAAACCTCTAGAAGAGAGGGGAAGTATCACTCAAGAGAAGAACTTGGTTTGGTAACCTTTAATTCAACCTAATTGCACATACACACACACATCGTAGTTGGTCAAGTAGTGTCGAGTTAGCTCAGGAAATGGTAAGTGACCTTTTGTCAAGGTTTGAGTATGTTTTGTATTGGTATGTGGCCTTGGTCTGTGGATGTCCTTGATTGGGAAAATGGGGTTGAGTCTTTATGTCAAGTGAAATTTATTCTTTGTGTGTACATATTTATATGCTAATTGATGAAGTGTATACACTTCATGTATACACATCGATTGATAAATATGAGTATATGTGCTTAAGTATCGATGATAAAATAATATTGTATATTTTAATGTATGTGTATATTGTTACGTTAACGTAACGTATATACAAATATATGTATATATATGTATGATTATTATTATTATTATTATTATTATTCAAGGGGTAAACGCTTTTGACCAGAGCTATGAACTAGATACAACCATTCAACAATACCACCCCAATGGGGTTTGAACCTTGGTGGCAAGAACAACAATGCCACCAATAAACCATCATACCATGCCAATACCGGCTATATGTATGATTATATATATATATATATATATATATATATATATATATATATATATATATATATATATATATCGATTGACAACTGACACATTTTATAATCATGAAGATATATTTAAATATCGAACCATGACTGAATAATATAATATGAATTGTATTTTAAAATATTTACAAAGGCAAATATAGCTCTCATGTCTAGGGCAGGTTGTGAGGTATATAAGGCTTGTTAAAGCCATTCAATATAATATTGAAAGTGCCTTGTGTTAAAACATAGTGTGGGCCTTGCAAAGGTCGATGATTTAGATAGAAGCTAGCTTATTAAAAATGAAAGGTTGCGCTTATATATAGTGCATGAGAAGAAAAGCTTATGCACAACACATAAGTACAATATGTATTGTCTAGTAAATGCACTTAAAGGAGAATGATGTGAATGCAATATCAAAGGATGGTAAAGCGCTTAATACCAGCGATGAAACGAGTTAATGCTACATAAGAATAAAGCACATGAGTGAGCTGAAAAGAATGTTGTTCATATATAGCACTTATAAGAAGGATAGTAAGCAAAGTGCATAAGCATTATAAATGCAAATTAAATGAACTTGAATGCAACATATAAACTTGTAAGGGTTTGCTAAGTGAATTAAAATAGAGGCAGAATTCAAGTAGAAGTCTATTTGTTGGAAATAGATAAACTCATGCACAAGTATAAAGGCTTGTGGGGTGCAACGCCTTAATAGGAAACCAATAGAAGTCTATCACAAAGTGCATAAGCATATAAAGAAGAGTTTAAATGCAATGCTAGAAGGGTGAGTATATGTTAATAGAAGTCTTCTAAACCATTAGGTATGTCGACTCAGTCAATGTAGTGTTGGAAAAAATATAAGAAGGAATTTGTTGTGCAAACCAAATAGGAAACATTCTATTGAGCTTGCTATTCATTTGAATCAGTAAAAGAGTCTTGTTGTCCCTTGAAACAAGTCGACTCAACCATTTGAATTGTGAAGACTGTTATGTGTTGCAAACCTGTAAGTTAGTTTGATGAGTCGTTGCATGTGGTTAGAAAGGTGGCAAGAGTATTAACTTGTTTGTAGCCTTTGATTGCTCATACTTTAGTATACATATAGAGGTGCTCATTCTACCATTTGCTACACTTCTCATTATGTTTACTCCATTGTTATTTTGCTGCAATTTTTGTTCTAGTGAGTTGAGAGCTTGAGAGTTAGGGAGTTGCTTTGCTATTTTGCATTTTTTATTGTTGAGCTATTTGGTGAGAGGTTAGAAGAATGAATTAAGTTGATCATGGAGGAAGTGTCAAGCAGGCTTGAGTAATTGAGCTAGGAAGGGAGTTTAATCAATTGGAGCTTTTATACAGGAATGCTAGTTTCTATACCTTTTGTCTTTTATGTTGGAAAGGTTAAATAGTTTTGATTACTATGTTGGAAAGGAATGGTTTTGAGTATGTTGTGATGCTTGTTTATGCTTGCATTTCCTTGGTTGTTTCTTGCTTTGGTGGAACCTATATATTGGGTTAATACTTTTATATACCCTATATGGGAATTTAGGTGATGGAGTTTCTATTTAGACTGTACGTAGTTAGTCTATACTATACATATGTAGAATGAAAGATGAAATGTGGTTTACTTCGATGTCTTGAGGTAACTTGTATTTGTTAGCTTATTATTCTAGGTATTTCCCTTGTGAATAATGAGGTTAGCAATACAACAGTAATGATGGTATGATAGACATATCATCGTTGATAGGAAGTGACGTCATGCAAACCATATTGATAATCTATACTTGATTGATCACTTGATCATTACTTTACTTTCGAATGAAACTGTAGGCCGAGAATAACCTACTTGGTTCGGATGTTTGCTTGATTATTGATTAAAGCACATAGGTTGGGATTAACCTATATAATCAGATTGATCATTTGATTATTGATTTTATCTTTGATTGAAGTCATTTATTGTTGAAGGTTATACTTTTGATAGAAGTCATTTATTGTTGAAGGATATAACTTTGATTGAGGTCATTTATTGATGAGATTATACTTTTTGATGGGAGTAATTTATTGTTGAGATTACACTCTTGAATGGAGATTTTTATTGTTGAAATTGTACTTTTGAAATAGAATCATGAAATGTTGTGATGTTATGATTATCTGTATGGTTAATAGGTAAGATAGAGTTGCATTGAGATACTTAGCAACAATTTCAGTTTAATGAGTCATTGGGAAGGTTATTCCCGGGGTTAGGATAATCCACGGGAAAGGGGATAACCTTAGAATAGAATGCCAATGGTCAATACAAATCAAGCAATTTTAGTGGTGAATATAGATGACCCTCACTCAAAGTACTAGGTGTTGAATCTTTGGCCAAAGTAGTGTAGGTAGCCATTGTCTACACTATCAATTCATTGTGATCCAAGTACATACTAGGCTGAGAATATCATAGAAATAGAGGTAGACTTTATGTAAGCTTTAGATATGTAGGACATATCACTATACTCAAGAAAGGCTACATGAAGGATGAGGTTACCAAACCAATCTCTTCATCGAAGGGAGGGCCATCTTACCAAGTTTGATAGATGTGTGGGGGACCACAATAAGTTCATGGTTGGTAGAAAAGTGCTTTAGTGATGCTTCTCCTCATGCAATTAGCGGCCAAGATTTGGGAGGAGGACATTTTGGACCATTGGTATTTCTAATTCAAGAATTGAAGATGTACACACCAGTATTGGGGACAACTAGAAGGTATGCACCAAGGAAAGGGGACATCTAGAATGTATGCACCAATGTTGGGACATTTGTAATAGTTTGCATTTCTAGTTCATGTTAGCTTGTTGAAGCTACACATATAATCATGTATCCATCTATATGGAAATTGTAAATGAGAAATGTTATCTTGAATATATTTATGTAAAGTGAAATCATACTTATATTATTGAAAAGATTCTTTAAATATGCAATGGAAAAGTTTGGATAGGTTATGTTTCAAATGGTGCATATATTATGGAAAAGAAAAGAAAAGAAATTACCGCTCATTAGATTTGATGCATAAACCATTCACTTATGGGTAAATCATAGAAAAATTACTAGGTAGAACAATGGACATGTTACACATGGTATTAGAGCTACCAAGTTCAGCTCTGAAACCTATGAGCTCATTATGTTAGTGATACGTAAACCTTATTTGAAGTTAATGGATGAAAGGTTCTTATGCCAAGATGGCAAGAGGAAAAGAACAAAGTGGAAACAAAAAGGGAAGTTAAGATTCTTGAAAACTTGTTTAAGTATGGGACTAGGATAGAGTCGTCCGTGGAGTTGAAAAATCCTAAACCAACAACTCATTAAGATACTCCTTTGGATTGCAAAAGATTATGCAACTAGGTTTGATAGGAAGGGTATGGAGGATTACTAATGAGTACCTTCACCCTACGAGATAGTTTAAATGACTCAAAGGGATAGAAAGAATTGAATTAATTCCCCTTATTGATAGTAACTTGTAGATGCGAAGAGTCAAGGATTTTGGGATTAAGGATACTGTGAAGCTATAAGTATGCTTTATGAAAAGGAACTAATTGATAGCATAAATTGGAAACTTAGTTGAAGTAGAAAGACAATATTTTGTGAAATAAAATCAACAAGAGAGGTATCAGGAGGCAAGATAACCCTTGATAGACCTGATTTAGTACAAGGTTGAAATCTTGCAATGATAATCAAATTCAAGAGTGAAAATTGATACCTTAGAATAAGGGTAGAGACCAAAATGGTCAGAAAAAGAAGCAACCTAACTAGAATAAAAGTTGACATGATTCCACAAACCAAGATAGGTAAGGTCAATTTGGAGTTCTGATTAAAAACAAGGAAAAGAAACCGAACAACTTTAGAGTGTCTAAGGTTATGAGAAAATTAAATTACCGAGAATTGGGACAAAATCACTTGGAAAGATGATTTCAAGTTAGAAACTTAAAAAAAGTAAATCGGACTAGTCCAACAAGGGCTCGGTTAGAACATAGTTTGGTTGAAGTTCAAAACAAACTTACCAACTTGTCAACAAAAGTAAACTTATGTTTAAATGTTCCAATGAATATGGTTAAAAAGGATATTAGTATACATGGAAAAGAGAATTGAAATACTGAGCATTTCTTAGCTTGTAAGTTGTTGATTATCCATTAGATCTCATTATAGTGGATCCAACTGATGATTCTGAGAGATGGGAAGGCGATGATAAATCCAATTTTGGAAATGGAAAATTATATTCAAGGTATACCAAGGCGGGTAAGAAAGGCAAGCAAAATTCATTCAAAAACCAACAACAAGAATGATAAATTAATTCAATTTGGAGAGAGTGGATGATTGTTAAGAGTCCAACTTTAGATGATCTAATGTCTTGGAAACACTAAGGGGGAAAGAGGGAGAGTATATGTACTTAGATAAGTACCCTTTCCAATTAGGTTTAATGTTGCATCTCCATTAGGAGAGAATTTTTAACCAAAGTCTTGAACTCAATGACCACAACAAGGTTGGTAAAGTAAAGAGGTTAAGGTATTGGAATTATTGGAGAAAGGTAGTGGAAAGTTCAAGGCTTATGACCAAAGAGAAAGAAATATTTACAATGTAATTTTATACATCAATTGATAAATTTGGAAAAGATAGGCAGTATGCTAAATCATGGAAGGAAAGATTATCGCCTATGCAATTGAAAAGGGAAGATTTATGAACTCATGATTTTGAGTTATCAAAAAATGATCATGCTTGGTAACTATGTATACATTAATTGTTGATATCTTTTGGAAGATACTATCAACCCACATGATTTAACAAGAAATATTACTCAACTAGTATAAAATGCTCATCAAAAGAGATAGATTGAGTTGAAAATCATATTACAACTTTGGGAATGCTTTAAGGATGAAAGAAATTCAAGTTATGGATGTCATATGATGAAGGAGTTTTATCTCTGCAAAAATATCCAATTATTATATTTCAAGGATCAAATGAGCATAAGTCCATGGAAGAATTTTTCACTAAGTTGGGATGGGCTACTATGCATTAGAGGAAGAACCTATGTACCAAAATTTGGGAGATGAAGTAATGAAATGAGGTAAATTGATCTCATATTCAAGAGACACAGGAATGAATTTTTTTTTTTTGGATGAGGAACCACTATAATCTAGAAGGGGATAGAGTAAGATGTTGCAAGATATGTAGCAAGTAGTTGTCCAGTATGCTAGAGGATGAAGATAGGATGTCGTCAATGGAAAGACTAGTATACTCTCAGGGAATTCCATAAAGGAAGTGGTAGATCATAAGAATAGTTTTGATCTTTTGTATGTCAATAGAACTAACATAATGTTATGGTGGATAGACTCACCAAGGTAACCAATTTTGATTGGAAATTTTGAATTATAGGATATCAGTCCTAAACAACAAATTGTGTAAAGCAACTTCTTAATATCCATGAGAAGGTTATCTCAGATGGGAACAAGCAAGTAATGTTAAGGTTTTCTGTAAACCATGATCATCTTATGAAAAATTCAATTGAATGAACGCTCAATTTATTACTTTAAGTTAGCCAATTAGGAAAAAGGGATAAACCGAATCTTGAAGGATTTGTGGAGTACTTTTATGATAACTCCTATCATTGAAATTTAATACGAGAAGAAGGGTTGAACTCCTAAAAGCTAGCAGAAGCTAGGAAATAGGATTACCCTTAGACCAAAAATGTTGTCATAATGGAATAGTAGATCGAAGGGATCAAGGAAAAACATTGTTGATACAAAGCTTGAGTTATGAAGCAGTATTATTATGCTTAAGGTAAATGGTTGTGTCAATGATGGACAATCTCAGCTTCTGAGATTTCCAATGTTGTAAAGATCAAAGGGAAGGATGGGACCCATGGTGTAGTGTGCAATACACCGACATTCCTTTTCCACTTGGGTACACTAAGGATAATTGTATTAGCCAACAAGAACTAGTTTATTTTCTAGTCACTATGGTATAGGTGTCATATAGGATACAGTTACTATTGTACTTGTGATGTACATATGAATTAATATAATTATGATGTATAGTTCTTTAAAGGGAAGGTATGCGTGAAGCACACAAGTTCTCCCCACACATTAGCACAGTCACTCAGTGCAAGGTCCAGGAATGACAAGAATGCAAGGGGTCGTGCTATGAGGGAAGATTAATTGGAAATATACTTATTTCCTGCGTGAATTGGAAAATGGAAAGTAAAACCTTTATTTAACTTTATTTATATGTTTAGTGCTTTAAATCATCAGGGATGATGATTCACAAGGGGGGAAGTATGTTACACCCCATCTCTTAGTTACTAGGTTACTTTTACCTTGTAAGTAAATATGATGATAAATGTTTATCAGAACTTTAATATGTTCAATAGGAGAATGAAATACTGGAATATGTATTGTGATGTTATTGCTTTTGAAGGAATAATTATGTTTTATATTGATGGAAAATTTGCAATGAATGAATATGTATCGACAATGTGAATACGTAAATGCTTTGGCGATGCAAATGATTTATGATACTAATGGATTCCATATGAACGACTAACTACTGTTATGATGTACTAAGTTGAATGCGAGAACAGGTTCAAACCTCTAAAAGAGGAGAAGTATCACTTAGGACAAGAACTTGGTCTAGTAACCTTTAATTCAACCCAACTAAGCATACACACACTCACACCGTAGTTGATCAAGTAGAGTTAGCTTAGGAAATGGTAAGTAACCTTTTGTCGGGGTTTGAGTATATTTTCTATTGGTATGTGGTCTTGGTCTTTGGATGTCCCTGACTGGGAAAATGTGGTTGAGTCTTTATGTCAAGTGAAAGTTCTTCTTTGTGTGTACATATTTATATGCTAATCGATGAAGTGTATACACTTCGTCTATGTACATTGATTGATGAATATATGAGTATATGTGCTTAAGTATGGATGATAAAATAATATTATATATATAATTATATTAATGCATGTGTATACTGTTATGTTAACATAATGTATATATAGATATATGTATATATGTATATATATGTATGATTATTTTAACATATGTTATATATACATATATGTATCGATTGATAATCAACACATTTTATAATCATGGAGATATATTTAAATATTGAACCATGACTTTATGTTTTATATATATATATATATAAAATAAATAATAATATTATAATATATATTATATATATATAATATGAATTGTATTTTAAAATATTTGCCAAGGTAAATATAGCACTCATATCTAGTGTGGGTTGTGAGTTAGATAAGGCTTGTTAAATCCATTCAATATAATATTGAAAGTTCCTTGTGTTGAAACATAGCGCAGGCCTTGCAAAGGCCGATGGTTTAGATAGAAGCCAACTTATTAAAAATGAAAGGTTGCGCTTATATATAGCGCATAAGAAGAAAAGCTTATGCACAACACATAAGTACAATATGTATTGTCTAGTAAATGAAATTAAAGGAGAATGATGTGAATGCAATATCAAAGGATGGTAAAAGCGCTTAATACTAGTGATGAAATGAGTTAATGTTGCATAAGAATAAAGCACGTGAGTGAGGTGAAAATAATGTTGTGCATATATAGCGCTTATAAGAAGGATAGTAAGCAAAGTGCATAAGCACTATAAATGCAAATTCAATGAACTTGAACGTTGCGTATAAGCTTGTAAAACTTTGCTAAGTGAATAAAAATAGAGGCAAAATTCAAGTAGAAGTCTATTTGTTGCAGATAGATAAACTCACACACAAGTATAAAGGTGTGTAGGTGTAGTGCCTTCATAGAAAACCAGTAGAATTCTATCACAAAGTGCATAAGCATATAAAGAAGAGTTTAAATGCAATGCTATAAGGGTGAGTATAAGTTAATATAAGTCTTCTAAACCACTAGATATGTCAACTCAATCCATGTAGTGTTGGCAGAAATATAAGAAGGAATTTGTTATGCAAACCAAATAGGAAACTTGCTATTGATCTTTTTGTTCATTTGACTCAGTAAAAGAGTCTTGTTGTCCCTTGAAACAAATCAACTCTTCCATTTGAATGGTGAGGACTATTATGTTTTTCATACATGTAAGTTAGTTTGATGAGTTGTTGCATGTGGTTAGAAAGGTGGCAAAAGTATGAGATTTTTTGTAGCCTTTAGTTGCTCACACTTTAGTATATATATAGAGGTGCTCATTCTACCATTTGCTACATTTCTCATTATTTTTACTCTATTGTTATTCCGCTACAATTTCTATGCTAGTGAGTTGAGAGCTTGAGAGTTAGGGAGTTGCTTTACTATTTTGCATTTTTTATTGTCGAGAGATTTGGTGAGAGGTTAGAAGAAGGAATTAAATTGATCTTGGAGGAAGTGTCAAGTGGGCTTGAGGAATTGAGCTAGGAAGGGAGTTTAATCAATTGGAGCTTTTACATAGGCATGCTAGTTTCTATACCTTTGTCTTTTATGTTGGAAAGGTTAAATAGCTTTGATTACTATGTTGGAAAGGAATGGTTTTGAGTATGTTGTGATGCTTCGTTATGCTTGCATTTCCTTGGTTGTTTCTTGCTTTGGTGGAACCTATCTATTGGTTTAATACTTTTATATACCCTATATGGGAAGTTAGATGATGGAGTTTCTATTTAGACTATACGTAGTCATTCTATACTATGTGTATGTAGAATGAAAGGTGAAATGTGGTTTATATCGATTTCTTGAGGTAACTTGTATTTGTTAGCTTATTATGTTAGGTAAACCCTTGTGAATAATGAGTTTTTCAATATAATGATAATGATGGTATGATAAATATATCGTTGTCGATAGGAAGTGGCATCACTCAAACCATATTGATAATCTATACTTGATTGATCACTTGATCATTACTTTACTTTCAAATGAAACCCTAGGTTGAGAATAACCTACTTGGTTGGGATGTTTACTTGATTATTGATTAAAGCATAGGTTGTGATTAACCTATATAATCGGATTGATCATTTGATTGTTGATTTTATCTTTGATTGAAGTCATTTATTGTTAAAGGATATACTTTTGATAGAAGTCATTTATTGTTGAAGGATATACTTTTGATTGAGGTCATTTATTGATGAGATTATACTTTTTGATGGGAGTCATTTATTATTGAGATTACACTCTTGAATGGAGACTTTTATTGTTGATATTGTAATTTTGAAATAGAATCACTAAATGTTGTGACGTTATAATTATCTGTACGGTTAATTGGTAAGATAGAGTTGCTTTGAGATACTTAGTAACAATGTCAATTTAATATGATTCAATGGGAAGGTTATTCCTGGGGTTAGGATAATCCACGAGAAATGAGATAACCTTAGAATAGAATACTAATGGTCAATACAAATCGAGCAATTTTAGTGGTGAATATAGATGACCCTCACTCGAAGTACTACGTGTTGAATCTTTGGCCAAAGTAGTGTAGGTAGCCATTGTCTACACTATCAATTCACTATGATCGAAGTACATACTAGGCTGAGAATATCATAGAAATAGAGGTGGAATTTATGGTAAGCTCTAGATATGTAAGACACATCACTATGCTCAGGAAAGGCTACATGAAGGATGAGGTTACCAAACCACTCTCTTTTTCGAAGGGAGATCCATCTTACCAAGTTTGGTAGATGTGTGGGACTACAATAAGTCCATGGTTGGTAGAAAAGTGCTTGAGTGATGCTTCTCCTCATGTAGTTGGCGGCCAAGATTTGGAAGGAGGACATTCTGGACCATTGGTATTTCTAATTCAATAATTGAAGTTGTATGTGCCAGTATTGGGAACAACTAGAAGGTATGCACCAAGGAAAGGGGACATTTAGAATGTATGCACCAATGTTGGGACATCTGTAATGTTGATGGTCAAAAATAACACAACAATGTTAAAATAGAATATTGCTACTCTACTTCTCCTAAAAAAGACAAATAATCTAAAACTATCTATCTTCCAAGGTCTCGGTAGTTGGTTCTCAATTGTACTATTGTCATTCAGTGGCATATGTAATTGTAATGTTCAAGGGGCCTGCTAGTAAAGAATACAAACTGCATAATATGAACTAATCTAATGTTTGGGGTGGTAAATAAGCAACAAAAGATAGAATAGGGCTTAGGACAACAAAGAATAAATGCAAATTTCCTTTAATCCAGACATTTAAACTTCATAATGAGCATTTCTTCAACTAACTAGAACCATAAAATGACACAATCAATAAAATAATCTATACCATTGCATTCATCAACAGTGCAAATTTAAGACGTACAACCATTCATCATAATTTTTTTAAAAAAACTTCATTTTAAATAAGGAAACATCACCAGCTCATTGCTAAAATTCATAGATCAATAGATATAAAAAGATCTCATTCACATATAACTTAATGAAATAGTTTCAGATTTAGAATATTCTATTGATTTTCATCAAATAAGAGAAATTTACGCACAACAAAACTCACTGTCATACATATAACTATTGTTCATCAACATTATCATTAAATTAACAAACTTCTGAAAATAACATAAACTGCATTAAAACTGTAAAAAGTGTTTCTAAGTATCTTTGCATAAAAGTTGTAAAAGATCCTAAAAAAGTTGTAAATACTATCATAAATCTCTTTGAGGTAGCCAATCTTGACTTCAATCATCTGACCTTTACAAAATGGAGAGAAATTCTACATATAGACAGTTTCAACACTAATTCCTCTCATTAAAAACTAAGATCCACAATTCGGGGCTTTAGATCCACAATTGTAGGGACTATAGTATTTGTCTCTGCTATAATTGTTGAAGTTGAACAAGTGTGCTAGCTGCTCCTTCAACCAAAATTTGAACTTAGTCTTTACTTAGATTGTTTCCCACTACCAGGAATCATTCCTGACTTGCCAGCTCTAACCCCTAGTCGTCCCTTTACTCCAAACTCATCCAAAAAGGAACTATTGTTTGAAAGATAAAAAAAAAATTAATTTTATTTGTCACCTTCATGCTGGCCCCCATGGTATTCATCATAATTAGCAAGAATTTATTTCGTTGTATCATCATCTGGTCCATCGACATAGTCAACCTTGAATTTTGATTCTTCAAATTTCTTCTTTATTGTATCCACGGTTACCTTCATTTGACCAACATCCTTGGCTTCCCACCACAGGTCACCTCTAAGTTCCAACAATCTATCCATGAGTGGTGACTCAGCCATATCTCCTTTTTTTAGCATTCCATTCATTTGTTCCTCCCATGCATCCTTGATATCTCCCAATGATTCGAGTCTTTGATCTAGAGGTGAATCTTTATCAATGAACCTTGAAACAATTTCTTCAAATATACCATTATGCTCAAATATCTCATGAACATTCTTGAGCATAATTACCCTATGTTCAATAAGAGTTTGTGACTGAAAAGTAGATATCTGAATAGTCTTTGCATAGTATCCAAAATTTTCATCACCCAAAATCTGGGACTAGACGAGCTCCTTATCAGAAATCTTGTCAATTTCCCTAAGCTTTCCCAAATATTCTCTAAGCTTTTCCTCTTCTTCCCGCCATTTCTTCATAACTGCTTCTATAGTTTTGACTAATTTCAGCCCCCTCTAATAATACTTAAAACCATCCTCTAAAAACTTATCCATATCACTTTAAAGGTATTAAGCCAATTATCAACCCATGTGGCTTTCTTTTTCATTTCAATCAAACCATCTACCTCTTTTCTACTCATTAAAATAGGGATCTTCAATGGTGCAAGCTGCTCAGGAGTAGATGACATTAACTCCTTCAAGAAATCTTTCATTTTAACAATTTGAGCTTTAAGCTCATCCTTAGCTTGCTTATCTTTAATTAACCTGGACTTGGTAGTAGTAGTAAAAATATCAATTAAATTTATTTGTTCACTTCTAGTGTGCCTTCCCAGATTAACAGTACTTATATGATAATCTTCTGGTTGCAATTCTATGTAATCATTGTCAGCAATTGGAGTGGAAATTTTAGCTACCAGATCTCCTTTATCTGTGAGTTTGGTTGAATGCACTGCACAGGCCTTCTTCTTTGCCTTTACTTTGTCAATTTCTACCCTCATATCATCCCACATTACTGGTTGGAATTGTACTTGTTGCCTCTTCTTTAGATTCAGTTTCATCCAAGTGGGTGTAGTTGGCTGAGTGGCTACTTGTTGAAATCTAGGAGGTGTACTAGATGGAGGTGTAGAAGAAATAACTCCAATTGTTTTCTAAGAAGCATATTTTTGAAGCTCTTCTTGCTCCTTTTCCAATATTTCCTACTCCTTCCTTTCATTCTCAACTTTTATCTCTTCTATCCTCCTCATTTCTTCCTCTCGTTTTGTAGCCTTTTATTCATCTTTCAGCCTTTGCTGCTCTAATTCCTTAGTTCAAAGCTCCTCCTCTGCAGTCTTTTCTTGTGCAACTTTCCTTTCCAGTTCCAAGGTCTCATCCTCTGCCTTCTTCCATGCTTCAGCTTCTTCCATTTCACGAGCTAACTCCTCAAATTTCCTTTTTTGTTCCTCTTCTTCTTTTGCTGCTCATTCATCCGCTAGCTTTTGAGCACCTTCCATAAATTCTTGTTGTTCTTTCTTCGTCAGTACATCATTCAATTCCATTTTTGCACTATGTAGACTACCAACTTCAAATTCAACTCCTTCTCCTCTTGGTTCCTCTTCAACCTTTTTCAAATACTCCTCCCATTCAGGCGCTTCTCCCTCTTGGGGTGGAGTTCTTTCAAAATTTGAGGAGATATCTTGATCATTAACCTCAACATGTCCCTCTTCTGCAATAATTGGTGCTCCCAAAGTTAATGGTACCGTAGGAGCACTTCCCACAGCTTGTGGAGGAACAACAATCGGTCTCTCCACAAAACTCTCCTCACTAGGGTGAACAACAGCCAAAGGTACAACAACAAAACCTGAAGTAACACCCACAAAAAATACCTCATAAGTAACCTTTTCTTTACGCAAAGAATCATCAAGCTTCTGTAAGGAAGTTTCTTCTTTTGTTTGTGGAGGCTCTTCAGTGGCTACCTCTACCATTGCAACACCTTTCTTTAATCTTTTATACTATTTGGTTTTTGTAGAAGAAGTGGGTTCACTGCTGGAACTTCTTTTCTTTGTCACCCTACCCCTTGGTCGTTTCAACCAGAGTTCTATCCACTTCAAGCTCTTGTTTATCACTACCCGTGACACTTTTCCGATCTTAGTCTCTTCTTTCTCTACCCAATTGATAGGCGGTAGGGTTTTTGTAGCCACTTGATCAATATCATATTGGGGATCAAGGGTGATCCCATCATCTATAGCGTCTTCAAGAATATTAGGTTTGATATCAAAATCCCTCATTTGGGGAATTGTTAACCTCTCATAACCTCTTCTCCATACCTCAAACTGATCCTGAAGGTTAGCCCAAAAATCCTCAAGAAGATGAACATGATGATTAAAATGAGAAGAGTAAAGTGCATACATTTTCTTCTTAGGATCAAAATTCTTTCTAGAAATATTTTGTTGGAAATTTAAATACTCGAATTCCTCAGTTGTTTTAGCCATGATTAATGAAGAACAAGAATAAAATCCCAATTCCAAGGGAAAAGAATGTGCACTAGTCATGTGTTGTGAAGAGAAAATTGCATTCACTTCTACAACTTGCATGAAAAATTCCATTAAAACCCACCTATTGCCACAACACCTCGGCAATTTAAACAGATGACCATCAAAACCAAACAATCTGAAATAAGTTGACCTGGGGTATTGAATGAACCAACACCCCCATTCCTGAATGAATTCCATAGCTTCCTGGGACAATCTGAAACCTATGTCCCCTATGAGCTGATTTATAATGACATACAAAAAAGAATCATTTACTCTTTTGAAGTGCTTTTCTGATTCCTTAATCTCCAATTTCTCATAGTGTTCCCAAACCTTCTTTTGATCCGGGCCTTCTTCCATTGACCCTACAGTATTTAGCCCAGGAAACCTTCCAATCCTTGTTGCACAATATATAACATAAGAAGATATATAAAATGTCTTGTTCTGTGCTACCTGGAGAAGCTAGGCATGAATATTATCTGATATGATTTGCCTCCAATCCAAATGTTGTTTTCCCTCTATAATCAACTAGATAAAAGGAAACATCCAGTGTTAAAAAATGCGAGAGTTTGACTTTCCAAATGCTTTGGCCAGTAGTGTGATAATATCTCCTATGTCTTGAGAGAAATCTGACCTCTTAGGATTGGGTGGCAACTTCTTTACTGACTTTTCTCCTTTTTCTTGATGAGATACTTATTTCCCTCCACATATTTGTTTCATAGCTCAAGTGCCTTATCCTCAATCATCATCTTCACATTATGGTAAGGGGGAGGTCAAAGACAAGTCTAATAATGGCTAGAGTTAAATCTATAATAGCATTGCCCTGAGCATCAATACATTTTCTCTGAGTAGGGTTCTATGACTGTGCAACTGTTAGGATGAACTCAGGGCATTGCACTACGATAAGAAAGCAAGCTACATGAGCTAGTCCTGACTCTACAATCCTTTTTTCTCTCGGAGCAACATCCTTTGAAAATGTATCTTTGATGAACTGATCCAAATCCATATGTCCCACCAATGTGTCAGTTATTTCTGCAACTTGAGAATCAAACTTGGATGGAACTGGATTCCCTTGATATTTATACTTCATTGTGTAGGGTAATTGTTCTGGTTTCAATCTCTTGGCTTAGGCCCTCTTTGATGTTTCCTTAGATGTTCCCTTAGCTGGCAGTCCCTTAGTAGGTATCTCTTCCTCAAAGTCATACATTGGTTAAATATCTTGCACTACTGACCATCATTAGATACAAAAGAAACATACGAATAACATCATAACACCGGCCTTCACCATAAATCAACATCAAGTCAGGAATAATTCAATTTAATAAGTTAATTAGATCATTTTCGGGCTTCAGGCTCAAAATAGTACCAAGGACTTAGTCAATTTTATGCATGAATTGAGTTATGTCGGGAGTCAGGAATAGGTCATGGACATGCACCTAACCTATGTTTATGAAAGGAATTTCAATACCATTCCTTAATCCAACCCCGTAATGTTCAAGAATCGGGACCAGGTTTGGGTTTGGGTTGTGGATCAACACCTAGACATATGATGGAAAACAAGTTAAGTATTGACCTACATTCTGATCCCGCAAATGTGATCGGGGGTCAAGATTGGGTCATCATTTTGAACCTGACCTTCGTTCAAAGAAGTTTAGTGTCATCTTAGAGTTTGACCCCGTAGTGTTCAAGAATCATGATCGGGTTTAGGTCTTGGCTCAACACTTAGACAATTAATAGTAAACAAGTGGGGAATCAACCCATGGTCTGATCCTGCAATGTGACCAGGAGCCGGGACCAAGTCGTGCCCAAGCACTAGACCTATCCAAAAGGGAGAAGTGTAAGTAAATTCCAAATTTTTGAACCTGGTTAGATATTAGGTGTCGAGACCAGGTCATCGTCAGGTCAAGTCCCAAAATCCATAATGGGAGTGCGTCAAGTTTAAGTCTTGATCCTAAAAATACTTCAAGAATCAAGATTGAGATATTGTTAGGTCCATGTACCAACTGGTGAGCTAAAGGTTCGATCTTGAAACAACTCCCAACCCCAATGGTAAATCAAGGGTCAGGCATGAGACTTTGGAGAACACTTCATCAATAAATTTAAACCAGACTCACGAAGCCGGTTCAACCCCTAATCTCGATAGTAATGTGGGGATCAGACAAGTGAAAGAACTGATACCAAGGAGTACACAAACCTAAGTGTTTGCTTGATTCTCGACCCTGACACAAGAAGGTGATGGATAGTGAATGTGATATCAAATATGACAGTTTCCAAGAATATGCCTTCAAGACTGGGTTGTGTTGTGGATCAAAAACTTTGGATTAAAACGGTTGGGAATTCAAAATTGATAATTTAAAAACTAGCCCCACCCTAAAGTAGAGTGAAACCCTAGAAAACTAAGGCACATCGAGATGAACTATCTGTTGGTATGTGGCAACTGATCATGCTATACTGTATAGCCCATGGTATACTGTACACCCCGGCCCCCCGTCCTCGTTGGGGTCCAGGGTCGGGCTGGGCCCCAGGTGGGGGTTCGGGGGTGGCAGAACCGAAAAAAAATTTGCCATTTTTTTTTTCGCGTCGTCAGTGAAAAAGGAAAAATCTCTGAAAAAGAAAGAAAACCAACTTTGTAAAACCCTAATTCTAGAAGCTTCTAAAAGCTTGTTAAAAGGGGTTGGAATGGGGGATACAGTATGAGGAAAAACGTGATTATTCGCAAGATTGTAATAGGTTTTGCACTAGATAATAAAAGTATTGGATGGTTGCGGTTTGGTGGATATAGCCCAGATTGGGTGAACCACGTTAAATTCTTTGTGTTATGATTTATTCTGTGTATGTTTTAGTTTCTCTGTTTATTATTTAAATCTGCATTTAATTGTTAGATATTTGCCATCTCTAACCCTAACACTATCCTATGACTAAAAGACACGACAATGACACCAAAACACAAAAGAACACATAATGAGCCCAACATGGGTTCAAATGTGAGGGAAAATGTACCAAAAAAAGGTACAGGAAAAAACATAGAGAAGAAAAAGAAATGAAACCGAATGAAGAAAACAAACGAAAACAAGGGAAAGAAAACAAGAATGAGGGAAAGAACAAGCAACCAAAATGGAAAGAAAAACAAGAAAATGAGGACAAAATGGACAAAAGAACACCTACCTTCAAATGCGCCTAAGAATTCTAGCAACACATTGACAAATTGCGGTGAGCTCCTGAAAACCTAGCTATTCATCTCTCTCGTTCTCATCTCCAAACTCCTAAAAGTAGAATGGACAGAAATCGAGGAACAATGAGGTTTAAAAAAGCATTCACGTGTGCGAGCAGTTATGGCATTAATGGCAGGTTCGGCAAGTCTCAGAATTCGAGCAGATTCATAAATACCAGGCACGGGAAAGAAGGTAAGTGGAAATTAGGACCCGGACATGGACCAAGACTAAACCCTCAATAGGTGCAAAGTTCAATCAAAATCCCGCGACCCGAACCGGACAAACAAAAGAAACAACACGAGGACCGGGATCAAGACTCCGGAAGGAATGAGAACTTTGAAGAGCTCAAAGTTTAGTCACAGCCCCAAGTTTGATCCTGAAAGAATAAAACAAAAACCGGGATCGAGGTAGGAAAAGGAACCAAAACTTTCAAAAGATGCAAATTTTAAGTCACATTTCAAGACTCGATCCCACATTGAACAGAGACATGAAAAGAGGTCAGACCCCGAGATCGGGTTAGAAATAGGAACAAGAACTTTGCAAAGTTCTTGGTGTTGTTTTTGGCCTATAACTTGACTCCAATAGGAACAAAACACACAAGGAAAAAAGGAATCCGGGATTGGGGTACGAACAGAAACTAGCACCCCACAAAAACAAGTGCCAGTGCCAACACGCGACTTGAACCTGAAAGAGCGTAGAAAAAAGAACAAGGCAAGAGAAGGGAACGGGGGCGGGGCAGGAACAAGGCCTGAAACCTTATGAAAAGGAACAAGTGTATGTTCCTTCCCGTGACCCGAGCCCACAAAACAAAAGAAACAAGGACTTGGGAGGAAAAAGAACAACTCCTAAGACCCGAACAAGAACACCAAGGAAACACAAACACAAGGGGGACCCATTTTGACCAAAAAAATGGGGTGGTTATCTAAGGCATAACAATTGGTGACTCAGATGGGAAAATGGTTTACCCATTTTCAAGATTCTGAAGAATTTGGTCACTCAAAACCTCTGATTCATGAACATTTTAACTTGAGTATGATTAGTTATGGAAAACAAGGTTGAGTTAGAATCTCAAACATAAGTCAACAATAACCACTTCGAATTTGAGTGTGTGCATGTATGTTGCATCCCTTTCCATAAAGGTTCTTCCTACCCCTGAATAACTATATTTAAGATTCAGGCTTCATGAGGTGAATCCTTCTAACTGTTGTGCAATGATATCCTGGGTATTGCTCTGCTGCCAACCAAGCATCTATAGCCCCGATGGAGATACCTCTAGTTCTCTCAAAGCATTGCTCTACTACCAGCCAGGCATCCATAGCCCCGATAGAGATGATTGAATTACCCTTCTCATATTGAGTTTTTCCATCATTTAATGGTTATCTTTTCTTTCCTTTTATATAGGCTTATTTGAATAAATTATTTTTCATCTTTTTCTCAATACTTAGATATATCATCCTAAAATTTGGGTTGAGAACTACAATGGGTCTCATAACAATGTCAGGACTTGGATTTTTCACCCAAATCTAGAATACAATTACCCTAAGACAAATAGGCCTTCATGTAAACAAATGTTTCTATCTATTTCATGACAAATTCAGTCGTGGTTTATGAGATTACTTACAATATACCTGTTTATTCTTAACCTTTTAGGCTATTATTAAAAAGAACAAAGACACAAGTTTTGAAACAAAAAAAATTCGTAGACATACCTGAAAATACCTAAACCAATTTATCTCCTGGTACCCTCAGTATACATTGAATAACCATTCTGAATTCCAAAATGGAGCAAAATGGAGGTCACCCAGAAACAAGAGAACGGAAACACAAACAACAACAACAACAACAAAACAAACAAACAAACTAGAAAATAACTAATTACATATATACAACCAAACAGAGCATCAAACCCTCATGGGCCAAAATAATGTTTTAGAAACTACCCATTGATAGGTAATGGAATAGGTTCTCCCGTTAAAGTACTCAACTGAAAGGCATTCTCGCCCAAGATTTTAGCGATCTGATATGGACCCAACCAAAGTCATTCAAACTTTTGGTGGTCCCCTTTATTTTCCCTGGCCTTATCCCACAATAGCACAAGGTTTGATATTCTAAAAGCTTTGATTTTTTCACTTTTGTCAAACCAATGTTTGACAACAGCCTAATGTTTGGAAAATTGTTGTAAAGCAGCATCTCTTTGTTCCTCCAGATTCAGTAAACTGGTTATTCTAACTTCTATCCTATCATCATTTGAGTAATACTCTTGCATAAACCTAAGAACAGGTATCTGTAGATGGATAGGAAAGATTGGGTCTTGGCCATAGACTAACTTAAATGGCGAGTTTCCTAAGGCGGCCTTGATTCAAGTTCTATCTACCCATAAGGAAAATCTCAGCTGAGTGTGCCAATCCCTAGGATTACTTTCTAACAGCTTCTTAATTACTTCCAACAAATTTTTATTAGTAGACTCAGCTACTCCATTCCCCTATGGGTAGTAATTAGAAGAATATTTTAACACAGTTTTATGCTCATATGCCCATTGAATTAATTCTGCAGAAGAAAAAGCAGGGCCATTATCACATACCAGGGAAAATGGTACTCTAAACCTGGTAATGATGCATTCATTAAGGAATTTGATGACAACATCTATGGTTATATTCTTACAAGGTTGATTCTCAGTCAAGTGCGTACAATAATCGGTTGCCGTCAAAATAAATTTGTGACCTGCAGATGAATTCAGATGAATTACCCTGAAAAAATCTAATGCCCATTGGGAAAATAGTCTTACCTCATATACCGGTTATAGGGGCATTGTCGGGCTGTGTTCGCTAGATGGGGAAGTATAACATGTACGACATGTCCTCACATGTTGGTGAGCATCGTGGAACACATGGGGCCAATAGTAACCCGATCTCATAATTTGGTGTGCCATGGAATTAGCAGAACCATGTCTAGCATGAAATTTCAATATGGCTTGTTTCGCTTGCTATTGATCAAGGCAATGTAGATAGATGCCCTCAAAGTTTCTTCGGTAAAAATCTCCCCCTTTGAGCATGTAATGGGAACTCTTCAGCCTCAGTGCTCTCCTCTGAGTGGCATTTATTCCATTTGGGCACTTTTTATTTAGCAACAAAAAGATCAAATCTGCATACCAAGGATCACCTGTAAATGATTGCACAGTGTATTGTTGACAAGTAATTTTGGTATCAACGTCTACCATAGCTTTGGATAATCCTTGTCCTCTGACTAGCTTCATCAAATGGATTTGCAAGGTCAAATTCTTGTAAGATTTCCATCCACTTTCCTCATCTCTCCCCCAGTGCACTTTGCATAAGAAGGGACTTTACAGTAGGGTCAGGAACTATAGCAGTGATTTGACTACAGAGGATATAGTGTCAGAACTTCTTGATTGCTCGTACCAGTGCAAAAGCCTATTTCTCTAGAGGTGGATATCTAACTTTAGCATTTTTGAATGAAGAACTCATAAAATCAATTAGCCTTTCATCCCCTTCACCTTTCCGCTGTGTCAATACAACAACACAAGAATGATCAGATGCAAAAGAATATATATAAAAAGGCTTTAGATAATCAGGGCTAGTTAGAACCAATGCCTCTAAAATAGACTGTTTAATCTATGAGAATGAAAATTTAGCCTCATTACTCCACTCAATCTTAGCATCCTTCATCATTTCATTGAGGGGTTTGACAATCTCTGCAAACCCAGTTATGAATTTCTGCACAAATTTTATCTTCCCAAAAAAGGACCTTATCTCCTTTTTACTATTGGGCATGGTCAATTTCAAAATGGATTCCACTTTGTCTGGGTCAATTGAAATTCCCCTCTCTAATATTATGTGGCCCAATAATTTCCCTTCTGAAACTCCGAACACACACTTCTTTAGATTAAGGGAGACACCATAGCTTATGCACTTTCTAAGGACCTTTGACAGATCTGTAGCATGGTCTTTTTTGTTCTTAGAAAACATAGTCAAATCATCCATATATATGATAATGCACTTACCTAGCAAGTCCTTAAATTCCACATCCATCACGTGTTGAAAGGTGGCTCCAGTGTTAATAAGACCAAATGGCATCCTCTGGTAAGAAAATGTCCCCAACTTGGTAGTGAAGGCGGTCTTCATCCTATCCTCATAGTTAACCATCACCAGATTGTACTCTGAATATCCATCCAGGAATGACATCATTTTTGATCCATTCACTATTTGCAACACCTCATCAAGGGAAGGAAGATGGTAATTGTCTTTCTCAGAAGCTTTGTTAAGGTTTCTAAAGTCAATGCATAACCTAATTTCTCCACTCTTTTTACGAACAGGGACTAGATTAGCAACCCAAGTTGAATGCCTTACTAGAAAAATTATTCTTGTTGATAGCAACTTATGAACTTCCTTATGAATTAAGGGCTCAATCAGGGCATTCACTAGGCACTACTTTTGACATAAAGGTTTTGCTTCAGGTTTCAAGGGGATAGTGTGTGTTATTACCAAAGTATCGAAGGTTTTCAAGTCTTCGTACCCCAAGCAATTGCTGCTATGTTTACTTTCAACATTGTCAGGATTTTATCTTGAATGTGTTTGTGGAAATTTTTACCAATAAATAAATTTCTCTCAGGGCCTAAATCTGCCAAGTTAACTGACTCGTACTTTCATCCATTAGTATTAGTAGGTAGTTTTTCATGGGCTTGAGGATCAGAGTCGAAGATCCTCTCTAACGCTACCATTCCCTTAGGAATGTTGTTTGTTTCCAAGTTCATTATCCCTTCTGAGTCACATGTTTCTAGATCCCAATCTCCTTGATCTCTATCTGATTCATTGATAATTTGTCCTTCAAAGACATCTAAGCTCGCTAAGAAGGCCAGTATATGTTGGTCATCATCAAAGACCTAGAAATTCTTGACATTGTCTAGAATGGCTAGGATCAGGACTAGCTCCACTAAGAATCTTTTCAACTTAGAATCTTGCATGGGTTCCAAGGTACTAGCAGCAACAACAAGTGCATCTGCAATGTGGTTATCTTCTTTGAGAATCAATTTGATCCTGAAAGCATCAAAATCTTCTATCAGGTTCCATATCTTGTTCTTGTATGCAACTAGCCTCTTGTTATGGCATGTGTATTGACTACAAACCTGCTTGACGATGACCTCATAATCCCCCATGACTGTTAGAGTTGTAACCTTCTTCTAATGTGCAAACATCAATCCTTTGGCCAATGCTTCATACTCTGCCACATTATTTGTACAATCGAACTGCAATCTGTAAGAAGAAAAGTATGCTTTCCCTTTTGGGTTTTTTAATTCAACTCTAGCTCCACTCCCTATTTTAGACTTGGAACCATCAAATTTGAGGACCTACAATTGATCTTGGACTGGAAATTCTTTCTTAGGGTGAGCCAAAGGTAATTATTCACAAGAAATAGGTGGAAACTTGGACTGGTTTAGGACTTCTAGACATGGGGAGTGGTCTGAATAACGGTTGTCAGAAATTTCACTCAAATTTAGAACCTGTACAAACATTTCTTTCTAGATCTGATCTTGATCAGCGATTTTACAGTTGGTTATTGGTTTTAGCAACCCCTTTGGAATTGGAAGGTTGGCAAGGGTAGGTGTATTAAATAGTTCCTGAGACTCTGCAATCTCATTTCCCAAGGTAGAACATGAAACCTGAGTCTGTTTGGTTGGGGAAAGGACTTCTTCCTGTGTATTGTTGTTCCATGTCAACATAGTAGCATCTCTAGCCTCAAAGGAAAACTGATTGGGAGGTGTTTTGGGGTGACGCTCATAGGTTTCCATTGACTAATAGACATGGTTCAAAATGTCTACACAAGGTTGACATGTCAATTCAGAATGATTGGTAATGGATTCTGCACAAGTTAGGGAGTAGGAAACTCCATAGATCAACCTCTTCTCCCAGGACCAACCTATCTTGTTGCAACTTTCTAATCAAAACTTGTTGGTTGACAGTGGTCATTGGGTCACTGTGCTCTATAGGTTGTAGGCCATCAGGATTGAACATTGAAAAGGTCATGATTTCCTCTCTTCTATATACTCCAATCTCGGTCTCAAAGTAGGCTACCTCGTTAGGGAAATCATACTTAGTGATCATATGTTTGAGACGGGGCTCACTTTCAATCCTAATCTAGGTTGCTACCCCTTTCCATGGAAACCACATGTGTGAAAAGTACAAAGATAGATAACCCCCAATGCTTTTCATCAAGTCCCGGCTTAAAAGCACACCATATGTCTCAAGGATGTCAGCTACCTAGATATCCATATAAGTCTAGATCTGCGGGTCTAATCCAATCTATACATGTATGTTTTTTAGTTCTCCTACCACATTAACCTCAGTTTTCTCCAATTGTATTACTTTCTTATGAGTCTAAAGTGGATTTAGACCTAACTTTTTGTAAATTGAGAAAGGCATAACGTTACCTGAGGCCCCAAAATCCAAAAGACAATTATGTAGATTCTTCCCAAAAATTCTTAGGCTTAAAAGGAATGGAGGGGTTCCTATCTTACCTTTGTACAAGACCGCATTCATTTCATTAGTTGGAGTCACCTTATTCTTTCCTTTTGACTAATTTGCCTCTTCCAACGCTCTTAATACGATGTCGCATTGGGCAGGGCACCACTTTAGGATGTCAACGAATGACAATGAGGTCTTTTATTTCTGCTTTTCTGAAATAAAATTAAATTTTGTGTCATTTTTCATCTGATATTTAGGAACAAAAGATGAGTTACCTTTATTTTGAAATTCAGGTGAGCCTTTTGGTGGAGGCGGGTTGTTGTCAACATTCTGGTTAGGTGGAACCATAGTTTTTGGAGGGGCAGATATGGTGAATGAGCCTTTACTTTGATTCCTCTGGAAATGGACCCTTTTGGATTGGAAGGCTTGAGTGTCATATACATCCTCCTCTGGCTCATTTTCCTCTTGTTCAGGGAAAGGAGATCCTTCATCAAAGAGTTCATAAGCCTTGGCTATATCTATGGATCCACCATTCTTGTTAGGAGCACCTAGTAGTGGAGCATCAACTTGTGCAATCTTAACCATTTTCTCCATCTCGGGACAATTAACCTCATAATGTGTTGTAGTGTCATGTAGCCTACACCAGTTGGTCATGAAATTAAGATCTGTAACATTTGCAGTGTGTGGTTTATCCTCACTAGCTTGATAGTTATGGGGAACTCCCCCATTGTTTGGTCCAGTGTTCCATTGCCTATTGTTATTGGATCTCTAGTTGTATCCCCTATTTTGGTTCTGGTAATTTTGATTGGGAGAATTCTGGTTTTGAAAATTCCTTTGATTTTGATTGGCATTTTGGTTGGAATAGTTACCCTGATTGGAATACCCTCCCCGATTTTGGTAATTTTGATTTTGATTTTGCTTGAGGGGGGTTGTACTTGAGTTGTGCCTCTTATTAGTCACCTGAGACAATTTTTTCTTAAGAGTCTCCAACTTTGTTGTCAAGTGAGCAGTTCATTCACTTTTTGCAGTGGTTGCAGCTGATGTATGTGTCACGGGGTTGGACCCTCCAGCTTGATTATGGGAATTTTGAGCTTTCTGCGAAGAGTTGGGAGTTGGGCCACTAAAGAATAATTGTTGAGATGGAGTCTGTAGCTTGGCTAAAGGTCCATATGCAGAGTGAGACATCCCTGGGACTGTATTAAACAGCGGGGTAGGATTAGGCACCTGAGAGTATCCTAGAGGAGGGAAAACCCCTCTTAGACCTCCTGATTGTGAACTAATTTGTTGTTGCAGTTTAATAGCTAGGTGATATACCTTGGAAAAAGAATCAATGTCATTTGCGAGGTATGTTCTTTGCAAAAACAAGCCAGTCAAAGGGTCTATGGCCTTTAGGTAAGCTTGGATAGCAATATTTTCAACCACCAAGTATGGATCTTGTAACCTCCTATAGATCCTCTGAAATCATGTATTAAACAGGGGCAGTGGTTCATGTGGCTCCTTCCTAATAGTGGAAAATTGATGATATAAGATTGCAAGATCGACATAAACCTGAAATTGGTTAATGAATGCATCTTCTAAGTTCGTCCAACTCAATATTAATCTGGTGGGAAGATTCAAATACCAATTGTAAGCCATAGCTCCCAACGAGTAGGGAAACAGTCTACATGCAAGATCATGGTGAGCAATTTGAGCGTAGGTACATGCATCTTTAAATTCCTATATGTTCTCTTCAACACTTTATGACTCTCCATGAGCATAATTGGGGCATAATTTCTCCAGATTCTTAGGCATTTAGTGTATGCCACAAGGAATGACTCCCAGTGGCGAAGGATTATTGGCAAAGAATGCCATAGGTGGTGGTGGATTTGGTTGTGGCGACTATGGTATTGGTGAAAACCCAGGTGGAGTAAGTGGTGGTGTTAATGGTGGTGGGATCAAAACCTATGGGCTCTAAGCCTAACAGGGGTCTGGAGCTCAACTAACAGTTCTGGATTTGCAGCAGATTTGAGAACTCTTTCAAACCTTTCTGGTAAAAAGGACCTGATTCGAGCCAGTTTGTTCCTCTAGGCCCTCCTAGCCCCAGTTTTGTTGATGGTCAAAAATAACATAGTAACACTAATAGAATATTGCTACTCTACTTCTCCTTAAAAAGACATTTAATCTAAAACTATCTATCTTCCAAGGTCTCAGTAGTTGGTTCGCAACTATATTGTTGTCATTCAGTGGCCTATGCAATTGTAATGTTCAAGAGGCCTATTGGTAAAGAATACAAACTGCATAATATGAACTAATCTAATGTTTGGGGGGTGTAAATGAACACCAAAAGATAGAACAAGGCTTAGGACAACAAATCATAAATGCATATTTCCTTTAATCCAAACATAAACTTCGTAATGAGCATTTCTTCAACTAACTAGAACCATGAAATGACACAATCCATAGAATAATCTATACCATTGCATTCATCAACAATGCAAATTCAATACGTACAATCATTCATCATAACTTTTTTTTTTTAACTTTATTTTAAATAAGGAAACATCACCAACTCATTGCTAAAATTCATAGATCAACAGATATAAAGAGATCTCATTCACATATAACTTAATGAAATAGTTTCATATTTAGAATCTTCTATTGATTTTCATCAAATAAGAGACATTTATGCATATCAAAACTCATTGGCATACAAATAACTATTGTTCATCAATATTATCAATAAATTAACAAACTTCTAAAAATAAAATAAACTGCATTAAAATGGTAAAAAGTAAATCTGAGTATCTTTGCATAAAAGCTGTAAAAAATCCTAAAAAAGTTGTAAATACTATCCTAAATCTCTCTTAGGCAGCCAATCTTGACTTCAATCAGCTGACCTTTACAAAATGGAGAGAAATTCTACATATAGGCAGTTTCAGTACTAATTCCTCTCATTAAAAACTAAGATCCACAATTCAGGGCTTTAGATCCACAATTGTAGGGACCCCCATATTTGTCTCTATTGTAATTGTTGACATTGAACAAGTGCGCCAGCTGCTCCTTCAACCAAAATCTGAACTCAAAGTCTTTACCTAGATCGTTGCCCACTACCAGGAATCATTCTTGACTTGCCAGCTCTACCCCCTACTCATCCCTATACTCCAAACTCATCCAAAAAGGCACTATTGTTCAAAAGATAATAAAAACAATTAATTTTATTTGTCACCTTCATGTTGGCCCCCACGGTATTCATCATAATTAGCAAGAATTTGTTTCACTATATCATCATCTGGTTCATCGACCCAGTCAACCTTGAATTCTAATTCTTCAAATTTCTTATCTGTTGTATCCACGGTTACCTTCACTTGACCAACGTCCTTGGCTGTCCATCGTAGGTCACCTCTAAGTTCCAACAATTTTTCCATGAGTGGTGACTCAATCATATCTCCTTCTGTTAGCATTCCATTCATTTGTTCCTCCCATGCATCCTTGATATCTTCCAATGATTTGAGTCTCTGATCTAGAGGTAAATATTTAGCAATCAACCTTGAAACAATTTCTTCAACTATACCAGTATGCTCAAATATCTCATGAACATTCTTGAGCATGATTACCCTATGTTCAATAAGAGTTGTGACTTAAAAGTAGATATATGAATAGCCTTTGCAACGTATCCAAAATTTTCATCACCCAAAATCTGGGACTGGACCAGCTCCTTATTAGAAATCTTGTCAATTTCCCTAAGCTTTCCCAAATATTCTCTGAGCTTTTCCTCTTCTTCCCACCATTTCTTCATAACTGCTTATATGGTTTTGACTAATTTTAGCCCCCTATAATAATACTTAAAACCATCCTCTAAAATTTATCCATATCAGCTTTAAAGGTATTAAGCCAATTATCAACCCATGTGGCTTTCTTTTTCATTTCAGTCAAACCATCTACCTCTTTTCTGCTCATTAAAATGGGGATCTCTAATGGTGCAAGATGCTCAGGAGTAGATGGCATTAACTCCTTCAAGAAATCTTTCATTTTAACAAATTGAGCCTTAAGCTCGTCCTTAGCCTGCTTATCTGTAATTAACTTGGACTTGGTAGTAGTAGTAAAAATATCAATTAAATTTATTTGTTGTTTCTAGTGTGCCTTCCTATGTTAACAATACTTATCTAATAATCTTTTGGCTACAATTCTCTATCATCCTTGTCAGCAATTGGAGTGGCAATTTCAGCTACTAAATCTCTTTCATTTGTGAGTTTGGTTGAATGCACTACACGAGCCTTCTTCTTTGCCTTTACTTTGTCAATTTCTGCCCTCATATCATCCCACGTTACTGGTTGGGCCTGTACTTGTTGCCTCTTCTCTAGATTCAGTTTTAGCCAAGTGGGTGTAGTTTGCTGAGTGGCTACTTGTTGAACAATAGGAGGTGTAGTGGATGGAGGTGTAGAAGAAATAACTCGAATTGTTGAGAAGCAACTTTCTGAAGCTCTCCTTGCTCCTTTTACAATCTTTCGTATTTCTTCCTTTCATTCTCAACATTTATCTCTTCTATCCTCCTCATTTCTTCCTCTCACTTGGCAAACTCTTCTCCATCTTTCAGCCTTTGCTGCTCTAATTCCTTAGTTTAGAGCTCCTCCTTTGTAGCCTTTACTTGTGTAGCTTTCCTTTCCAATTCCAAGGCCTCATCCTCTGCCTTCTTCCATGCTTTAGCTTCTTCCATTTCACGAGCTAACTCCTCAGCTTTCATTTTCTATTCCTCTTCTTCTTGGGCAACTCATTCATCCACTAGCTTATGAGCACCTTCCATCAATTCTTGTTGTTCTTTCTCTGTCAGTACATCATTCAATTCCATTTCTGCACTATGTAGACTTCCTACTTCAAATTCAACTCCTTCTTCTCCTGGTTCTTCTTCAACCTTTTTCAAATACTCCTCCCATTCAGACGCTTCTCCCTCTTGGGATGGAGTTATTTCAGAATTTGATGAGATGTCATAAACATTAACCTCAACTTGTCCCTCTTCTGCAATAATTGGTGCTCCTGAAGTTAATGGTACGGTAGGAGCAGTTCCCTCAACTTGTGGAGGAACAACAACCAATCTCTCCACATAACTCTTCTCACCAGGGTGAACAATGGCCAAAGGTACAACAGCAAAACCTGAAGTGACACCTACAACAGCTGCCTCATAAGTAACCTTTTCTTTACACAAAACATCATCAAGCTTCTGTAAGGAAATTTCTTCTTTTGTTTGTGGAGGCTCTTCAGTGGCTACCTCTACCGTTGCAACACATTTCTTTAATCTTTTATACTATTTGGTTTCTGTAGAAGAAGTGGGTTCACTGCTAGAACTTCTCTTCTTTGTCACCCTACCCCCTGGTTGTTTCAACCAGAGTTCTATCCACTTCAAGCTCATGTTTATCACTACCCATGACACTTTTTCGATCTTACTCTCTTCTTTCTCTACCCAATTGATAGGTGGTAGGGTTTTTGTAGCCACTTGATCAATATCATACCGGGAATCAAGGATGATCCCATCATCTATAGTGTCGTCAGGAATATCAATTTTGATATCAAAATCCCTCATATGGGGAATTTTCAACCTCTCGTAACCTCTTCTCCTTACCTCAAATTGATCCTGGAGGTTAGCCCAAAAATCCTCAAGAAGAGGAACATGATGAATAAAGTGAGAAGAGTAAAGTGCACGCATTTTCTTCTTATGATCAAAATTCTTTCTAGAAGTATGATGTTGGAAATTTAAAGACTGGAATTCCTCGGTTGTTGTTTTAGCCATGACTGATGAAGAAGAAGAATAAAATCCCAATTCCAAGGGAAAAGAATGTGCAGCGGTCCTATGTTGTGATGAGAAAAATTCATTCACTTTTGTAGCTTGCATGGAAAATTCCATTAAAACCCACCTATTGCCACAACACCTCAGAAATTTAAACAGATGACCATCAAAACCAAACAATCTGAAATAAGTTGACCTGGGGTATTGAATGAACCAACACCCCCATTCCTGAATGAACTCCATAGCTTCCTAGGACAATCTGAAACCTATGTCCCCTGTGAGTTGATTAATAACAACATACATAAAAGCATCATTTACTCTTTTGAAGTGCTTTTTTGATTCCTTAACTCCAATTGGTCATAGTTTTCCCAAACCTTCTTTTTATATGGGCCTTCTTCCATTTACCCTATAGTATTCAGCCCAAGAAACCTTCCAATCCTTGCTGCACAATATATAACATAAGAAGACATGTAAAATGTCTTGGTCTGTGCTACCTGGAGAAGTTGGGTATGAATATTATCTGAGATGATTTTCACCCAATCCAAATGATACTTTCCCTCTAGAATCAACTAGATAAAAGGAAACATCCAGTGTTAAAAAATGTGAGAGTTTGACTTGCCAAATGCTCTGGCCAATAGTGTGATAATATCTCCTATGTCTTGAGACAAATCTGACCTCTTAGGATTGGGTGGCAACTTCTTTACTGACTTTTTCTCCTTTTTCAACCACCACTTGTTGATGAGCAGCTTATTTCCCTCCACATCTTTGTTCCATAGCTCAAGTGCCTTATCCTCAGTCATCATCTTCACATCAGGGTAAGGGGGAGGTCAAAGACAAGTCTGATCATGGCTGGAGTTAAATCTATAATAACATTTCCCTGAGCATCAATACATTGTCTCTGAGTAGGGTTATATGCCTATCTAGTTGTTAGGATGAACTCAGGGCATTGCACCATGGTAGGAAAGCAAGCTACATGAGCTAGTCCTGAATCTACAATCATTTTTTCTCTTAGAGCAACATCCTCTAAAATGTATCTTTGATGAACTGATCCAAATCCATATGTCCCACCAATGTGTCAGTTATTTCTGTAACTTGAGAATCAAACTTGGATGGAACTAGATTCCCTTGATATTTATACTTCATTGTATAGGGAAATTGTTCTGGTTTCAATCTCTTGGCTCTATCCCTCTTTGATGTTTCCTTAGATGTTCCCTCAGTCGGAAGTCCCTCAGTAGGTATCTCTTCCTAGGAGTCAAACATTAGTTAAATATCCTACACTACTCACCATCATTAGATATAAAAGGAAACATACAAATAACATCATAACACCATCCTTCACCATAAATCAGCACCAAGTCAGAAAGAATTCAATTTAATAAGTTAATTTGATCATTTTCGAGCTTTGGGCTCAGAACAGTACTATTTTATGCATGATCTGAGTTCTATCGAGATTCGAGACGAGGTCATGGACAGGCACCAGACCTATGTTTATGAAAGGAAGTTCAATACCATTCCTTAATCTGACCTCGTAATGTTCAAGAATCGAGACTGGGTTTGAGTCATAGATTAGCACCTAGACATATGACAGAAAATGAGTTAAGTATTGACCCACAGTCCAAACCCACAAATGTGATCGAGGGTTGGGATCGGGTCATCATTCATAACCAGACCTTCATTCAAAGAAGTTCAGGGTCATCTTTGAGTCCGACCCCGTAGTGTTCAAGAATCGGGATCAAGTTTAGGTCTTGGCTCGACACTTAGACAATTGATAGTAAACAAGTGGTGGATCAACCGATGGTCTGATCCCGCAATGTGATTGGAATTCGGGATGGGCTTTTGGCCAAGCACCAAACCTATCCAAAATGGATAAGTGTAAGTAAATTCCCAAGTTCTGAACCCGGTCAAATATCAGGTGTCGAGACTGAGTCATTGTCAAGTCAATTCCCAAAATGCATAATGGGAGTGTGTCAAGTTTAAGTCCCAATCCTGACAATACTTCAGGAATTAGGATTGGGGTATTGTTAGGTCCATGAACCAACCGGCGAGCTAAAGGATCGATCTTGAAACAATGCCTGACCCCGATGGTAAAGTGGGATTTGAGCACGGGACTTTGGAGAACACTTCATCAATAAATTTATACCAGACTCACAGTGTCAGTTCAACCCCCATCCCAATAGTAATGTAGGGATCAGACAAGTGAAAGAACAGATACCAAGGAGTAGACAAACCTAAGTGTTTGCTTGATTCCCAACCCCGACATGAGAAGGTGATGGATAGTGAAGGCGATATAAAATATGACAGTTTCCAAGAATATGCCTTCGGGACTAGGTTGTGTTGTGGATCAAAAAAATTGGATTAAAATGATCGAGAATTCAAAATTGACAATTTAAAAACAGCCCAACCTAAAAGTAGAGCAAAACCCTAGAAAACTAGGGCACAACGAGATGAACTATCCCGTGACCAAAAGACATAACGACAACACCAAAACGCAAAATAACGCACAATGAACCCAACATGGGTTCAAATGCGAGGGAAAACACACCAAAAAAAGGTGTGGATGAAAACACAGAGAAGCAAAAGAAACGAAACTGAACGAAGAAAACAAACAAAAACAAGGGAAAGAAATCAAGAATGAGGGAAAGAAATAGAAACCAAAACAAAAAGAAAAACAAGAAAATGAGGACCAAACGGACAAAAGAACACCTACCTTTAAATGCACCCAAGAATTTTGGCAGCACGTTGACAAATTACGGTGACCTCCTGAAACCCTAGCTCTTCGTCGCTCTCATTCTCATCTCCAAACTCCTGAAAGCATAATGGACAAAAATCGAGGAACAATGAGGTTTAAAAACCCATTCATGCGTGCAAGTAGTTATGGCATTAATGGAGGGTTGGTCGGGTCTCAAAATTAGAGAAAATTCATAAATACGAGGTGCGGGAAAGAAGGTAAGTGGAAATTGGGACCGAGACATGGAACGAGACCAAAACCTCAATAGATGCAAAGTTCAATCAAAAGCCTGTGACCCGAACCCAAAAAAAAAATGAAACAATACAGGGATTAGGATTGGGACTCTAGAAGCAACGAGAACTTTGAAGAGTTCAAAGTTTGGTCACAACCCAAAGTTCGATCTCGAAAGAACAAAATGAAAACCAGGATCAGGGTAGGAAAAGGAATCGAAACTTTCAAAATATGCAAAGTTCAAGTCACATTCCGAGACTCGATCCCACAGTGAACAAAGACACAAAAAGAGGTTAGACCCTGAGATCAGGTTAGAAACGAGAACAAAAACTTTGCAAAGTTATTGGTTTCATTTCTGGCCCGAAACCTGACTCCAACAAGAACAAAACGCACAAGGAAAAAATGAAAACGAGATTGGGGCACGAACAAAAAATAGCACCCCGCAAAAGTAACAAGTGCCAGTGCCAACACGCAACTCGAACCCAAAAGAGTGTAGAAAAAGAACAAGGCAAGAGAAGGGACCAGGAGTGGGGCAGGAAGAAGGCCCAAAACCCTATGAAAAGGAACAAGTGTATGTTCCTGCCCGTGACCCGAGCCTACAAAACAAAAGAAACATGGACTTAGGAGGAAAAAGAATAACTAAGACCCAAACAAGAACACCAAAGACAAATAAACACAAGGGGGACCCATTTTGACCAAAAACAAAAATGGGGTGGTTATGCAAGGCATAACATGTAATAGTTTGTATTTCTAGTTCATTTTAGCTTGTTGAAGCTATGCATATAATCATGTATCCATCTATATGGAAATTTCAAATGAGAAATGTTATCTTGAATATATTTATGCAAAGTGAAATCATACTTATATTATTGAAAAGATTCTTTGAATATACAATGGAAAATTTTGGATAGGTCATGTTTCAAATGGTGCATATATTATGGAAAAGAAAATAAAAAAAATTATTGATCATTAGATTTGATGCATAAACTATTCACTTGTGGGGAAATCATAGAAAAATTACTAGGTAGAACAATGGACATGTTACAATAAGATTGTAGATATATATCAAAAATGCCATCATTAACAATTCGTTTTGTATCAACGGTGGCCTCATGTTATCATTCCTCCCCTTCTCCTGTGTGGGCGAAGGCATGGGTGCACAACCTTATACCTAAAGTCAACATCTTTGCATGAATCCTTCTTCAAAATAAATTTTTAACTAATGAAAATCTTTGTAAGCATGGCTTCTCTTTTCCTAACAGATGTTATCTTTGTTGTGCGGAGGCTGAGATAGCTTCACATCTCTTTCTCCTCTATCCTTTTACCTGTGACATCTGGTGCAGGATTTTGCAATTGTGGGATCTCAGTTGGGTTTTTCCTAGGTCTACCTTGGAATTTTATAGCTAGTGGAAGGCCCCTTCTAGCAATCAAGTGTTGAATCTCCTTTGGAGATACATTTTTCCTCACCTCGCATGGGGCATTTGGAGAGAGCGTAACAATATAATCTTCCTGGATTTGGGTCTTTCAAAGGAAATTGTTTTTGGTAAAATTATCAAAGCTATGAGAGAGAATTTTAATTTGCTCAATAGAAAAATCAAGGCTAATGAAAAGGTCAAATACCAAGATTATGAGCTTAGAGTTGTTGATGCTTGGAAGATTAATGTTGATATTTCTTCTCCTCTTAAACCCACTAAGGGGCCTAGAGATGGAATCCATTGGAACCTTCCTCCTCCTGGTTGGGTAAAAATCAACTTTGATGGGGTGGCCAAGGGTAACTTGGGCCAGCTGGGTGTGGGGGAGTGATAAGGGATGAGAATGGATTTTTTATTGCATCAGTGGCTCTCCCCTTGGGTACCTAGACCAACCACATTGTTGAAGCCATAGGGGCATTTCAAGTCTTGAATCTTGCTCGTCAGTTGAACTTTAAAAATGTGTGGCTTGAAGGGGACTCGAACAATATCATACAATGTATTAAGGGCCTTCACAAACCCTCATGGACTATAGAGAATTGGATTAATCTATCCAAGGGGATTATTAGTAAATTTGATAAATGCTTTATTTCCCATGCATATAGGGAAATTAACACGGTGGCAATAAATAAGGGGGTTCAGGCAAAGGACAAGGTGATGTGGCAAAGGAGTGATGAGTTGGAGGCTGATGCCCCTACCTTATTAATGTATGATCGAATTCACGAGAAGGATCGAATTCCCCCTACCAACGTATGATTATGGGTGTTGAGTGTCTTGTCTTGCAGTCTCGGGACTGTTGTTCAATAATTCTTCATCGTTGGTTGAAGCACAACAATATTAATTACTATTATGATTTTTTATGCTTTACATGCTTTATGGGTATTATGATTACCAACTTAATTGGTTTTTTGGAGTCTTTTGAATGGGTTTGCAATTCTACCAACATGGGTGGTGAGTGTCGCAGGGTGGAACTGATAGATTGTGAGGAGCTAAGAAGTAACACTAAGGTTCGGGAGCTGTTGGAGAAGGGCATGATAACTAATTATATCGAAAAAATCCATGGCTGGGACCCTAGCGTCACTAGGTTTTTGCCAAGGAATGGAAGGATGGTGAGATTAATTTTTTTGGGAGAAAGGTTTCTTATTGATGAGTAGTTAATTGTTGAGGTTATGAGGCTTTCCATTGAGGGCATCAAGTTTAACAGGGACAGGAAACTCTCTGACCAGGCTATACAAAAAAAATTGAATACAGAGAAGGAAAAGGAGGATCTACAAAGGACTACCAAAAGTAGTTATGATTCAATGAAGATCATTTCGCATTGGAGGAAGGTGTTGAAAGTTCTTATGGAGTACATTACCCTAGATGGCCGTTACAATAGGGTTTTGGGTACCATTTTGTGCTCCTCAACCATTTTCGGCATCAGGTTAGGGTTTCTTTCCCTTTCCATCTTCCTACCTCTCTGAATGCTAGTCTTCATAACTATAGTCAGAATCTGATTAGGCATTCTATTCTCCATGAGGGTTTTCTTGTTTTAATCTATGAACATTTCAAAGCTATGTCGGCTCTATCCCACCAGACCCCTTCTTCCAGGGGAAGGGTTGCAATTAAGGGGAAAGGTAATTCTAGTGTCTCTCCCCAAGAGAAGGGTAAGAGAAAGGTCTCAGAGGATCCCTCTTATGATACTAATCAGGATGATTTGCAATCGACCCCCTCGTCGGAATACTCCAGCTACCCTGCCACTGACAGAGAGGATAGGCCCCGTTATCCCAGCGAACTCAAGGCGGATGACCATTACTTTAAAGTTGAATGTGAATTTCCTAATGGAATTTTTTCTATTGCTCGTATGGGCTTGTGGATTTCTTTCGGTTAATTAGATGGGTGTTTTTTGAGATTAAGGAACTTAATTTGAATCATAGGGCTATGAATAGTAAACTAGAAAATGCTGAAAAGAATGACAATAATAACAGAGATAGATAAAAGGCCACTGACTTATGGACCGAGGAAGAAAAGAAATACATGGTGGATTGCCTCAAGAAAACAGTTGAGGATTTGCAACAATTTAAGAGTAACCATGATGGCAAGCTTTTTGGTATGGAAGAAAAGATGAAGAACATAAAAGATTCTATCCACAAGGTTTTGGAAATGAGCCACAAAATTTTAAAATCTACCGTGAAGACCATGAATATGATGGTTGATAATCTGGAAAATTCCTATCAAGTCAAGATTGTTGTGCATGTGGATGTTGAGAAAGAGGAAAGCCAGGTGGAAGGCGTGAGGCCGAGTAAAAGAACTAGAGCAAACCTGAACAAGAAAGTTGACCAGGGTCTTGTTAACATTTAGGAGATTAAGAAAGTTATTTTAAATATGAACAAACTCGAGTAAGAGGCAGCGGATATCCTCAGGAATCTGGCCTAGTGGCTGGACTTTTGTTGGATTTTTGTTGGCTTTTTGTTGTGTTGCCTTGGGATGGTTCCTTGTTTTCTTCTTTGATGGAAACTATTTTTTTTTTGTCATGAACCTTTTGATGTTGTATCTTTCTCTTGTAAACTGTTAAGGGTTTCGGGGTCCCTTCAAAACCTGCTTGTTCCTTAATCAAAAACATTTTTTTTTGTACCCATAAATGATATAGAAGTTATCAAAGTTAGCAACAACAATTATACGAATTGAAACATGTATATAACTCCTAGAAATCACCTGCACCCAAAAACCTATCACAAACAAGATACCGAAGCAATTGATTTGCTATGTAACCAAGGTAGAAAGAGATTGAATCCAAACAAGTATCACACAAGCATCTGATATTGAGATTAAACTCTAATTATAATTGAATGGAATGGAATGCTTACAAAGTACAAATTAATGCTTATAAAAGAAAAAATAAAACCCTATATGAGGATAAACTATTACACAATGACAAGTGTCCTTTTCTCCTGCAATGAGACAACTTAATCTATAAATTTCCCAATCTATTCATAAAAAGGTACTCCTAAGTTTAGCTTAAGTGAATAAAGTAATAAGGGACCTAATAATTAATTAATTATCAAGTGGTGTCCTAATTACTCCAACACCCCCCTTAAGATCAACTTAGAGAGAAACTAAACAACATGATGAATAAATGCAATAATGGATGCATGGATGGGTCCCAACTTCAAGGCCTGATGAGGTACCCATGTGCAAACAAATGAAATATCTTATAACCAAAGAAAAGGAGAAAACCACATGGGAAAAAACTCCTCTCCAAAAGAGAATAAAATGACTGCACTAGTGAAAGAAGGATTGGATGACTCAATGTGACCCCCAAAGAACTACTTGTCACCCAAGTACAATAGATTTCCCCATGATAGGAGAGAGAAAATGAGGATATGAATCCCCCCATAAAGAAAGAGCATCTATGCCAATGATGGACATTTAAAGACATAATATGATCTATTGCTTGCAAACAACATTTCTCCCCTTAGGAAGAAATTGATCCATTGGTGATTGGAGAAGCCATTCCAAAAAGATGGAAGAATCAAGAATCCAAATCCAAATGATGTGTGCCTTCCACATGTTAGAAATAGATGATGGTCCAATATCCTGTGAAGACTGGTGTAGAACAAGTTACAAAATTGATGAACATGATGGGCCAAGAACGATGATGTGGTTGTCAACAAAGAGGAGATGAATGACCTCAAAATAATCCTCCAAATATGCAATCCAAGACTCTACAATCAAGGTTATTATGTCTGCAAAATATGAATCCCAAGTAGTTGTGTCTTGAAGAAGATGAATGTTCTGTTGTGTTGAACCAACAGTGGCCAAGGATGTGACAATGCCAAGTTGGTCAAGAACAATAGAAGATGGTGATGTAGTCTTGATCTAAAGAGTGGTAAACTAAATAAATAAAGTATTTGAACCATCAAAATTTGCAAGACTTGTAATATACTCAAGCTCCTCTAAAGTATTGTCATCAAAATGTATACAATCTATATTTGAAATCTAGGAATGGGAAAATTTGTAGAAAGATCCTCTGGGTATGGAGAGATGTGAGGGTCTCCAAGAATCTCCCAAAGGCGAGTCCAAAGTTTGTGGGGACAATCAATGTATCATATAGTACACATAGTGTTATGATCAACATTAGAACAAATCACTCCTACAAAATGATCAATGATAATACCCCATTTTGAGTAACTCCCTAGTGTGTTTGGTGTAGGTATGAGTCCATAAAGGTAAGGCAAAAGATCAAGCCACCTGAGTTGTGTCAGGATGTTGTTTCGCCAAGACTCATACTTATCCTTTTCTAAGATAACCACAAAAGGATGAACAAACAAACCCATGATATTTTCTCAAATGAAAAAATCAAAGACTGATAACCTTAGTGCATGTAAAGCAAATTAGATGATGTCATCTCATGCAAACAAATCCTTTCTAGGTGCCAAGTCGTCTAAGTAATTGACAGAAATGTGAAATCACAAAAAATGAATAAAATGTACTTGGGGCAGATTCTAGAAAAAGTGCATGAGTGGATCTAAAGATCTTTGAAATACCTTTTTAACATTATTGGAATCATAAAAATAGAAGATACAGGAAAAAAATTATGGCCTTGAAATCATAAAATAAAGATTTGACTTTGACTGAGTATAAAATAAACTAGAAGAAAAATATGATGATGAGAACTGTACACCATTGGAAATTGCTACGAAACCAACTTTATGACAATATCTCATTTGCTTGATTTCAACACCGTGTGCTCAAGTTATGCCAAAAAGAAAAAAAATGGTTCCTTTAGAGTAAATTGGGGTTAGGAGGGGAGCAAATGACCTACCCATACAATGATGTCACATTGATGTTAGCAGATATTTGCTAGAATATTCCCTTGGTTGGGAAAAAACATAGTTATCGATAAAAATGAGATGCCTTGGAATATTCGCTTGTATGAAATTTTGTATGGAGGTCCTTGCTACAAAAAAAATACATTTTTTGCAACTACTCCAAATTTGATGAAACAACAAGCGATCTTAGGATTTTTTCCTAGGATGAGTCAATTTTTTCCTCAAGGCTAGATTTCTCAGAATTTGGAGAGGAAGTCGCATATCTGGTGCTTTGATACCATGTTGGATTTGATATTAAACCCCACAACTCCCAACAATTACATGCAACCAAAAATCCTATCACAAATGAGAGATCAAAGCAATTGATTTGCTATTCAACCAAGAGAGAAAGAGATTAAGTTTACACAAGTATCACACAAGCATCTATATTGAGATTAACATGTAATTGTAATTGAATTGAATGGATTTATTACAAAGTACAAATGAATGCTTATAAAATAAAAAAGAAAACCCTAGATGAGGATTTGATTAGATTGTGACAAGTTCCCTTATCTCATGCAATGAGACAACTTGGCCTATAAATAGCCCAATCTAATAATTAAAAATGCTCCTATGTTTAGCTTAAGTGAATAAAGCAACAAAGGACCTAATAATTAATTAATTATCAAGTGATGTCCTAATTACTCCAACACCCCCCTTAAGATTAACTAATGGAGAAGCTAAAAAACTTGATGAAGAATGCAATGATGGATGCATGAATGGGTCTCAGCTACAAATCCTAATGAAACAAGTATTTTATAAACTTAGCAAGATGTGATTTAAATCAACATCACTTGATTAAAAAACTAATATAAATAATGACCATTGCTCCAATAAAAACTAATTTAAAAAATTCCTCAAATACACTAAAATCCAAACCTCAAACCAACTATAACATACTATGAATTTGAAGCCTAATGTGATTCATGTATTGGAATCACCCACTGAGAATCTAAAAGTTTTCATTCCCAAATTCCAATAAGAACTCAAGGTTTTTCATCCTTGTATCTTGCAATCTCAATATTTTTCATCCTTGGATCGTGTAACCTCAAGGGGTTTCATACTCATATTGGTTTTTGAACACAAGTGCTTTGAAGATGAGAGAAGTTGATAATATCAAATTTCTATAATTTCTTGTAATTTTTCCCCCTCTTTTATAGATTTTTTGAGGGAATAGTTGAATATTAATTATTTATTTTCTATTACCCCTCCACTACTTTATTTAAAAGTTTGTAACTCCCCTCCTAATTCTAGATTATAATTTCCACCCCAAAAGAGAAATAATACAATATTATTAGGGGTTACAAATAACCTTATTGTGTTGCATTTAGGTAGCCCATAAAAAGTAAAATATTTAAGTTGTCCCTTACAATAATTTTTTATATAATATTTGGACTAATTTAAAGTCTAGGAATAGCCCTAGGTCCACTTTCCTTATGACACGTTTCATTAAAATAACTTATATGTTTTCCTTTAAAATTTTGTCTAACATAAAGTAACTCAAATGTAAACTAAAATTATTTTTAAAATGATTACTTTCTCCTTATCCATAAACCTATGGAAAAAATAAAACTAGGCTTTGACGCACTTGATTATCTTTGGTCCAAGCGGAGATGAAAGCTAACCCTTCCTAAAATCACTTGTCCTCAAGCAATGTAGACTAAACCCTTCTAATTTATCCTTGATGAAAAGCACTATACTTTTAGGATCCCAAATTAAAATTGGAGGTTTGTGCATCCATCTACTCAATATACTAGGATGAAAGACATTTTCAAATATAACATCCTCAAATTGCCTTACTAATTGTTCAACAATATTTTGAAAACTTTGTAAATATTTTCTTTGCTCTATCTTGTTTTTTTGTGCCTCTTTGATATAATTGAGAGTTGGAAACTCTATCATGAATAATATATGTACAACATCAACTAATCCATTAAAGTGTCATCCTAGGAAAGTCCTGAATCACTAGCCTTTGATATGCTTCCACAAGAGCTTGCAATACATGGGATTTCACTGCTTCCCAAGCCTCATATATTCAGCCATCAACTACCTCCCTTAAAACATTATCTTTCATATTCTTGAAAGATCAAACAAGATCTAGGTCATTATTGATTTCTTGATTTGTTGTAATAGTTATATACCATGAATAAACAATGAACCAATAAGGTGTTGTATTATGTGAAAACATGTTGCTTGTTATACTTCAAACGAATATCAAGTGTTTCAAAGACTGATCCAAAACCCATAATATTATGTACAAACAATTGTGGCATATGTAACAATTTGTGTCCTTCACTCTATCTTCTTCCTTAAAATGCTTCCCATGATGAATACAAATTTGTATGGTATGGAAGGATTGTAATGGTATCAAATCTTTGTTAGCATCAGTACTTTCATTCCTTGATTTATAACCATGGTATACTGTCAAATTGCTTATCATTAGTTGATTTGAAAAAAATTAATGGACTCAAAACCAACATTGGTACCTACTGAGACATTCTTCTCATATGCATTCCTATGCCTTTCAAGAAAGTCATCTTCACACTCAACCTCATATGTTTCTTGAATCAAAACATTATTTTCATTTTCCAATTAAAATCACAAGAATTCTTAAAGTGTATATATTCCTTTGTTGATGCTTTTGAGAAATCAGCACCATCTTGGTGACTCAAAATATTTTTACAACTATTTTGCAAATCACCCTTATATGGAACAAACTCATTTTTCGTAAGATTGATAGGTGCATCTTGAATATGAATGTGTTTTTCATCAACAAGTAATGTTTGTGTCCCCTTGACTACATTAAAATAAACCTTTAAATGTTGGCATTGAATTTTTGAAGTCAATGAAATATCCTTTTTTGACTTCCTTCATGATCTTCTTCCTTAGGATTTTTTGAAGGTTTAATTTGTATTCATTCTTTGACTTATGCTCTACCATTTCTTCCTTGACCTCTCCTAGTGGTTTTATCTTGTTTGCATCCAAGCAAGTTTTGGTTCCACCATCTTTTTTAGTGCTTTATCTATTTTTTTTTACTATTTGTTTGACATCATCTCCTTATTGCTCCAACATTGGTGGCTTGGATCTCAAGATTATTTGCATAAGATAAAAATTTATTTGTTCAAAATTCATTTCTTACACCATCCTCCTTTTTGTGACAAGATTTTTTTCTCCTTTAGGAACAATTTTCTTACTCCAAATTCTTAGCAACTTCTTAAGGCTTTGGCTCTAATTTTTCCTACTTTCTCACCGAAGGAATCTTGGTCTTTAAATTCATTAGTTAATTCTTCAAAATGATCATAAAACTTGGAGGCATCAAGTTTATAAAGCATTTTGTTCTTTTGTATCAACACCTCTAGATTTTTCTACTATTCTTGCAAAGTTTGCATTATGTTTGATATGCATTCTTGAATATTTTTCTTTTTTATACCTTCCATATTGGCATGTAAGTGAAGTTAGCTTTCCTTGTATGATGGAAAAATTATTGCTTTAATACCACTATAATGTCCCCAAACTATTTTTAAAAAAAATTAACAAATATTTGATGAAATTTATAACCCTCACACTTTTTATCACTAGTATCCCAATGTGGGAAAGCTGAGAGCATACACTATTTGGGTCACTAATTAGCGACAATCTGCACAATCTAAATGAATTTAATAACTAGAAATGCAGTTTTATAATTATTGTCTTGGTGGTAAAGCCATCCAAACTTCTAGATTTATTCTAAACTGATGAAAAACCATATAATTTAAAAAAAAAAAAACCTAAAATCACTAATCAATAATAGTAGCAAACTCCTCTAAAAATATTAATATCAGCAAATATACCAATGCTAATAAAATAATATTACTAAATATTGCTAGTCCCAAACTATATGACTAATTAGAAGATTGAAAATAATGATCAAAGTTGCTCAAAATTGTACATGAATAGCTTAAGTAAAGGTACAAATGTAAAAGGATGAAGACCAAATTGAAAAAAACAACCAAACATGAATCACAATTGTTGGAGCAAATAAAATAACCACCTATCCAATAAAGATATTATACAACCCATTTTTTTGGGTTGTATAACTCCTTTTCACATGATATGACCTACCCAATCAATAATGAATACACCTAATAAGAATTACAAATGATAGTGGGAGTGGTACAATTTCCCAAGACTTATAAAATCAACCCCCAAATTGATTGTGATATAATTTGGAGATGGTACGACCATCATATGCAATACTATGGCTAACAAATAACTTATAGGTGTAAAAAGTATGACCTCCTTCTAATTGATATGAAGCAAGTTAAAATCACTTACAGTAAGAGTTTTGATTGACAAGTGTTGTTACTTTATATAATATTCAATATTTAATGATTCAAAATCATCAAAGTGTTGTGATCACAAAACATTAGCTATGATACAACAATAGTAGTGATTGGACAATAATATTGTTGATAATATCAAACATATTATTATTAACAATTCTTTTGGTACCTAAAAGTGGTGTGGAACTTATCAAAGTTAGCAACAACAATTCATAGAATTGAAACGTGTATCTTGCAAACTTAATAATATTGATTAAAATTAGCATCACTTGATTAAAAATGCAATATAAAATATGGGCATTGTCTCAATGCAAAAAATAATAAAAATTTCTCAAACACATTGAAAATGAAGCCTCAAACCAACTATAACATATTAAATTTGAATCCCAATGTAATTCTTGTACTAGAATCACCCACTAAGAACCTAGAAGTTTTATTCTCAAATTCTAATAATATATTAAGAGTTTTCATCCTTGGATTGGTTTTTGAACACAAGTGCTTTGAAAATGAGAAAAGTTGGTAATATCAAATTTGCATAATTCTATTTTGAGATTTTCTATTCTTTTATAGGTTCAATGAGGGAATAGAAGAATATTAATTAGTAATTTTCAATTTTCCCTTCCACTACTTTATTTTAAAGTTTATAACTCCTCTCTTCATTTTAGATTATAATTCCCATCCCAAAATAATAGAAAATAATTAAATATTATTGTGAGTTACAAATGGCTTTATTGTGTCCCATTAAGGTGGTCCATAAAAATAAAATATTTAACGTTGTCCCTTACAATGATTTTCAAATAATGTTAGGACTAACTTATAGTCTAGGAATACCCCTAGGTCCACTTTCTTAACAACACGTTTTATTAAAAAAACTTATGTTGTACTTTAAATGTTATAACATAGAGTAACCAGGACAAATTATTATTATTTTTTAAATTATTTACCTCACTTTACCCATAAGCCTACAAAAAAATAAAACAATAGGTTTTGGTGCACTTGATTATCTTTGGTCTCAAAGGGGGACATGGCAGTAAGCATGTTTGAAATTGTATAATCCTTTCTAAGTTTTTTTTTCCTAGGATCCAAGAATGATAATGCCATAACTATGCATGATACATGACATAAATGGTAAAATCAAAGGATGCTTCTCCTTCCATAACTATAATGTTAGGACTAACTTATAGTCTAGGAATACCCCTAGGTCCACTTTCTTAACAACACGTTTTATTAAAAAAACTTATGTTGTAGTTTAAAATGTTATAACATAGAGTAACCAGGACAAATTAAAGTTTTTTAAAAAAAAAATATTTCCCTCACCTTACCCATAAGCCTACAAAAAAATAAAACAATAGGTTTTGGTGCACTTGATTGTCTTTGGTCTCAAAGGGGGACATGGAAATAAGTATGAAAGCATATGTGAAATTGTATAATCCTTTGCTAAGTTTTTTTTTCCTAGGGTTCAAGAATGATAATGCCATAACTATGCATGATACATGACATAAATGGTAAAATCAAAGAATGCTTCTCCTTCCAATTTATCAACAAGAACAAAATTGAACCATGCACACCCATAATGGTGAGATTATATTGATCAATAGCCAATAGAGAGCACAAATTTTATGTACAAAGATAAAATTTAACCTATTGACCTAATTTTGTATTAAGAGAACATAAAGTACTCTTTTTATGTGTGTTTTATATAAATAAATCAAATTAAACAAATATTTAGAACAAAAGTTATTATAATATGATCTAAATATAGACCACACTTAGATAGGACAAAAAATTGAAAGAGATATAAGATACATAAATTAAATGAGAGTAGGGAACATAAAACATGTCCAGTTGGAAAATGGATGCTAGAAATAGAATCAAGAGGTTTTGAGTCATGTCTCAATAATTTTTTTGTCTAGATCTAAGAAATTAAAAATCCAAGTCCTCCCATCTCAACATTTCTAAAGATACTTACCTATTTTTCTTATCACCTTTGTTCTTGTAGAATCCTCACCTAGACACTATAGAGGAGAATTCTATAACTAAATTTTGGGATAGAAAAAATAGTTTGTGTTGCATGATAAACTACCTTATTCAATCCCCTATTTTGATTATTTTGGCCTCTATAATAGTACTTTGAAAAAGTTGGGAGTGTGCATATATATCCCTAGTGTGATGAAAATGGTGGTGTGTGCAAAATTATAGTGCTTAAGAAATCAAGCCTTTGATGGATTTCTACACTAATGTAGTTTGTTATTATGATGGAGGGGAAATATGAGATGGAAATCAAAGATATGCAAAGAGGAGAAGGAAATGATAATGGGAAATTTTATTTAAACAACATATTGGTAATGGGAATGGTTTTTGGGATATGGCATAATAGAGAAGGGAAATGAACAAAAAATATGGCTCCAAGACAAGGGTGGGGAGATCTATTGGGATGGAGTGATGAGATGAGAAGAAACCAAAAGGATATCTATAGCTTTAACACAATGAGTGCTTCAAACTTTAGTCTTCATATGGATATAATGCTTCCTTATATATAATGGAGTCTTCACCTTGAAAATTTTGTAAGAATCCAAATGTAATAGCATGTGAGAGAACATATGAGAGGAACCCTAACAAGTGGGCTCAAGATTAGGTTTATAGGTAACTCTAGGAGAAGCGGTTGTTGGAAATTATTAAGATTTAGGGTTATATAAGTTGTTGGGGGTTAAAAAAAAAAATTAAACACAAAAAAAATCACCCAAGGGTGTTGGTGTTTAGACACAAGCTCCCAATGTGTTGGTGTTTGATTATGAGTACCTAAGATGCTAGTATCTTGATAGAATCAAGTGCCCAACTTGTAGGGCTAAGAAGGGGATGAGGTCCCAAGGATTTTCTCTAATTTTTCACATATGTGATGGGTATAATGGATAGAAAATGGGTTGGATGATGCCTTAACATTGCTAGGGGAATGGATGATAAAATAGGTGCAAAATTGTAAGATAAGTATTACAAAGTAAGCAATTTTTCGTCTTACCCTTTTACCCCACTTTAGCGGATTGATGAAATTAAGTGAAGAAGCATGGTAAACTATAGTATACTACATTGAATAAGTTGAAAAAAATAAGGGATACTAGGAAAAGGATATATAAGAGTTCATGCTCTCTATCTTCATTTTTTCTTCACATCATGTATATGCTCTAATCCTTTAATTAACCCAATAAAGTAAAGAAGTAGTTACTATACAACAAGAGGAATTATTCTAAAATAAATGGAAACAGGAAGTCCATAATAAAAAATACACATGTTTAATTATTCTAGCATCTACCACAATAGTGTGTTTATGTGTGAAAGAGAGAGAGAGAGAGGATCCATGAAGGATTGCATAAGTAGTAGGATACAAAATGCTAGGAATGAGCTATAAAATAGGATGTAGAGTGAGAGGCACCTTGGAATTTTTTTTTGGTTATGTTGTACCCACTAAGCTATATAGGAAAGAGATTTTCAATGGTATTCCCATCAAACAAAGAGGCTAGACTTGACCCAAAAAAATGGGAAGGTGATTACCATTTAGGGGAAGAGGGTCATACTAGATCCAAAAATAATAATGAAGATGCGGCTATCATATTAAAAATAGTAAAGGTCAAACTAGGCTAAATAAAGTGCTAGAATGATCAACAATATGGGGGATATACACCCCCTAGATTGATTGGTATAAGGAGAAGAATCGATCAATTTAGGGAGATAAGATAATTAGAGAAAGGAAAAAATACCTGAGTATGAGATCAAAATTAGATAACAAAAGAGGGATATAATAAGAGATGTCTCTAGTAGATATCACAAAATGCTTCCCCCAAGAGATGGGAAAACAAGTAGTTCTCAAAATAGGTATCAAAAAACATATAATAACAAGAGGATATCGATATTAGACAATAAAAGATATTGTGGTCACAAGAGGGGAAGTCACATAAGATAAGGTGATGTCCCCCAAAGTTCAAGCAAACAATTATGTTGGTTCTTCCAACTGATGGCCTGAAATCTTCTAAGTGTTTGCCAAGCTCTATCATCTAAGATTCCAAGTTGTTGGCCAAAAAATACAAGGGTAGTATCAAAATACAAGGACCCTGTCAATGTGATGACTAACATAGACCTTCACCTTTGGCATTCAATAATTTATGTATAGGGCCTTTTTCCTTGGCCAAAATTTAGAACCCTTATGAAAGAATGAGATATTACATTATAAAGACTGGGAGGTAACCTAGATTAACTTTGAATGTGACACATGGCCCAATCTAATCCCTCATATCTGCAACAAACTGGCATATGAGAATATGCCATTCCATCCCTATCTTCACTTTGCCTCTCACTTGCAATTAAAATTTGTTTTGTCATTTTGTTTGTTTGATTTCTCATACAAACCTTTTACCTATGTAAAACACATTAATTGTTGCATTTTCACTTTTATGTGAAAAAAAATCACACCTAGGTAAAAACCTATCTTACTAGCAGTGAAATAATACATTTTACTATGCATTTTAATCCCAAAGCTTCCATTTACATTTAGCTTGACACTTTGTCAAACTATTTTCCAATGAACCCTTTCCCTCACATTCATCTTTTAGCTTTGCCACATATTCAAATCTGCATATTATATAAAATAGTACATCATGTTCTTCCTCCATTTTAGCCTTTTAAAAGTGAGAATGGATTGTGGAGCACATTATTTTAGCAGTCACTAAAAACCAAATCCATCATAAATCTGATTTTAAGAATGCGCTACAACTGAATTAAACAAAGGAATTTTATCAAAAAGTTTACTTGCACTCTTCTTTCCTAATATGCTGTCATTATACAAACTGTTGAAAATGGTTGCAAGGCATTTTTAGTAGGTGTAGATCGTTTAAAAATTACCATTATTGGTATTTTAAACATATTGAGAACATCACCAAAACTAATGCATAGGAATAGGAAATGAGTGTTGGGGTATTTTTAGCTAAGTAAGGGCGTTCTTGGTATCATAGACAATTAAAAAAAGTTCAAAACACAAAGAACTATTGTTTGGGTGTTTTTACTATTGCTGGATCATTTTTGCTAATGGAGGGTAGTTAAAAATGGTTCAAATAGTGCCAAGAATGTTGCAGGGGCATTAGAAATGCTTCAAGAAATTTTTTAGAAGTTAAAACAATAATTTTCATTCATTAAATGGCCCAAAAATTGCCCTTAAAGCATTTGCACGCGAATCGTTTTACTTCAGCACTGGTCTGAGGTAAGTTGCAAGCTTAGAGAGAAGAAATGACACTCAAAATAGCATGAATTAGCAGCAAGTCATGTCCTTGCATCCCCACGAGCTTGACTAAATGGAAGGTCCTTCACCATGCAAAATAGAGGAATGTTGTTGAACCTTGACCATCCATAAAGTTTTCCCTTATTAAAAGCATCAAGTTTCCACAGTCCATGATAAATATCAAGTGAGTTATTTCTAGATTGAAACTGTGTCAATTTTTTATATCAATGTTTCGGATCATACTCCATGATCCATCATCATGATCATATGCAAGAAAAAGAGAGAGAGTGCACATAAAGAGAAATCTTTAAGTTCCCTACCCCCCATATTTAAGTTGATATTGTATTTTATGAACCTTAGGCTTTAATTTTAAAAATTTAAAACAAATACTAAAATATTTATTTTAAAGAATTCTCTCGTGGGCCTTTGAATTTTAGGGGACAAATAAAAATGGAAACATGATTATGCCTTCCCAAAACATAATTAAAACATTTAATGTTTTTTTTAAATTGCATAATCAAAATCTGTGATATAAACAACTTTTAATAATCTGTAGGCCCGACGGAATCAATGCCATGGGAGCACACGACCTCTGAGATCCATGAAAATTTGCACAAATCCATTATTAATTATCTAGATCATTGTGATGTCGCTGAAAATTGCACATCAAATAGATTTTTGAGACATCCTTTGTAAACTAGGCCCTTCAACAAGACATTTGTTTTTTTGTTCAGACCCTGAAACATCTCTAACTACCATGAAAATAGAGATATAGGCTATTGAGGACAAAATAACAACTGGGTTATTACCAGAATTGAGCCAATTGAAACTTTTTATGGGACCCCCCAGACCTATTGCAAAATGGTGACACATTAAAATTTGCCTCAAAACTCATCTAAATTCCACAAAATTGAATTTGCATACTCTTGGAAAGATATAAAAGCATTCTGCCAAAGGAAATTTTATTACGAACTCTACATTAGGATATTTCAATGCCATATGTTTTAACCAATCTTGTTTCCACAGGCTCGAGAACGGGGTTTTGTCACCAATCTGAGAACAAATAAGCACTAGAAATTCATCAAATTTATAGGTGCCAACAATAGCTCTTATTCAGGGATGCATGCTTTAGTAAAGCATGGTGAGATTCCAAATGTCTCTGAGGTGTAGACCATGTGCCAAATCCATTGGGCTATGCTACTACTGTAATGACTAATATGTATTGATTTCTCTTATTTCAAACTTCATTTGGTGGCCCTAAGCCCCCAAAAATGAAGAACCAGTGCTTACCTCTATCAAACACTATGTTCCCCATTGATTGACCCAAGCCCAATCTGCAAACACTATCACAAAATGCCTGCAAACTAACCCTATCACTGGCATTTTTCACCATGTCACTGTATTCATCATTGTCAGTGTTATCTCTGTCAATCTGCACTTTGTAAACGTGCTAACTAAAATATATCTTCTGGCATGCATATATCACACTCACCAAATAAAAAAAGCTTACAATCAATGTCTTATCAAATTTATTGGCATGTTCCATTAAATAGCTACCTAGCTAAATTGAAAATTTAAAACATTTATATTTCATCAAATAGTTAACATCATACTTGGATTTCACATCAAACTTGAAGCTCTCATAAGCACTTTGCTCAATAATCCCATCAACAAATATATGCTATGATTTACTTAAGTCACATTTTAGCTTCAAGTCTAAGAAATCGGATTGAATAAAAGACTCAAATAAAACCATGGAGTCATCTTTTGAAATTTGTCCCATATCTAATAGGCACTCATTTTGTGTGTGTTGGAACACGTTTGTCGTTGCTTCAAAAGATCGACCTTTAACGCCTAATACAAATGCCAGAGATAAATGGATCCATGGGAAGCAGTTAGTCCATGTCCCAAATCTGAATGGAGACGTTGGTGATTAGTCCAACAATCCCCCCCTTAGCATCACCCGAGGGGATTCGAACCTGCGACCCGGCTCTAATATCATTTGTTGGAACATGTATGTCGTTGCACCAAAAGATTGACTTGTTAACGTCCAATACAAATGCCAGAGATAAACAAATCCACGAGAGGCGGTTAGTCCATGTCCCGAATCCAAAGGGAGACGTTGGCGATTAGTCCAACAATGTGATGGATGAAAAGTGTTCATACATAGCCATATGCTCAAACTAAGTTGTATCATATTGACATTCACATTTATCTGGGCACTGCAACTCAGTGATTTCACTGTGATTCAATAATCTGCAAACAAGACTTATCAACATCAATATTTTCTTCAGCTTTATCATCATTCCAGATGTTGACAAATCTCTCCATCTTAGGTTCGAAAACAAGATTTAATCCATTTTTGAAATCATCATACAGCTCCATGTGAAATGTTTCAAAAGAAGGCTCAAATGATTCAGAATTTAATCCTGAGCCAGATTTCTCATGGTGACTATTCATAACATATTCACTACTGCAATGAGTATCACAATCAACATTGCTTCTTATTAACATGAATATCGGAATCATTTTCAATATCAACACTTTCAAAAAATTTATGGTCAGTAAAAATAAATTCAGATGAAAGAATGCTTTTATGTGCATTGCCAATTGATAGTGATGCATCAGATCCACATTCAAAATATTCATCATAGCATAGTTCGTGTTCACCAATGAGTAAGCATGTGTCTTCATTAGCCTTTGCATCAATACATTCCTCATCTAAGGAATAAACTTCTATCTCCTCTTTTTGAGAGTATTCACAATCAAAATGTCTGCAACCAAAATTATAGTCACCTAGATCAATAGGGTAAACAAATTCATCAGTTAGCTGCAAACGTGCATCTACAACACCATTATCTTCATCATATTCATCATCTTTGCCAGTTGAGTTTCTACCTGAAACACCTAAGTATATTTTTATTTCCTCATTGAAAGGGCTATTACTAGGCATAATCTTATGAGCATCTTTCTCACTGCAAATTGTGATTTGACTATTATGATAACAATTACTATCGACATCCATTTCATCAACAAGATGATCAAAACATTCATCCTTACCAGCAAGAGGTACTCTTTTCTATCATTTACTCTTCATCCTTATGTGACACATCATTATTATGCTCATGCAAGAAAATGTAACTATAAACATCAACTGACCTGATTTTTTTGCTTATTCTTGTCTGCTATCCTCAAGAATAGAAATGTAATCATATATCTAGTTGAATCTAAGAGGCTTCAACTTCTTTGATATAGTGCTCAAACCTAGCTCAAAGGCTTCACAAAATAAATCAATGCACATTGAATCATCAGGTCTATAAGGTGAAGCAAATAAAGCCTTCCTAAATCTTGCATGAAAGTCATATGGGTATTCTCCCCTATACCTTCTTATATCAAGCAATGTATCAAAAAGTGATATATCATCAACCCTAGGTTCAAATTCCTCATCAAAATCTTCTTGAGTGTACAGATGTTTATTATCAAATGAGAATTCATTGTTAATTCCTTCAAACTGATCAACCGAATAGTATCTTAAACTCTTACCATGAAAATATGTAATGCATTGGTAAACTAGAAAACCAATCTTTAGCATCATTTTCTAAAGACCTTAAAAACAACTTCATAGTAAGATCATCTTCTTCTATTTGACAGTCCATTATCAAGCTAATGAAACCTTGCAAATGTTTGGGTGCCGACTCTTCATAATCTTTTCAAAAATTTGGCAAATATCCTTTAAATTTAAGAGGGCATTGGTTTGGATACCCTTGAATACCACTAAAACCAAGTGGTTTATATATCTCTGCAGAAAAAAGCCTTCTCTAAGGATGTGACTGTTGTTTTGATTCTTGCATCATGACGCTAGGGCTTGTAGGAGAGAAACCAAAATAATCATACATACTTGCATATGCTTTTTAATAAAAAAATCACTTCCCATACAACCATTTGCTTTTAATGCCCTCTTTTTTCTAACAAAATATTAGGCTTTCTCAACTCCCTTTCTCTTAGTGCTAACACTCATTGTTCATAAGGGAAAAAAAGTTTTTCTTGGACTTTCTTGTAACTGAACTTCTTACACAACTTTTCTTCTTGAAGAAAGAAACATATAAAATACCTGGAGGTGTATTGCAGTTGTACAAATATTCTTTCTCTAATTGGAATCTTTATAATCCTAAGCTCTTCTTCAACACTTATTGGGTTTATTTATAGTCACCACCTCTCCAAAGAGGATAATATTTTTCAAGCAGTTGGAAGCTCCTCAAATATCAATTTCATTATGGATTCATTCCAGCAGTAGAGTAACTTTTTAAATTCTGTCTTCAAATCATCTGACTCTCCCAAATAGATATATGCATCTGAATTATCCCTAGCAAGGTTGCCAATCAGTTGGCTCTTTCAACTAATGGCCTGAAATCTTCTAAGTGTTTGTCAAACTCTATCATCAAAGACTCCAGGTTGTGGCCAACGAATAGAGAACCACCTTTAAGATATGTTCTCTTTGCACTTCAAGTTTTGCAAAACCTAGGTGGGTTTCCCTATATGGTGTTGAACATGGATCTATAATAAGGTTATATTGTAGCACCTAGCAGATAGATGACTTCATACAAATGGATAAAAGTTGTTGAATACAAGCTTAGTTGTATAATTCCTTATCCTCTTTAAACTCAGGTATGAAGTATGTAACCTAAACACTAATACAACACAAAAAACTAAAGAATATGATTAATGGATTTAAGATTTTTTTCTTAGAATGGGGGAGGAAAACAAAGCAAGACCCATGTCTTCCTTGGGCTACAAAGTCATATGTTATGCATTGTATATGACAGGATCAAAACATATTTTGATGATCATCTGATATATTATCACTTTCTTATAATATGACCTACACAAGCCTACTATGCAACCATACTTAGTAGTCCATCAGAAACAATAACATTCCTAGTAACATTCCTATTAATTTATGGTAAGAATTTACTTTATCCCTTGAACAGACAGTAAGCCACTAAACTAATTCTAGACAGTAAATGTGTTTGAAAAGTTGATATAACCCTTGATTACTCAACTTAAAAGAATATTATCATTCACAGTTGGAGACAATTGTAGTAATAGTGTATATGCATATTAGCCACAGTTTCAAACTACAGGAGCATTGTCAATGCAATGACTAACTAACATAGACCTTCACCTTTGGCATTCAACAATTTTTGTGCAGAGCCTTCTTCCTTGGCCAAAATTCAAAACCCTTATAAAAGAATGAGATTACATTATAAATACTAGGAGGTAACCTAGATTAACTCTGAATATGACACATAGCTCAATGTGATCCCCCAAATTTGCAACAAATTGGCATATGAGAATATGTCATTTCATCCCTATCTTCACTTCGTCTCTTATTTGTAAATGAAATTTGTTTTATCATTTTGTTTGTTTGCATTCTCGTGCAAACCCTTTACCTGTGTGTAAAAACACTTTAACTATTACATTTTCACGTTTATGTGAAAAAAAGTCTCACCTAGGTAAAAACCCATCTTACTGACAATGAAATAATGCATTTTAATCCCTAGATCTTTCGTTTCCTTGTCAAAAAATTTGCCAATGACCCCTTGCCCTCACATTCAGCTTTTAGCTTTGCCACATATTCAAATCTGTGTATTATTTTACATCATGTCTTCCTCCATTTTAGCCTTTTAAAAGTGAGAATGGATTGTGGAGCGTATTGTTGCAGTAGTCACTAAAACCCAAATCCATCATAAATCTGATTTTAAGAATGCACTCCAACTGAATCAAACACAGGAATTTTGTCAAATAGTTTACATGCACTCTTCTTTCCTTGTGTTCTATCATTCTACAAACTGTTACACATGATTGCAAGGAACTTTTAGTATGTGCAGGTCATTTTTACCATTACTGGTATTTGAAACATGTTGAGAACATCACCAAAATTGATGCATATGCATAGGTAATGAGTGTTGGGATGTTTTCAGTTGAGGAAGGGCATTCTTGGTACCATAGGCAACTAAAACATATTCTAAACACATAAATAATTGTTGTCTGGGCGTTTTTACTATTGCTGGATCATTTTTGCTAATGGGGGCAGTTAAAAATGGTTCAAACTGTGCCAAAAATGCTACAGGGGCATGAGAAATGCTCTAGGAAATTTCTTGGAAGTTAAAATAGCAATTCCCATTCATTAAATGGCTCAAAAACTGCCCTCAAAGCATTTGCATGTGAATCATTTTACTTCAGAACTGATTTGAGGTAAGTTGCAGGCTTAGAGATAAGAAATGGCACCCAAAATGGCATGCACTAGCAGCAAGTCATGTCCCTCCATCCTTGCAAGCTTGACTAAAGGGAAGGCCCTTAACCATATAGAATAGCGGAGTGTTGTTGAACCTTGACCAGCACTACGGAAAGCTTTCCCTTGTGTTTTAAAATGAACATGAAGAGAAGTATTTAAGTACCCCCACCTCGCACATATTTAAGTTGTCTTTTATGAACCTTAGACTTTAATGTTAAAAATTTAAAACAAATACTAAAATATTTGTTTTAGAAAACTCTCTCATGGCCTTTGAATTTTAACGGACAAATAAAAACGAAAAACCTAATTATGTCTTCTCAAAACACAATTAAAACATTGAAAATGATTTTTAAAATTGCATAACGAAAATATGTGATGTAGACAACTTTTAGTTTATTCATAGGCCAGACAACGAAATCACATGACCTTCGAGATTCATGAAAACTTGCACAAAGCCATTATTAATTATTTAGATAATTTTGATGTCGTCGAAAATTGCACAACTTCAAATTTTTGAGACGTCCTTTGTAAATTGGGCCCTCTAGCAAGATAAATTGTTTTAGTTCAAACCTTGAAACATCTTTGACCACCATGAAAATAGAGATATAGGCTATTGAGGACAAATTGACAAATGGGTTGTCACCAAAATTGATCCATATGAAACTTTTTTACGAGACTTGCTCCAAAATGGTGACATTAAAATTTGCCTCAAAACTCATATGAATTCCATGAAATTGAGATTACATACTCTTCGCAAGCAATAAAAACATTATTTCAAAGGAAATTTCATGATGAAATCTAGATTAGGAGATTTCAATGCTAGAAGTTTTAACTAATCTTGTCACCGTAGGGCTTGAGAACTGAGTTTTATTGCCAATCTAAAAACAAATAAGTACTAGAATTTCATCAAATTTATAGGTGCTAATAGAATAGAACCCTAAAGGAAGGGAAAGATAGTTGAGAAAGGAATAGATCATTCTATGATGCATGAAAAGATGGATGAATACATCTATATAAGTAATCAATACATGTTAATGGTATAATAGAAAGTACAAAGATAGGGAAAATAAAGTAGAAAGGTAGGAGATTAACATAAGTGAAAGTGTGGTAGGATAGATGTGTATGATCATAGGATAGTTAGAGTGAACTAAGGTATTATCCCTCACAATATTAGCATTATGTTTTCCCATGGAGAAGGAAAAAATAGGAACTAGAAAATGATATACAAGACAACAAGTATAATAGGGCTGTAAGCATAATGTATTGTAAACTAGAACTTACGATAGATGAATTTATATAGGAATAATCACAACACTAATGGATATATGTACACTAGGTTAGGAAAATTTTATGGGTGGTGAGGCACCATGATTATCAATAAAGTATGTCATCATCCCCAATAGGAATAAAACAACAATAAAAGGGAAAAGGTAGGCTTAAAGATTTGGGAACCAGTATATAAGGTGGAAATATGTATGAAATATGTGGATCGACATGAAGAAGGTGGAAGAAGCCTCAATAATTTGCATCATCCCCAAAATTTAATGAAGAGGGAAACACAAATAATGATAACATAATGTAGATATCACATGAAAGAGAATGAACAACTAAAGGAAACTAATTGTACAAACACGTTAAGTGCTACATGATAAAGATAGTCATGTGAGAATTAGGAAATTCCCATAGATGAATTGTGGGACAATAAAAGAAAGTACAACATATAGATCATCATAAAGTGTAGGTACGAGAAAAAGATACCAAATTCAAAGTGAAACCAACCAATAATAGAAGTGAAATAGTCATCAACTAGAGGTTCATTAAATGTCATACAAGAAAGAGAACCATATGTATAAAACTCAAAGAGTGAAGCAGGCTATTGGTGAAAATGATAGACACGAGAGGAAGTTTTGCAATGGTCTTAGGTGAAGGATTGTACAAGGGAAGGACATGATTTTTAGTCATAATACACATAAAAGTAGGAATAAAAATATCATGAACATCATAAGAAGGATGGGATTTTGCAAGCATGTTAAGAGGGTCAAGATCATAATCATGTGTAATATAGGTGAATGATATGTCATGTTGTTTTAATTTCTACAAGACCGTGTCCATATAAAGTAATGAATCCTACAAGGTGTCATTATGTAAGTTTTCCTTTCATCATGTATTCTATCTAGGAAGTAATAATGAATCTCTATTTAAGCACCTTTAACTATTAGCAGAAGTTAAGCACATGAGTTTCATCTATAGGATATGATCCTACAATTAGTTGTGCATCCATAGAATACAATGAATTGTAGGAGAGGGGAAAAATAGTACATGAAAAATTAAATGTAGTTTAAGAATGTAAGTATATATAGAAATGAATGTAAAGAATGCATTGTATAATGACTATGTAAATGTCCCAAATGATAAGTAATACAAGGTATGGAGATTTGGAGATGGTATCAAGGAATAACAATGGTGATATGAAACTCAATGACTAAGAACACCTATATAAGTATGTAAGATACTAAAGCAACATATCCCCCTATTGTGGCATACAAGAGAATGAGCAGACATTGGTTTATATAAGTAAGTCCTTACTACTGATGGTAGGGAAGGCCCCACTATAACCCTTAGAACATGGTTAAGCTATGTGGGCACATAATGTGATTAGGGAGGTACAATTATTGATGCATTCCAATGTGGAATAATAGCAACCTAGGAGGTGAATGAATCACATGAACATAACAATGCAAGATATAAGTGTGGAATACTCTATTGAGTAACAAGCCCCATACAAATAATATAATGTAATAAGGCATAAATATGCATGATGAGGGAAAAAAATTCAGCCCCCCAAATATAGAGATATTGCAAGGATGGTGTCATATGTAAAAGGGAAAGGCATGATACCTCTTTATGTAAGTTAAAATATGTATTAATGTAGGCATATAATCAATATAATGATGGAACAAGATCACTCCAAATGGGTGAATAAGCACCATGCGATGACTGATATAGTGTAATCATGTCCATAGATAATCATGAAAGCATCCATAAATATTATCATTCTCTATTAGGTGTTTGTATTAGGGTCCAAGAATGATAACACAATAAATATGCATGAAACATGACATAAATGGTAAAATCAAAGAAAATAAGCACATGTGGTCTCGAGATGTATCAATGTGTATAGATAGGCATCATATATCTATGTGATCATATATATGTATCATATGTTAGAAAGTATTAGTGGTCTATAATCATCATTAATTAACTTATGGAAATAATAATGTTATAATCATCTCCTAGAACAACCATCAATTAAATTTTTTGAGAAATAATTTTATAATTTGACCAAAGATAAGACTAAATTAGACTAAGTTGCATACAATCAATATTCCATGCATCTTCCAAAATTTTAAAAAAGGTACATTGGTGTATGATCAATTTATAATCCACTTTATTTATTATATAAACCTTTTATTTCCTAGGGGTTCAAATATATAGTATGTCCACTTAGTTGGTGTAATTTGACTACCATTTATGTGATCATAAAAACTTCAAGGCCATGGCTAACTTGAATTACCATGTATTTGCATATTATTACAAAGATGCAGTTTTATATAAAGAAAACACATTTCTTGCATCACATAGGGAAACGTGTAGTATATTGTCCTCTCTAGGTATTTCTTATAATAGATAAGATACATGTTTGAATATTGTAGCTTCTTCAAGAAAGAATAATAAAATGAAACATTCTAACCCAATCCTAAGTACAAGGAATATAACTTTAATGTTAACATCAATAGGTGTTAGAGTCTAGGGAAGGTTTTATAAAAAAAAATTAATTCTTGCCATGGAATTATAGGCACCACTAGATCCTAACCAGTGATTAATGCTTTGAACTTCAACCAATGAAAATTGATTTTTTTTAATACATTATATTTCAAATTTTTTTAAAGTTAAATGCATGTTTTTTAACTTTTCTAATTTTGAAAATTATTTTTCTTGAATATCATTGGGTAAAAAAATTTAGGCCATAAGGATTTTAGAGAATTGAACATAACATTTTTATTTTGCAATTTTTTTGGCTTATTTTAAGACATTTTTTTGGCCACTTCTTATTAATTGCACAAAATGTAAAAATTATGACAAAGTTAAAATTAGAAATTGTTAGTTATTCTATATAAAAACTTCATTTAATTTAACTATTAATCTAAGTAGCAATTGTATGTCAAAATTTTTATTTAATCTACTTTAACTATTTTAACCGAATAGTAATTGAATCTCAAAAATTCAAAATCATAATTATTTTAACATGTCAATAATCCAACTATTAAATCTATTATATATTTTTTTTTTCTTAGATTAAATTGAATCTCAATCTAACACTCATTTTTTCCAACTATTTTTTAATTATTCTATAGAAAAACTCTATTTAATGAAAAATTATATTTAATTTAACTATTAAGCTAAGTAGCAATTGCATGCCAAAACTTTTATTTAATCTAATTTAACTATTTTAAACAAATAGTAATTGAGTCTTAAATTTTTAAAATCATAATTATTTTAACATGTCAATAATCCAACTATTAAATCTATTTTTTTTTTAATTAAATCTATTATATATATTTTTCTTAGATTCAAAAGTTCAATATCAATAATTATCTTACACATATTAGTAATTTTTTTAATTATTAAATATATAAAATTATATTAAATCTAATTGTTTATAACATTATCTAAATACAACTTTGATATAAATATCACAAATATCTACTATTTTTTAATCCAACACACATTTTATCCAACTATTTTTATTAGTTAATGTTTGGACATCTATTAATGCAAAAATTATCCTTCAATCACAACACAGCAAGGCTTAAATTTGACGGTCGACCTTGCCTGTCAACAATTTTTTTAATGACAGTTATCTATTCAAAAGTGCCCTTAAAACATTATGATATACCTTAGTGTAAGTAATATATATATATAAATTTTGACAATCTATCCAAAATCTCTTCTTTCATCTATACAATCTTCTTAAAATTTTGATTGTATTTTACGGGAAAAATCTCTAAATACGGTCATACGGCCATCAAATTTAAGCTTTGCAACACAGCATTAACTGAAAGATTCCGTGTAAAATAAAAAATCACAACCGGATGCATAACAAATCCTCACCGCACAAATAGTTAATTGCGTTAAAATATTTGTTGTCCGCATTCAATGCAATATTGTTATACGTTGGTAGTGCGTGCAGTTATGAAGTTACATCTTCATGTGACTGCTTGCGATTCCAGCTCTTCATTTCTAAGCCCCACGTATTCATTTCCCCCATATCTTAACAGAATTTCACTTTGCTAAGGAAAATGACACATTTATTTTGATGAAACAGAATGGATGGAGGAGAATTGACACAATCAAGCAGGAAGGGCTATAATCTCTTCCATGCAGTTTCTCGCTGCACAACACAGGTATAGGAAAGCCTCTAAAGTATGAACTATAAACATCTCATTCCATTTTACCATGGAAGAATTTTAATATTTAGTTTGCTGGATTGTTCAGGTATATCCAACCTCATGGACTGTTGTTCTTTTAACCTTAGACAACGTGGGAATGTGGAACCTGAGTTTGGAAACATGGCAAAGATAGTACCTGGGTCAAAAAACGTACCTGAGAGTTAAATCTCAGGTGAAATAACTGAGAGATGAATATTAGATTCCTCATAATGCTCCGCTCTTTGGAGCACCCAGGGGCCGTCCCCATACTTCCCCGTCCATAAGCCCATTATTCCATTACAAGTCATTTCTTTGGAGAGGTTGACTGATGAGTGATTACTTCTCATTACAGTGTATTCATTGTAGCCGCAATTTTAAATTTTCAGTCCATATGAATGACAGCTTCTGCTGCAATGGAAGCCATCTATTGTTGTGTGAATTTAAATATTCCAACACTTATAACTTTTATAATTTGCAGTACCACCCAATTAATTTTCATCTTTTTTCATATGGTTGCCTACAATATTCTTTCTTCAATGCTTTACATTATCATTTCTGTTTGTGTGAATATATGATGTCATTTAAGCAATTCAGGGCTTCCACGGACATTTTTCATAAGAAATTTGTGTGCTATAGTGTGATTTTTAAAATTTAGTTAAAAATGTTAATGATATCAAATTTTCAATATCTTTTTTTCCTTTGTTTTAAAGGCAACACACCGACAGAATCAAGAGGCAACACCCCAATAGGGTTGAGAGACAGCACCCCTCATAGGGTCCAAGGGCAGCGCAAATAAAAACCTTCAAAACCACACAAACCTTCATGGAACACCATTTTCATAATCTTTTAAAAGGCAAAGAATAATACTTATAAAGTCATAAAAAAGGAGTTTTTAGAGTGTTTAATCCAAGTTTTTTACTGCAATTTTGATGTTGTTGGTACAACAAATCAAGGGAAAAAAATTGCAGTTTTTTTCAAGAGTCTCAGCAAGTTTTTCCAAAATATCTTGTGAATACTCTGAAACAAAAATTAAAAAACTTGTGAGCCCCCAAACTATGGGCAAAAGCATTGACTGTAAAAATAATAATATATAATTGTGTATCATAAGATCTAAAGATTATCAATTACAATCATCTTATAAATACACAGGAAAGAGAAGATTCAAGAATTAATAGTATAGAAAGAAACATTGACTGAGAAAATTTATATATAATTGTATACTGTAAGAGCTAAAGCTTATCAAATACAATTATCTTATATCTCATAAATACAGATAACAATGTTTGACTCAAAAAATTATATATAATTGTACTATAAAAACTTCAATAGGCTTTTCCTTACAAAATTTATGACAGAATCATCTTTCAATGGAGTACAGATATATGAAGATTTAGTAGCCTTCAATATGTACTTTGTGTGCCTTGCAATTTCCTTTATAATAGGTCGTCACCAGCTAATCAATTTGAAAAAAAGCAACAGCCTCCTTGTATATTTCTAGAATCTTTAGAATCCTATACTTCCATTACTCTCCACAAATTTGCACAGCATTAAACTCTGTTTGGGAAAATTAATAAAAGAATTTATAAATTTTGTAATATTATTTATCAAACTATTCATGAATATTTATTTCTATAGTTTGTTTAGTTTTATCAAGGAAGTGGTTATGCATGGCCAAGGTGTAGAAATCAAATATGTTCAAGACACTCTTATAGTTCAAGGAAAATATTTATTTGAAAGATAATAAGAATTTTGAAGACAAAATATATATCTTTTAATGCCAAAAATTCATAATCTAAAAGCTAGATCAAAAGGAGATAACCACCAAATTCAATGTCTCCTTGTGACTAGTGGTAGTATTATAGGATGCCTATGATGTAAAAATTACTATTTTACCATATATTTGGTAGAGACAAAAGAGGGAAATCCCCACTTAGATAGATGGTAATGATGAAGTTATGAAATTGGAATTATATGTTGTTGATATAATGGTCAAAGACTAATATTAGAAATGCAAAACTTAGAGGTATTTTATCAGGACCTACAACAATTGATAAAACACAAGGTGGTGTCTCAAAATAGAGATTTTATAGAGTTAACAATTATTTATATGATAGATCAGGTTTTTCGGTTGGCTTGGCAAAGAGGCACGCGATGGGAGTATACGTGGCATGAGCCGCCCTCTTGATCTATTGGTGGGACACACAGTTGGGTGGGCAAGGTGTTGGACCCATCGATCTTCTCTTTCCTCTCCCATTTAGCCATCGCTTGTTGGTGTGTGGTGGGAGTTTTTTCCCTCATTTTCTTTGTTTGTTGAGGTTTTTGACAATTGTTGTGGTGTTTTTTTTGGAGTGTTGTCTACATGACAGTCATAGGGGGTTCAAGGGACCCCATAACCCCTTCCTTCAAATTTATTTTGAATAGGGATGATCCGACCTCATCCAATCACGTTCATTCAATTTATTTTTTTCTATATACAATGGAAGAGCCTAAATCTTCTCAGGGTGCTAGATTGTACCAACAATCCAATGGTTGTTTAAAGAAATGCAAAGGTCGTCCTATTTTAATTATCCAACTAGAGTCGATTGTAGATGAGGTTTTATATCTTATATCTTGTAGATCATGCCCTCATCTATAAATTTATGGGCATTAGGGTTTTTGTCCCCTTTCTTGAATCATGGGCTCTAAGGACATGGAATTTTGAGGGTGATATGGAGGTGATTATGACAACAAATAACTATTTCTTTGTGGTGTTTTCAAGATTGGTTGACAAGAATATTGCCTTCAAGGGGAACCATACTTCTACAATGAAATGGGTCTATTCATCAAGCCTTGACATGTGGGGTTCAATCTGACATAAGAGATTCCTTCAAAAATACCTATTTGGGTGTGACTGCCTCAACTTCCTTTCAAATTATGGAGGCATGATGTACTCCATATGATTGCTTTACTCCTCGATAAGCCAATTGGTCCTTCCCAAAAAATGTTAGATTGGAAGGTGGTTTCATTCGCCCACTTGTGTGTTGAAAAAGGACTTGAATAATCCCCTCCCAGATTCCATGGAAATAAGACTTGGGTCACTTTCTTGGATCTAACAGTTGGACTATGAAGCCCTTCCTTTTTTATGTTGTCTCTGTCACGAATATGGGCAACTACTAAATAAGATTTCCTAAGGCTTCCCTATCCACTCCTATAAGCAACCCTCCTCCTCCTCCTTGGGATGATAAAGGGAAAGCTTCAAATTTTGATTGGAATAGGAATGAGGATAAATTTATTCTAGTCAAGCACCACAACAAAAGGATGGGATTGAAGAGTATGTTCAAAGAAAGTAAAACTGATGGGCTTTTTAATAGATTTGAAGTTTTAGATTCTAATGCAAAACAAGAGGTTGGTGGGAATATCAAACAATCCAAGCTAGTGCATGCAGGTAAAATTCAAACTAAGCCTAATGATACTGTGTTCCAAGATATTACCCAGGAGGGGGTGTCCTCGGGTAGGATGGAAACTAATCAGTTTTTGCTAGAAGTTGGGGACCTTGATATGTTGGTGCAAGATACCTTGCCTTGTGATCCTCCTTGTGCTCTTTCTCCTTCTTTGATGATGTAAATAGATGTGGGTGAGAGGCATCAAAAAAAATGGTCAGCTTTAGCTCAGTATCTAACAAAATCCTATTAAGAAAGGATCAATAGATAAAACTAGGAAGGTTGGCCACAAGAAGGATCTAGACAAGATGAAGTTGATGGGGAATTCTTTGGTGGAATTAGGTTCAGTTAAACCCATTGATTCTCGCTTTCAGAAATGATAGTTTTCTCATGGAATGCACAGGGGTTGAACAACATCCCTAGATAAAAGGTTGTTCAAGGTTTAATCTGAAAATATTTTCCAAATATAGTTTTTTACAAGAGACAAAAATCTTTGTGGATGATTTGCTTAGTAATAATTCTTGATTTTGGAGAGGCTTGAGCTAGTATGTTGGAGCTCAGGGTAGTGTCGGAGGACTAGCTTATTTGTGGGATCCTTATAAGATTACCCCCTCATGGTGTCTTGCAAGTAGGTTTTCAATCTCATTGGTTGTTTCGAGCATGAAATCCAGTGAATCTATCCTTTTCACAAACATTTATGCCCCTCTCATCCTTTCTTAGTAAGGTGGCACTATGGGCTCACATAAAAAAATTGTGAGATCCATGTTCTTATTTCATCTATAGATTTTGGCAGGCAACTTCAATGCTATTATGTGCTTAGAAGAAAAAGGAGGTGGTGTGGCTAGGCTCGATTCTATCTCACTTTTATTTCAAGAAAGTATTGCTTCTTTGCACTTGTTGGATATCCAACCAAATAATTTGGTCAATTTACTTGGACCAACATAAGATGTGGTAGTGACTCTATCTTGGAGCAATTAGACAAGTTTTTGGTTCCCAGCTATTGGTTGAGTAATCGGTGGGTCTCTACTTTAGAGATTCTTGACTGTTGAGAGTTGGATCATTGGCCTATCAAGCTAAGTATTTCTTCACTAGAAGCTCTAAAGAAGCCATCTTTCAGGTTCCAACTCATGTGGCTTCATGAGGACTCCCTATAGGATCTCATGCCATTTTGGTGGTAGAGGGACAGACCATCATTTGGCACATTTATGTACTCTTTTTTTAAGAGACTATAGTTTGTGAAATATCAACTTAAGAGATGGAATAGTGTTTGGAAACCTTTTATGAGCTAAGGAAGTAGCTCAATCTCAGCTAGATGAAGTTAGCTGTCAGATTGAGGAGTTGGGTCTTTTGTCAGAAAGAGGGAGTCTATCCTTCTCGGGGAGGTTTCTTAATGGGAACATCGAGAGGAAATCTATTGGAAATAGAACTCCAAAAATGATTGGCTCTTGGAGGGTGACAAAAAAATTCTTTATTTTTCAACTCTTTTAAGGATAGAAGGTAGAGAAATTGTGTCCCCTTTATCCAGTCGGCTAATGGGAATCTTCTATCTTCTTCTTAAGCTATCTATAATGAATACATGTGGTTCTTTTCTTTTCTTCTTATGGAAGATTCTCCCCATGAGGTGGAAAAGGAAGATATGGCCCTTGCCTGTATCCCTAAGTTGGATCACAAGAAATGAATGAGGCAATTCTTTTACCTATTACTCTTGAGAAGCTAGAAGGGGTTGTATTTCAACTGAAGAAAGGGAAAGCTTCTAGACCTAATGAGTTTCCAATTGAGTTTTTCCAAAAAAATTGGTAAATTCTCAAGTTTGATTTGTTGGAGCTTGTTCATGAATTGCATGACAACAAAAGATGTTGCGGGCCCTAAATTCTACTCACCTTGTTCTTATTCCTAGAAAGGGGGAAGCTCAATCTTTTAATCATTTTAGACCCATTACCTTATGTTATGTGGTGTATTATATTATTACTAAGCTAATAGCTAAGAGACTCGAGAAGTGCCTAGGTACCTTAATATTAGAGGAGCAAGGAGGGTTTGTTGTAGGTAGAAGAATTTTGAATGGGGTTGTGGTGGCAAGGGAGGCTATCCATTCTATCCAGGGACCTCAAAGGAAAAAGACATGCTTATCGAGATGGATATAGCTTATGATAGGGTTAGGTGGTAATTTCTCTAGAGGATCATGCTTTCCTTTGGTTTTGGTCTCCAATGGGTGGAATGGGTTACAAGTTGCATCTCCTCTTCTTCCTTTTCAGTTATCATCAATGGGACTTCATCTCCTTTATTTAGGGCCTCTCGAGGTCTTTGTCATGGAGACCCTCTATCTCTGTATCTCTTCATTTTTTTGGTTAAGGGTTTGGGGCACCTTATGAAATCACATGTCAAACAATGTAAGATTCATGGCTAGACCTAGGCTTGCTCTATTTCTCCATTCTCTCATCTTCAATTTGTTGATGATATGACTTTACTTGGAATGGCCAAAGTTGAGGAGGCATTGCATATGGGGAAAGTCTTGGATATATACTTGGCTACTTCTAGACAAAATATTAATGAGGATAAGTCCTCTATTATTTTCTTCAACACCCCACCTTCAATACAAAGATAGATTGTCAAGATTCTCATATTTTAGGTTGGTTATCTCCCTCTTATGTACCTAGGTTTTCCTCTTTGTGTGGGTCCCCTAGCTAGGGGACATTGGTAATCAATTCTAGATAAGTCCCATATGAAAACTTTAGTCACTGGACTTTTAGGTGGCTCTCTTATGTTGGGTGAGTAGATCTTCTGAAATATGTCATTTAGACTCTCCTTATTTATAGATGTTTTTTACTAGAAGCTCCTCTATTTTTATTCGCAGATTTGATGCTCTCTCTTGTCAATTTTTATGGGCTGGAAATTTGGAAAATTATAAATGGAGTTTGGTAAGTTGGGTAGTGGTATGTTGTTCCAAGTAGAATGGGGAGCTTGAACTTCGTTTGTTGAGGTGGAAGTATTAGGCTCTTATTGCCAAACTTTATTGAATATAGTGCATAAATCTTGAGCAGGGCTTGGCAAAGATCCTTACCTCTAAATATCTAGGAGATATCCCTAAAGATGATATCCCTAGAGTGACACTCTTAGGAAAAGGATTCATTATCTAGGGCACCATCAAGAAAGGGGATAACTTAAACCAAGATTGTTAAATGGATTTGTCGAAGGGGGTCTAAGGCTCCTTTTGGCATGACTCTTAGGATGGACATCCCCCTATTTTTTCCTCTCATCCATAGTTGCAGGTTCTTTGTGATAGTTTCATAGTTGTTGGATGGCAGGATGTGGCTGATTTTAAGTCTTTCCATCATGTGGGTCAGGGGGTGGTGGTTCGTTGGAAAGATCCCTAAGATTGGCCCAAGGAGAGATTGGTTGAAGAGTGGAATATATTATGGTATATTCTTGTTAAGAGGAAATGCAGTTCCTTAGGAAACTAGGATGCTCTTGCTTGGGGCTTGGAATCAAAGGGGATACATTCAGTAGCCTTGGGCTACCAACTGTTTGACCATTAGGAGGGAGGTGACCCGAAACCTTGGTGGAAGAAAAATTGGAGTAAATTTTTTTGGTTGAAATGTAACTTCTTTCTTTGGTTGCTAACAAGGAATAGTTGCATCACCTGGGAGAATCTTCAAAAAAGGGGCTTTCAGGAGCCCTATGTGCCCTATGCTAGAATTGTGGAGGACACCCCTCATCTATTTTTCCAATACCCTTATGCTAAGGATATTTGGCATCTTTGGTGGGCCTTATGGCATGTGTCCATGCCACTTCTTTAGTAGATTTTTAGAATAGAGTGGGACAACTGCCTACCAAGGTTGTCTTTCTCCAAGTTACGTGGGAGATTGGACCATCTTGTATTACTTGGCACATATGGTTGGAGCATAACAAAAGAGATTTTCAAGGCAGTAATTTTAGGGCTATTCAAATTTGGCATAGGATTGTTTACATGATCTCGAAGGCTTTATTGGTTAAATATAATTTGGAAGATAATTTGGAATAGGAGGATCTCGTTGTAGCTTGGGGTTTGGGCGTTGGGGACTTGTGGGATTTATGTGACCAAGTTGAGGCATAACTCTAGAAAAAAGGTCTTAAGAGATGGAAATTGGGAGCCTCCCCCAATTGGAACCCTCAAGATTAATACAAATGGGTCATCTAGACGGAATCCAGGGCATGTTGGCATTAGAGGTGTTGGGAGGGATAGCTTAGGTGAGGCTATATTTTTCTTCTCCAAATACATGGGGCAAGATATGAACAACCTCATGGAGGCCTAGGCTATCCTAGCGGCTCTTGAAAAGGCTTGTGAGTTTGGATGGAGGAAGATTATATTTGAGGCAAAATATTATATTGTGATTAATGTTTTGAACAAGAAAAGTTGGAGGGGATTCATTGGCAATTGGTAGTGGTGAGTAGAAAAATTATGCAGTTGTACAATTCTTTTGAACCACCCTATTTCCTTTGTCTATATCCCTCGGGAATGGAATGGGGTAGTAGACTACATGGAAAAGTGGGCTTCTAAGTAGCAGGGAGACTAGGAGGTTTGGAACTTTGGGATTTGTTGTCCTTGGATTCATCTCTAAAATTATAATATCTTCTTCAAGAGGATAGGTTATTCTGAAGGCACCACTCTGGTTTTATCTAGAGTAGTGTTTGTGTTGGGTTTCTTTGTCTTTTCTTGTATTTTTATCTCCTAATTGTTGCTACCAAAAACTTTTGAATAATTTTTTTACCCCTTTATTTAAAAAAGTGGCTATATGATACCACTATTGGAGAATAATAAGATGGTGCATGGAATGAGGCAAACATATATCATTTATGGTTTTAAGTTCTCTATCCTAGAGTTTATTGTGGGTTCAATGGTGCCTATAGTGGAGGTGGTATTTATATAGTAGGGTTCATGATTGGTGGGTTGTAGCTCCCCTTTCACATGACATGGTATGTTGGTTTGTGGTTTGTTTGCCATAGGAATTGATTATTGGCTTGTGTGTGGTGGATTAGACATCTAAGCTCTGTACTAATGTTTTACTATTAGGTGTTTTTTTTTTGGTTAGTATGTTGGTTTTGGGTGTGTTATGCTTATAAATGGTTCTATTATATTTTTATGTTGGGTTCTTTTTCTAGTTTTTTTTTATGTGTTATGTTATAATTTATTCAAGGAGGTACATTAATATAACACTATATTATATCTAATAAAAAGTTTGGTCTTGTTGTGCCTCACACAACACCATAATTTTACTTAGTGAAATGTTGACCCCCTTTTTCTTATTTTTCTAAGTTAGGAGCTCACTCTTTGTTTTTTGATATTGAAGTTTAGCTTCTAAGGTTGAGATTTGAAGGTTGAACTTGGGATAGGTGTGCATTCTTTGTGGAAAGAAAGTTTTGATTATCTGATCCTAGAATGGAGCCCATGTCTTTAAAATACTAGGTTGATAGGGTAAGTTTGATTATTTACTTTTTTGGTAAAGTATTGGACTTTTCCTTACATAGGTGCATATTTGAAGTGCTCACTCCAATATTCACCTTTTCTCTTTAGCTATAGATTTTTTCTTCTAGGTCACACACATGCAAGCAACATCTAAAACCTTTGGTCCGTAGCTTTCAGTATGGATTTTTAGACTTTCACCTACCAAGCTACCAAACTTGTCAAGGTGTATCCAAATCCCTACTTTTCTTGCCAATGACCATTTCTATAGAGGTGTGGACCCTTTTTATGTATATGTATGTTTGCACAGGGGTTGTACAACCTCCTTAGACAAAAAAAACATCACCAAATTTAATTGAGCCTAAATTTTGATAAATTGCATATGGAAATAGAGCTTTTTGAGATTTTTGGATGTAATGGTAGGGTCTATTTTGCACTGGAGTGCATCAAAATGTACCCTTTAAAATATATAACTAAAATCTACATGTAAAATCTACCAAATTAGGCTAAAAATTCTACAAAACCAAGATTAGATCATGACCAAGGGGTCCCACTGAGCATGCCAAAATATGAGAATTTAGAGCAACAATAATACAAAATCAAAATAATATCAAATGTCAAAACCAAACTCTAAAATATATGCAAACCTCAAATTGAACATATAAGTGGATTTACTCTTACTTTTCATGAAATGTGGATGTTCAAATGATCATGCAAAATCTCTATAGCCTATAGGTCTATAATTGATTGATTAAGAGATCCTCTTAATTTATGAAATGAGAAGTAATTTAAAATTATGTAAACCACTTTTGTGGTCTATGGGGTTGATCCCAATCACTAAAAATGTGATTTTACACGTGAAAGTGATTTGAGTTGCTTGATACTAATTTGACAAAATGTGTGTCTAAGCATCCATTCACCTTTGGTATCTAGATATCTAAATTTGTCAAGGTGGTGTCTAAAAACATTGTTGAGGATTTTTTTAACTTGATAGGTGAACAAATTCTCTTAGGTCAAATCCCTTGACATACCAAAGTGATGATGATGAGAAAGACTAAAGAAAATGAACATACATGTATATGGCCAATATGATAATGATGTAGATTTGATTCCTTTAAAGAACTTTTAAAATTGAAGTACATGCTCTAATCATTTTCCTCTTGCACATTGTATTCTAAAATGCATAATGAAGGTATTTAAATATCATTACATAACAACATATCACATAATATGTGTGTTGGATCTATTCATAATGACTATTAAAAATGTGCATGCAGGTTTATATTTGAGTTTTGTGCTTTGAAATTCAAGGATCCATTCTATACTCCTTACGATTGATTCTTGAATTACCAAAAATAATTTTCTAGAATAAACTAGTGATCTTGAAGTAAGAAATAAATATATAAAAATAAATACCAATAAAACAAAATAAAAAGATAGTAAATATATTAAAATTACTCAGATTGTTGTCACATGAAATTGCACCTTGTTGAACATAGGGTTCAACATTCTAATGACACAATGGAAATGACCTCAAGGTGTGGGACCTTTTGTGGTGAGGTTGAATCTTTGGAGAAGGTCGACTTCCTCTTCAAAACTAGATGTGACAATACTAGTCCAACCTAGCATTGGAAAACCCTATGCTAACCCTAAACTATGAACCACAGGAGGAAAAGGAAGAAGGAGGATGTTGAAAATGAAAAACGGTGATGCACCTATCTTTAAAGTGTTTCTTCTTGCTTCCTATTGCACACGATATCAACAAAAACCATTCGGGAAACTCACACAGTTCTCTATTTCTCCATATCTATAAGAAAGAAAGAAGGGCTAGGAGTCTAAAAGATCAAAGGGGTAGAGATTACCCACAATCAACACTTACAATTAGTTAGCACAAACAAACAACCTACAAAAATAATGAAATTTCATGCTTGCATAGAGGTGTTGGATGTTGTGGTTGTGTTGTTGATATGTGGTTGTCATTGGTGTTAACACTATTAGCATTTGGTGTATTGAAGGCTGTATATGTCGAGGATATTGAGAAAATTGTTAAAAGAAGTGTTCCAAGTTCTCTGTGGAACTATGAAGGTCATGAAGGTGTCTTGTTTTGTACGTTGAAGATCAATTGGTATGGATTAAAGGGTTTTCTACTGAGTATATCTAGTTCATCCACCAAAAGTTTCAGAGGTCCGCGTGAAGATTTGATCGTGTAGTGAATAGTTGTGTTCTGACAGTAGGGTCAAACCACAATAGTGGTTTACAAATTTTATGAGGAAAGAAATTCCATTTTTTTTCCTTTCCCCAAACTTAATGGGTTCGGTCGAACTCAATGGTTTGACCGAACCCCCAAACCCTAAACAAAAATAATAATATTTTAAGGGGTTCGGTCGAACATGGGTTCGACCGAACCCCCTCAAATAAAACATAAAAAAAAAATATTGTCATTTTCGACTATCATTTTTGCTTTTTACCAGTTGCTTTCCCTGTGCTTGTGCGTGCGGCGAATGAAGAACATGATCTACAAATGACTTCATCTCTCTAGTGAACGCAAACTCAACTTTGGCTCTCCAAAGTTCATCAACCCAACTTGCATATCGAGCACCAGGTTTGTCAAATTCGAATTTCGTAGAGTTTAAAATGCATTTGTTTGTTAAATTTTGAAACCCTAAATGCAAATTTTTTCAAATTTGTTGAATTGAAACTGCATTTGTTTGAAAGTTTCTAAAGCCTTTTCAACATACACTATTTCTACGATACATTTCTACTCTGTCAAAAAATTAACATGCCCTGTTTATGCTTCCACATTTTGCATACATTTCTACTAGGGCACCTCCAATTTATTTGAGGCATTATATCAAACAATTCATTAACAAATTTATTTGAGGCATTATATCAAACAGTTCATGGTAATTTTTTATGGAGTATGATAGAAATAGCGTTTCATTGTATGCACCCTATATCAAAATTCATTAACAAATTTATTTGAGGCATTATATCAAACAGTTCATGGTAATTTTTGATGGAGTATGATAGAAATAGTGTTTCCATTGTATGCTCTATATCAAACAATTCATTAACAAATTTATTTGAGGCATTATATCAAAAACACTATTTCTATCATACTCCATCAAAAACACTATTGGAAATTTATTTGAGGCATTATATCAAACAGTTCATTAAAACAAATTTATTTGAGAAATTATATCAAACAGTTCATGATATAAAGTTTAGGGTGCATACAATGGAAACTTGGATAAAATTCTTCATATTTTTCCTTTGAGTCTTATGACATCACTCCAAAAATGGTTGGTGAACTAAATGTATGAATCGAAGAATAAATTTAGAGGAAAGAAACTAGATTGTTTGAATGAAATGTATAATAAAATAGTTCTATTAGGATTAGAAGGAATGAAGGTATTATTAAATTTTCTAGTATTAGGAAATATAAAAATATGTCCACTTTACTATATATATATTTAAAACTATTCTTCATACATCCATGTTAAAACTATTAAAAATTAAATTACATAAATCAATTTTAAATCTGTACAAAGAAATAAATGACTTTGACTAAGAGAGAATATTTAAAATATAGCTATCCTCTTTGCAAAATCCAATTTGATTTGAGATATTTATGGACAAAAAATATGGATGAGCATGAGGTAAGTAAGAAAGAATAACCTTAATTTATATCTTCCCTCATCAAATAATTTCATGTTTAAAGAGTTTCTTAAGGCATATCCAATTATGAAAAACTATTATATACTTGTTATAACTATATTAAAGTATATCATGAATAAATTGAAAGGATAAAGAGTAAATCACTAAAAACACATACATAAGTCATAGAAGTAAATTGATTAATATAAGGAGATTCAAGTGGTTGGATAATTTTTTCCAAGGAGTGGAAGAGGTTAAGAAGGAACCATCAAATAAATATAATATTTTAAATACTTTAAAAGAAAAATACATTTTTCCCTGCTCTAAATTGAAATGGTATTCCTTCTAAGATGATAATAATTGAAAAAGAAGAAAATAATCATTATGAAGATAAAGTAACATTGATAAGTTTTAAGAGATCAAATAAAATATTCAACAACAAAAGAAAAAAGAGAAAATAGTTAATGCTAAAGAAACAACTACAACCAAGCTACTATGTTATAAATTCTCCTCTTATGTAGTCTTCATTTCCCTATAAATTGTGGCCTCCTTGTACAAATTAGCTATTGATCATCATAGTGAAACAAATTTAACATTTTGAAATGGTTAAACATTATTATTATTTTTATTTGTATAAGTATAATTATTATGGGTTCATTTTTCCTCTCCTACTCTTCCTAATAAGGTTCTATTTTACAAGCCTCATATAAATGTTAGGGTTCTAACTTCTAAAAATTGAATAGTGTCAACTTAATCTCATTAGACAATGCTCCCCTAGTATTAATGGGGCCAACTTTTTATCTATCAAACTCGGCTATGTTTACATTGAATAAGAATTTGATACCTTTATCCTGATACTTGAACTAAGATATCTTGGCTCTAATTTTAGTCATTTTATCTAAAAATTATTGGTGACATATCCATTCATGTTTAGTTTTAATCATTTATTATTGCAATTAATTATTACAAGGAGATTCTTGAAGCTTGTATTCCATCCCCACCATTTTTATTCTAAATATTTGACATTTTCTTTCAACTTAAAGTCTAAATTTTATCCTTAATGTTATACATATTTTTCTAGGATAACACATATTCATTATATTTCACTAAATGTGTTCAGGCATAGAAGAAAAACCTTCAATATATATTTAAGATAACTTTGATACCATCAAGATAATCCCACCTTTCATTGCATTAATATCAAGGTTAACTAACCCTTCCTCTTTACATGCTTTTCAATTAGAGTATCCTCTAGTAAAAATAGAAACATTAATAGTGTGGTTATCAAAGAGTGTCTAGGGATGCACACATCACTATTATTAATAAATTATAAGATTGTAAGAAATGTTTATGGAAGAAATAACTATCTAATAGAGAATATAATGTATTAGTACATATCTAACTATTACATATTTTAAATAAAGCCCCTTTAAAATCTATCTTATTGCCATTTAATGAGTCAACTAGGTTCAAAATTATTTTCATCTTATTCCCCCAAAATTCATCACCTTTACAACAAAACTTGATTTCATCTAATTTATCTTATTTATTCTCAAATCATATTAAAATCACCACCTTAAACTCTAAGAAATATTTGGTAACTTATTTATTTTATCTTCATTTAGAAAGGGGTGTGAAGGGGATTTAGAACCTTTTAAAGTTTCTTTCAAAATAACTAGGAAGATTTTATTCATTGCCTTTCTTGTTGCTTTTAGGATTAGTGTTATGAATTTTGTGCCTTCATTCTTAAAAATTCTTATATCAACTCATTTAGCATTTCCATGATCTTTTTATATGGGAAAGGTCAACATACAATGAGGTAGACACTTTCCATTTTTTTTATTCCTTAATTAGTTCTTTCTAGGGAAACTTTTAGTCTTTTCGAACACCTTACAAAAATATGATAAATGTGTGATTATTTTTCTTTCCACTCTATAAATTTTTGATGTGCTTGGATATATAATTGAGATGATTCACTCATAATGTACAATGATAAAAAATTAGTATTTATGAAAGAAATATTTTTGAGACATCAAACTACCATTCTACATAACTCTCACATGGAAATAAGAATATTATTTTATTTTAACTAAAGAAATTGTGTGTACTCTATCTTGAAAATTACTAATTAATTTTGAATTATATACTTATAATTTAAAATAAGAGCATCCTTTGTAACATGGAATAGATAGGTTAATTTTAATGAAATAAAATGTGTTTTTATATTAAGAAAAATTTACAAATATATGGAACTCATGTACATTGAGAAATTGACTAAGATGTAACTCTGTATGAGAATTAAGATGCTCGAATAATTTATATACCTTCTTTCAATAATTAACATTAGAAATTAATACTTGGCTCATATTGTATACCCACCTCCCAATGGTCTTGGAATGGATGCATTTAGATGGAGAAGGATTTCAAAAGGCTCATGGTACTTGTGGACCCCTCAAAGCCATGATATATAACACATGAACTTTATTTATGAAATTTGGTCTTTTGCTGTTGGCTTCTAGTACATGAATGTTATCTATAAGGTGGAATTCTTAGTTGAGACTCAATCTTCCATTGTTGGTTTCTAGTGTGATTATACAATATGCTCGCCAAACTGTATTAATTTCTAATGTTAATTATTCAAAGAAGGTTTTGTTTCATAAGAAGAGACATATGTTCACATATTCCAAGGCATGTTATTATCCACGCATGACACTTCTTCACATCTCTACCAAGTTCTAAACAGATACAAATCTGCCATTTCCATGGAGGAGATTGATGATTTAAAAAGAAAATATCATGCCATTTCTTTCTTGAGAAGTCATGTTTGCATTCATGATTTGCAACTTCCATCTTCATCCAAAAAGAAATTTTGTTATTGTTATGTGCCTGATATTAAAACAAATCAAAACCTTCATTTGAGCATGATCGCCAACACAAAGGTAAACGAGTGGAAACAAAAGAAAGCTCGGTTAATGGCTTTCAGCGTGTTGGTGGAAAATCTGCATCTTTTTGAAAGTGGCTTCCTATCTTATCAGTCTTATGTTTAGTAAGGTTTTGTAATCTCCACCGTGTTATGTATTTGGGTCACGGGTATATCTAGTATGATGTCTTCTTTTGGGTATTTTGGGTGCATAAGAGAATGTGCATATGTACTGATGTATTCAACCAATGTGCTTTTGTAACATTGTAATCAGACAATTGGTCATTTGTACTAAGACCTCACTGGTCTTTTTGATATTTTGTAAAATTTGTTACTCAGACTGCAACTGGGGGTTTTCTTGCTGGTTCTTTCCCGCCAGTATGTCCGCTAGAACCAGCTATATGTAAAATATTATATATAAATAAAATTATAAGTGGTCTCCCATTTTGCTTAAAAAAAAAAGTTCTTGTAAATGTCCACATCTTTTTCCTTGACACAGTTGTTATTTCTTAAAAGATTTCTTATGATTTTTCATAATGTTGGTCAATACTTTACTGTAAATATTCTATAGTCATGCTCTTAAATGTCATAAGAATATGTCATAAGAGGGTTTCATCTTATAAAGCTATAATAATATTATATGCATTTAGAACATCTTAGACACCTCCCTTCAAGCATTCAACAAATGACAAATAACTACCAACACAAAGTGAGATGCCTGATTTCCTAATATGAGGACAAAATAATAAATAAAAATATTAGGATGCAAGGTTGACCCACCTTTCCTAATACTTGGCTAAGTTTATCATCTATTGAGGAGTGGATCCCAACAACAATTGTGCTTAGTGCTTACAGTTACTAATCCAAGGAATACCTATTCATTTTTTCTTTATTGTACATGCCTAATGACTCCTCATCTCAAGTTAACTTGTGGGAATGGATTTTTATTCCCTCCCTATGACTAAATGGCTACAAGGAGGTGAATATATATGGTGGAAAAAAACAAGATACAAGTTGGTTTAAACCAAGATACAAGTTGGTTTAGTTCTCATAAACTCTTTAAAAAATAATTGAATTCCTACATCCTAACTAGAAATACCATGAGGGGTTTAGATCCCATTTTAGACAAAAA
>VDFB02000003.1:624150086-624187752 GCA_007258455.2 Sequoia sempervirens
AGAGTTTGATCCAAAACATACCAACATATCCGCTCCTCCCGATCAAGATACTACTATCCCATCTAGTCCATCGCAATACTCCTATTACAATCACCCATCCATTCCAACCCACGATCCCCTCTATACTCAAGATCCAATCACTCCATCACACAAGCCCTTATCACCTGCTACCACGAATCCTGATCTTATCATATCACCTAATTCCTCTCCTAATCCCTTACCACTTACTCTGCTCGATCAGGATGCTACTACCCCATCATCTCCATCTCATGATCCTCCATCATCACCTAAACCTCGTATCCCATCACCTCTTTTATATCCCCTTGGAACTCTCACATTAATCCATGGTGGTCTTCTTGCAGAAGAAAAAAAGTATATATACCACCCATCCTCCTCTACCTAATAATGGACTCGCATCATTCTTCTAGAATAACACAAATCCTATAATGGATCGAATGCTTAAGAACATGAACTATCAAGGAAAAGGTTTAGGTCTTCATGGGAAAGGTATTTTAAAGCCATCTAGGTCAAAGAACAAATCTGTATGCAAATTCTTGGACATATTTCTCAAGAATCAAAATATTAGAATGTTGGTACGACCTCCACACATCTTCCCCGATCCTCTTCTAAAAAGATAAGAGGCTCCTCCCATAACTCCACCAGATCATTTGTTGCCATCCCCCCTCCTCCATTATATCACTTCAAAAAAACCATCCATATTCCTCCTTCATCCGCTCAGTCCATTTTGGGTCCTTATGTTCCCCTGTCCCCCATCACATATACTCTGGGTCCTAAGTCTATTTTGGGCCCTTATATCCCAAAATAACTCCCTCCATCTCATCCTATTTATCCTTTCATGTCACTCATCATACACATCCCACTCGCATGTCCCCTAATCAGGATCAACAAAGGAAAATACCTACACATCCTCCATCCACATATCATCCTCCAGATCCTACGTCCATCACTCCATTCATATTTCCTCCACATCATCCATCTGCTTGCACCCATCCCATTGCTACTAAAAGCACTTTGGATGCCAAAGTAAAAATTCATATATCTAAACATCCACATGCATCAAAAGCTCCTCATGTCCCCTCTAAAAGACATGTTGAAGAACAGAAAAATCAAATCCAAAATCTAAATCAAATCCGTAGACCTCAAAGGACCACCAAAGCAAAGATCAAAACCATGTGGATACCAAAGAAAAAAGATGCAATACCTTCCAATGAAGCATCCTTAACAACATCCAAAGTTGCTACTCCAAAAGCTAATCACGCAAATCGTCCATCTCCTAAATCCATTTTGGGTCCTTATGCCCCAAAATTTTCTATCACCTCTCCTCCATTATCTCCACATCCTCCATTACACCTTCCATCATCCCCACATTCTCCATCCATTAATCCTCCTATCCTTTCACATCCACCGCCACATGTGCCAATGTTGGTCCTGAACATGCCTCTCCATCATTCCATCCATACACTTTTCAACATCTCATCCATTATCCCACATATCTCTCTCAACCCATCCCTTTGATCCATTCCATTGCATAATCCATCCATCTTCATACCTAAAGTTGTAGCAATATCCATGGGATCTTAATACTTCGTATGGAATTTGATGCTTGAGTCCTTCATCCATATCTTTATCGCATATCTTCCAACTCCATTTATCCACCTCCTTATCCTTATCCATCTTCATCCGCATATTATCAAAAAAATACCCAAAAAAAAAGTCAAAAGAAAGAAAAAAGCAATAAAATAGTAAAGAGAAATCATTCATCCAATGATGAAAACTTGGCAAACAAGTTCCTTGGATAAGTACCATGATGAAAACCTGAAAAACAGGCATCGTGCGTAAATCCCCTATCCAATTTACTTTTTCACTTGGGGGAACCTGCATCCCTTTCACCCACCTGCTCCATCCCACTTATCTTACACATCCTGCCTATCATATCCATTTATCTCACTCCCTCCATCCTCCTTGTGATCTTGATATAGATAGGGAAAATATATATACATGCTTTGGAAACCTCTTGGCATACATTCCTCTCACACATCACATCCATCTATCTTCTTTGTCCATCCATCTTGCTACCATTAATCTCCTGATATCCATCACACTCCCTTATTTTCCCATCCTTATATTTTCCATCCTACCTGCCTCATCATGCATGACATATCTAGAGTGGGGAATCTCCTTCTTTGTGACATAGTCCTTGGAGACATCATTTGTTTATCCAAATAATCTCTTCCATCTCCCCATCCTTGTTTTCCTACCTATCCAAACAATCTCTTCCATCCCCCATCCTTGTCTTCTTACCCATCCAAACAATCCCTTCCATGACATCCTTGCCATCTCTCCATCCTTATCTCCTTATCCATCCCTATCTCTATCCCCCATCCTTTTCCTCCCCCATCCTTGTCTCCCTATCCGACCATCCCTTCCATCTCCCCATCCTTATCTTCCTACCACCCATCATAACATCCTTTTCATCCCCTCATTCCATCTTATAATCCCTTGTCATTGCTATCTAGCTATAGGCCTAACCCTTCATGCAACCCAATGCCATCTATCTAATCATCATCACTCCCATCCCTTTTGCACATCTCTCCAATATTTTCTCACTTCTTCTCATTCATCTCTCCATCATATCATACTCCCAAGTCATTTTAATGATTTGGAAAGCTATCCCATACTTGAGCTTCAAAATTTCCTTTTCCACTAGGTCTATCTTGTTTCATCATATCGGTTCCATCATTTTATCCCCTTATCAGGGTTATCCTATCATGATCCCTTATCCACCATTTTTCTTTGGCCTTTTTTTGAACTACGTTGCCCCTGCGCTTTCACGTAGGCAAGGTCAATCATTTGATCCGTCCCCAGGGCTCTTTTTTCTATCCAGTCTTTTCATCCATTGAGGTCTCCATCGTCCTCTTCCTACTTTTATCCATGGTCAGTCACCAGTATTTTATTGAACTACGAGGGCTCTGCACTTTCACATAGGAAAGGCTAATCTTTGATCGACCCTTGAGCCCCTAGGTCCTTAGGGTGTATCAGTCTTGTCTTCCTTGTGTCGTGTCGTCAAGCTATGGCCTTATCTAGCTAGTTCTTAACAAACGAAATCCACTTGTATCATGAGATCCAATTGATTTTGAATATCTTGCATCATATTGATATTTTAGTTTAGTATCCATTAGCCGTCTTAATAGGATGCATCCTTCCTAACAAACCTCATTAGTCCCATCCACCTCCTTGATCCTATGGCAAAGGACGCTTGAAATTGATTGTGATATTTTGATGATTTTGGCTTTTGTTTATCATTTGAGCTCCCTATCGCACCTTGTCATGATCACCTTGATCCATCATATCATGGTGTGCTGTGACTAGTAATCATAAGGGCATATCTTTATTTTTTTGTTTGTTTTTGTCTTCTTGGTTTTCTCGCGTAGTACCCACCAATATCCCTGTGATCTTGTGTTACGTTGGGACATCCTATGTGCTTGTGGTTATCCCAATACCTGGCTTGACCAAGGTCATCGTGAATTTGGGGTGTTGGGATAGCCTTCTTGTTTGTTGTGTTTATTTCATGCATTAGACACTAATATGCCTTGGTCCTTTATACCTTGGTGTATCGTGTCTTATGCTATAACAAAAATCAGTGCTCTGAAGATGGAAAATTGCATTAGTATTGCATCTCATTTTCCATTCCATCGTCTTGCATGTATTCCCCATCCTATTATCTCTCAACATCCCCCCATCCCCCCATCCCTTCATCGTTCATCACTCTCCCCTTTTGGCTTATAAATTGACTAGGGAAACATCACCTTTGGCCTTAAATCCATTTATCGCTTATCATCTTCTCTTATCCATCCCTTTACATCATCTTCCTCATCTCCTCTCGCATCCTCTCATCCATTTTGAGAGCACACCCATGTTATCTTAAACCTACATGTCCTCTCGAGGGGGCATCCTTCATCCCTAATCTTCATCTTCACCCCCATCATCTTTCCTTCCTAGTCACTCCTTTGAATGACTGGGGCATCTTTTCTGATCTAACCATCTTCTTCTGGGTTCTCTATTTTAATCTTCTTTGAAATGATGCTACTTCGTAACACCATCTCAAAGAGGGGAAAAATGTAGACACCTAAATTTGGACACTTACATTGGTCCAAATTTATCCCATTTTCGTCTAAATATCCTCTCATTAGCATTAATTAAGTAATATTGTTATTATTTAATTAATACCTTTAAATCATCTAAACCCCTAAGGTATTCAGTTAATAATTAAATACCTTACCCCTTTCATCAAATGAATTAAATAAATAATACATTTATTTAATCCCTCACATGTCACATCTTCCATCATTTTCATCTAATCCTAATCAATCTCTTAATCTCTTCATTAGGGATGTGAACATGCCTAATCCTTGATTAGGATGTGTCACATCCTACAACTTTTTCAAGTTGGCTTCTAATTCTTATTACCCTCTAATTATCTTCTAATTACTTATTAGTCAAACCTAATTAGTACCTTGGTCAACTCTCCCCATCCCCCAAGGAATTTTTAATTCTTTTTTATTCACCCAAGATTCGTTTCTTCCCCATGTGAATTTTTAATTCACATTTATCCTTCCAAGGAATATTAAATTCCTTTTTCTCTTCCCCATTTGATCTTTGAATTGTCACATCAAGTCACATGTGGGCTCTTCCCCATGTGATCTTTGACTTGTCAAGTCACATGTGGGCTCTTCCCAATGTGAACTTTGACTTGTCACATCAAGTCACATGTGTGTGAGCACTTACCTTTTTAAGGACCTTGTCTTATCCAAGGTACTTTTCACCCCTCTTTTGGAACCTTCTTTTATCCACTGGATATTCCCCAAGCATATGAATTTTAAATTCACTTTTATTCTCCCAAGGCACTTGCAAGGTACTTTTCCTTCCTCCACATCATGTACCCTCCTTCCACCTCATTTACACATTACCATTTCTAGGCCACTTCACATTCCAGCACATGAGGCTGAGTTCAACCACCAGAATTAATATTAGATGACCAACGATTTCTAGAGAACAAAATTTCTTCCATTTGAAAAAGAACTAATAATTATACTTATATTGATTTTATAACTTCAGATCCTATTTATCCATAATATCCAAAATCATTAAGTCTAATATTTTGCCCAACTAGGTATGTTTTTGTTTCTGCATTTTGCTACTCATTTATGGAACAATATTTTTACTTGATCACAACTTTTTTCTCAGGTGTTTCACTAAAATGGAAATACCCCTTTTCCTTAAGGAAATCCATTCGGGCTCTGAGGGTGGACACTTTGGTGGTAGATCCCTGGAAAGAAGACTAATACACATGGGGTACTATTGGAAAATGATGGAACAAGATTCCTTTGATTTTGTTTAAAAGTTCCTTGAATGTCAACAACATAGTCATCTAATTCATGCACCTGCCCAAGAATTACAAAATCAAACTTCTCCTTGGCCATTCGCAAAATGGGGGTTGGATATTATTGTAAAAATATCACCTCCTTCTTCCAAGGGACATACCTTTATTATTACCGCTATAGATTACTTGACAAAATGGGTCGAAGCTATTCCACTTTGATCCACAAATGCTGAAACTATCTATAGTTTCCTCATGAACAACATTATTTCTCATTTTGGATTTCCCACTACACTTGTTTCTGATAATGGTACACCATTCAAGAACAAGGAAGTGAAGTAGTTCTTAGAGAAATTTCATATTCAACATAGATTTTGCACATCATACTATCCATAATCCAATGGTCAAGAAGAAGCGTCTAACAAAACTCTTGAACTCATGAACTTTGTAAAATAGTTAATAAGCACAGTAAGGATTGAAATATTCAATTAACGTATGCTTTGTGGGCCTATCACATGAGTGTTCGTACGACGACGAGATCAACTGTCACAACCCTCCTTCTAGAACATTTGAAATGAGACTCTTTGATTATTAAATTAAGTTGGTTTGATGGTAATTATTGTTTTATTTTATCAAAACTTAACATAATAATAATAATAAAGTTAAAGTTATAAATTAAATTATTGAGAAAATAAAATAGTTACTTTATAAAAAAAAAAAAAACTTGCAATGCAAAATTTAATTTTAGAAATAAGAATCTTTTTCAAATTATAAATGAAATAGTAATTAAATTCTATTTTCTTTAAAAAGATTTCATATTTTCCTACATCATTCTATTTTTTACTCATTTTGGAATTAAATCTTCCCTTATCAATCAACTATTCTTTCTTTCGGGAAAAATCATTTTATAACTATATGTGAAATAAGAAACTTCAAGTGCATCTTTATCCATATTTTTAAAATTAAAAGTTATCATTATCCCTTCATGAGTTAAAATAGAAACTTTCCCTTCACTTTCCTGATCTTAACTGTTGATTTTCACCATTAAATCTTGACTGCTGATTTTTACCATCAAAGCTTGACTGTTGAAATAGTATGAATTTTGCTATAAATATGATTCTCCAACCTCTTTGAAAGGGGAGATAGAATTTAGAATCTTTGAGAGTGGTTATTTATCATCTTGATCTTCTTTGCATTCATAGAGTAGTAATTTCTTAAAGTAAGATAGGGGTAGGGAAAGTGGCTTTTCATACTTGTCACAAAAGAAGGAAGATTTGAAAGGTCAAAGGACTTGGTTCAACAAAGAAGGATTTTATTATTGCGTTACAAGTAAGTTCCATAGACTTTCACGCCAATCTTGTCATAAAAACTTTATTTAAATCTTCCCTTATTTGAAATAGTATTAAGGAATTAAAAATTTGTATAAAAAATTATGAAAGGAAATTTTATTGGAACTTTCTTTTAAAAACATTACTAATTTTTTTTTGGAATTTCATTCTTAAATTTTATGTAAAAAAATTGTTACTTCAAAAAATCTAATAGAGAAAATAAAATTACAAAAGTTTGAATGTTGGAAAAATCTATTTAAGTTCATTTATCTTTCTTTTAATATATATATATATATATATATAATTATAATTTCATAAAGACTTATCTAACTTTTCAAATTCTAAATATGATTAATTTCATAAAGACTTATCTAACTTTTCAAATTCTAAATATGATTAAATTATTTTTAACAGTTTTAGAAAATTTATTCACAATAAATTATTTTATTTTAGAAAATTATTCACAGTGAACCATTTTACTAGAAAATTTATTTAAAGTAAATTATTTATACTAAATAATGAAAAATTTAATAAAGAAAGGTAAAAGGGAAAAATATATATATATTAAAAATTAAAGATTAAATTGTTTTAATAAGGGCACGACGGCTGCATAAAGGCCACGACCATGCATAAAGAGTCGCGGCAACCATTTTAAATATTTTCAAATTTTGTTTTATTAAACTTTATTGAGTTAAAATTTATACTATTTAATTAATTTATTTTTTCTTTATAACCTAGTTTTCTTAAATTCTAAATAATATTATCTGATTTAAAATTTCTTTTATATAATATAAATGTTTTTAAATTTGAAACTAATATATATATAGATATATACATATATAAAAATAAGTAGTAGAATGAATATTTAATAATTAATAATAATAAGTAATTATGAAAATTTAAGTAACTAGATAGATCTAATCTCTTTTGTATTTTTTTATAAATTTTTAGGAAATGTTTCTATAAACAAAAATTATAAATTTGGAAACTATGACAAAAGGAAATATTCTTTTGATTTTTCAACAAATTATTTAGAAGAGGAAACTATAGCAATAAATTAAGAAAAAGAACAAAAAAATAAAATATTTCTTTTATAAAAGAAATAAATTTATAGATTAATGAGCAAATTTAAGCAAATTGTACAAAATGGAAATTTAGAACAATAAAGCACAAAATCAGATAGATTTTTTTTTTAAATGGATTATTTATTCTAAATTATTTTATAATTCTTTTAGAAATATTATTTTAATTTTAATTGTGAAAATGGATACTTTTCTTTAGTTAGTAAAGTAATGAGTAAAATAATAATAATAATAATAATAATAATAATAATTTCTTTTTCCATATAATTAATATTAAGTTAACTTATTTAACTTTGATACAATAAATTTTAATGTACTCATTGTTTTAATTTATTATAAGATTCGTAATGTAAGTGTGAACCCCAAATCTATGTACCTGCAAAACAAAGAGATTAAACACCTTAAGTTAGATATTGCAAGTATAAACAAGGATTCCCCATGGAATCCATTTACAATTCAAACTAGGAATGAAAATATGCAAGAACACAATAAAATGATAAACCAAAGATGAAATCCTAATTTAAATAGCAAACTCTTTGATCCCATGGGGGAATTGGTGCCAATTTGATGTGGAAACTTGGCCCTTTCACAATTCCTATGATGCAATGTTGATAGATGATGAAGAGTGTTGATGAGTGATCCACTTTTGATGATGAATGGTGGGGACTCCAAGTCAAATCTGCAAAAGAACCTAGCTAAGAACTCAATGGTGTAAAACTTGATAGATATTTGAGCATGGTAACTTTACTCAAATTGTGGATGATCAAATGAGGAGAGGAGCTCTTCATTTATAGGATTTCAAGATGGATGAAAGTCCAAATTTGAGCAATGTGGGACTAACTTTCATCCAAGGATATGGTGCCACTTGTCAAGCTATGAATGGATGATGGTTGTGCAAGATTTGGGGTTTGTGCCAATAAATGCCAATATTTGAAATTCAAATTTGTTGAAATGACATGTAAGAGGGAAGGGAAAATGCAATAAATGCCACTTGGCTCAAGGCAAAGGACATGTAAGAGGTCTTAAATGCCTTGTTGGATGTACATGTTGACTTGGAATTTTTGAATTCAAATTGAGAGAATATTCCAAAAGATGCCATGTGAAGGAAAATAGGGATTTAATAAATGAATTAAATCTATTTTCATGTGCAACTTGCATTATCTAGAGGATGTGACATGAGAATTAATCAAGGGCTAATTAATTTAACAGGAGATTAGATGATGTGACTTATTTGACTCAAATTTATGGATTTATTTAAATTAGATAAGAGAGGAATATGATAAGAGGCTAATTAAATAAATATTTTGATTTATTTAATCAAAAGGGATGGTGTTAGATTAAATCAAATAAGGTTTTAATTTATTTAATTTAATGGATAGACTTTAGAGATTTAATCAAATAAATTGATTATTTAATTGAATAGGGATAATTAGATTAGATGGATTGATTTAATTAACAAGAGAAAATGACTTAATTAAACAAAATGATTTATTTAATTAAGAGGTGAATATTGATGAATTTAATCAGATAAGGGAATTTGTTTAAATGGTTAGACCGAGGGATGATTTAGGAAGAAACGATGTTAGCAAGTCAGGATCAGATGCATGATGTCAATCCGTATATTTTTGATGTCTACATTTTGCCCCTCTTTGAAGCAATGCACTCGCTGCGTTGGTTCAAAGAATAAACGATCTTGATCAAAGCCAAAATTTTTGATATTAAAAACTTGCCCCACTGCTGCATGGTGAGAGAAAACATGCCATTATAATGCCCCCTCGAGAGATCGGATGAAAATTTCAATTTTTTGGGTGATCTCGCGAAAAAAGGTGACAAGGTGCCCGAGAGGTCCGAAAGGGGGCCGAGAGACTAAAAACATGTCTAAACGCAATAAATCGATGAAAAACAAGCCTCGAACGGATGAAAATAGGTTCAGGGGTCCAAAACCCTAGCAAGACAGCCCTAGAGGGTCAAAAAACCCTAATTTTTAGGAGTAAAAGGGGCCTGAGAGATTACTTTCAAGTCATTTTCACACACCTCCGCTAGCGAACCTCGAGATTTGAGCTTTGACCTCCTGACGATATGGCGCAACGACAACTTCCTCTGCACATTTCTGACCAAGTTCGGACCTACTAGCGACCACCTGGCATCGGTGCCCCGGTATGTGATCCTAATTGACACTTCATTTTTTCATTTTAACGCATTTATTACTGCTTTTAAGGAGAGCTCGCCTCTAGCAGCGTTATTATAGCACCACTCGATGTTTAAAGTGCACCGCTTTTCTGTGTTTTGTGCCACAGCGGGGCAATTTGGAATTTAAAAACCCCACCGTTGGAATCGGGCTCGGCCCGGACTCGGCGAGCCAGTTTTGGAAAAGTGCGCTGCGGTGGCGCCCTTTTCACGAAAACTGCGATGCTGGGGGCTAAAGCGCGTGGTGGTGGCTCGGTTTGATGAAATTCTAGGTCCAGCGTCAGAGTTTGAGAAAATTCAAACTGCGACGCCTTCACAAACTGCACCGCTGGATGCAAGTTTGGAGCGTTAGGTCAGGATTTTTTTCAAAATTTTTAACATGCCGACTTTGCATGATGCAGGACGGGCCCAGGGAGCTTTATTCGCGGGAGCACCGGTCACGGGATTTGGCGAGCGTTCTTCAGGATTTGAGTGATAGGGATCAGGACCGACTGGGAGTCGTAAGACTATACCATATTGCGTACGCAGCGCCCATGTGCACACACCTCAGAATGTTATCAGCGCTGGCGGAGCGGTGGCACAACGAGACGTCTTCGTTTCATTTTCCCACTGGTGAGGCGACTGTCACACTCGAGGACGTCTGGCGGATATTATGATTGCCCATTCATGGCCGTCGGGTGATCTATGACATGGAGGGACGCGAGTGCTGCACCCGAGTCCTCGCCATACGAGATATCATATACTGCAAGGGGCAGATCGAGTTAGAGCGGTACAGAGTTATTGCACCTCCCTTCCGCTGAGCCGTTGCAGTGATTATTTCAGGCTTGGTTGCCCCAGACAGACGAGGGCGGTATTTCAGTCCAGGCTAGGGTTATTGCTGGGAGAGGATGGTCCGGGACAGGCCGGTTTGGTTTGCGTGGGGGCCCGTCCTTCTGGCCTCACTGTACAGGGATATGCACGAGTATGTGTACACAGATGGCAGAGCATTGGGAGCCAGCGTGACCTTGCTACATATCTAGGCGTGGGAGCACATTTTTATACTGCGTCCACGGGTTGTTCCAGTTCCGATGGGGGCAGAGGATGCCCTTGTGGCTCAGTACAGAGGCGGTGTGTCCTTCACACACACTGGTGAGCATGGGATCCCCTACTGGAGGCGAGTCATAGATGAGATGCTCATTTTTACTTGGCACCTGTACCTTGGTTGGCCCGGATGGGCCGATGATGCCACCCAGCTCTTCTATTGTCGTCAGGATCGGTACATGCAGGGCCGAGAGCATACGATGATTGAGAGATACATGCCTGGACGTGTATAGTGTCAGTTTAGAGAGCTGCATGATAGGCCAGATGACGACTACATGGCCGTTTTCATGCGCAACATGACACAGGTGGCATGGGGGCCAGGTATTCTGACCGCAGAGGCAGTTGATAGCTTTTGGCAGTTGGTGGCCCGACCCTGGGATTATGATCAGGGTCCAGCAGATCCAGGCACCACACAGGCCTTCAGAGATTGGTTTAGACCTCCCCTATGGCTGACTATTCTAGGTGAGGATCTGGAGGCATGCAGGATCAAAGGCAGGGGGAGAGGACGAGGATGGGTCCCAGGGTCACGATTCGACAGGACCCACCGTTGGTGCCCCCAGTTCCACCAGATCAGGGAGATGTCCCTATGTAGGATCAGCAGCAGGATCCGCCAGTCCCACCACTATGAGCCGAGGGTGAGGGTCAGGTTCCTGTACAGCCACGGGCACAGCCAGCAGGGCAGGCAGATGCACGGGATGCCTTGATTTTGCAGCTATAGGCACAGGTACAGGTAGTGACGGCTGAGCGGGACCAGGTATGAGCTCAGAGAGAGCAGCTCAGAGCGAAGAGAGATCAGGCTGTACAGCAGCGACAGGTCGCAGAGCTAGAGGCAGCGACAGAGCTGGGCCGTAGGTAGCAGATAGAGAGCATGATAGCCACTTCGTCCTCGCAGGGTACAGTGCCGATCCGATCTTACAGGGAGGCCGCTCGAGAGGCATAGTACTACTGCCGGGCCTATCATGACCATGTACCTAGAGCAGCCTGGGTTCCAGAGTACTTAGAGTGGGCCAGTCAGAGACCACTAGAGGGTCACGGTGACAGGGGTGAGGGTAGCATCCACAGAGATCGGGCATGATTCAGATCATACACATTTTTGGTGCCTTATGGGCTCATTTTTGATAGCCCCGATGGGCATTTTTGTACTGATTGACATACTCATACAGTGATCTGATTATTTTTTTCTTTTGTACTATGACAATGACATGGATGATATGATATATATATATGAGCTGATTTTGATGTGATGCCATGTGTACTCCTTCATTTATGCATGTATGATTCTTCTTTTATATGTTATGGATGCATTTATTTCAAATGACGTTTATGCATTTGATTATGACCTATGATATGATGTGCAATGATTTCTATATGATGATTGATTTTTATGCAAATGTGATATGTGAAATGATTTGATTTATGGTATATGTAATGATGCATGGAAAATGCTTATATGAGATGATCTATGATGTGATGGATGTGATATGATGCGATGGTCATGATTGATGCTAATGAAATGGTAGTATGAGATGCTTAGATTAACAAATGTTATTATCCTAAATGATGCTGTATGTAATGATATGTCAAATGACTTTAAATGCTTATGTGCCTATTGCTTATGATTATGCACTAAATGATTATGGAATGATTCTGTAGATGCTTATGTGATGATTTAGATGGTAATGTCATGAGATGCCACATGATGGGTGAATGCAATGTCATGAATGCACCTATTTAAAATGTGATGTGTATGTTTCCTATATGATATGTTTATGCAATGATTTCTATATGATATGTTTGTGCAATATGCTAATGATTTGTGGATGCAGGATTAATGATGGTGATGGTGATGGTGATCAACTGTCATAGTACCTTGTCAGCGTGATTAGTGAGAAAAGAAGAAGTCATTTCAACAAGACACATGATGGCCCAAATGCAGACGACGACGACGACGACGACGATGATGATGATTACTTGCTGAGGAATTTGGGATTTTCAAAGGGCCAAATTTTCTTATGTTTGATAACACACGTGGTACTATGCATCAAGGTATAGACAACCAGGATGGTGTGGTACTTAGTGTGATGGACTTTGACTCAACAATCAGATAGGAATATTCTTGTTCACACCTGACATACGGAAACCTTGCTAGGATGCATTTCAGAAGTTTCAGACACCTCAGACCAAAACACGGAAAGGTAAACCTATCCTTGTAATAGTCAACAAGTTGTCCTAGACCTCTTCCATATATGCCTAACAAAACAAGTATTCGCCGAGGTTATATTACAAGAACATCCAACAAGCCCAGCAGACAAAAGATAATGATTACTGCCCCATTCCTATTTCTCTAAATCCCCTATTTTGGGATATCATCGAGACGTCCTTGGAATGAGTGCAAAATAAGATAAGCCAAAAGATAAAGACCAAATAAACAGACTAATTCTCTTCATTACCGCTAACAGAAAATGATGTGTTTTCTAAGATGATAACTGAAACTTATTGCCAAAAGATAATGCCCATTGTAGGAAGGATTCATCCTAGGACATGTTAGTGGATGGTGACACGTCATTTCGTTTATAAAGGATGATTGATATGGGACAAACTCAGATGATGGTGTTACCGATACGAAGAGATGACCAATTTTTTTACTCACTGACTTAGATTTTAGACTTGACGTTTTGGAGTTCTACTTGTAATCTGCTAGACTTGTTTCCAATTGTTTCACCAATGGTTGAGGATGACGATTAGTTTATTGTGGATGGTGTTTATTGTGGGTGCAAGCGAGATGAGGCAGATGGATTTTTTTCAAATATTTGGATGTTTTTGACATTTTGCAATGTTTTTGAGGCTGTTTTTGGTATTTTTGAATTTTTCAAATGTTTTGATTTTTTGGATTTCCAATGTTTTTGGGATTTTCTGAGATTTTGACCAAGATACTAACCTAAAGACCTATCCTAGGGGCCTCGGGGGCTGATCAAGATTAGCCTTGCCTACGTTATACACGAGAGACCATGTAGTTTGACCGATGACTTGATCGATTTACATGATGATATACATGATGAAATGTCGCTTTATTATGACAATCCTATAGGACTGACCTAAATGTCTCGGGATGATCAAAGATCAACCTTGCCTACGCTCAAGCTTAGAGATGACGTAGTTCGATAAGACGACCTTGTTTTTGACTTTTTGAATGACTTTTTGACCTGTTTTTGGATTTTGATATGTTTTGAATGTTTTTGGATTTTTTTGATTTTATGATGTTTTTGGATTTTTTGATTTGAAGACTTTAAGACCATAAAAAAATCTGATCCGATGAGAACGTGCCCCCAGCGAGATGCAATAGACTACTCCGATAAAGGCAGGACAAACTGACCTTGAGGATGGGCCGAGTAGTACTAGGAGGGATCATGATACGAACACAGGACCAAGCTATGGTGCGGATGCGGGTGGATGAGTGATGGATGGATGCGATGGATGATGGAGGGATGATGCCGAACAATCCATAAAGATCCTAGTGGATGGATAGTGCTTATTTACGCAAGGCGCCTATTTGCCAGGTTTTCGCCGAAGTAACCATTTTTTTAGGACTTTTTCTAATTTTTTTTTTTGGTTTTATACCCTGGAAGATTTTAGGCATAAAACTTTTTGAGATGTGAGGTATTCATGGGCTCCTACAGAGGTTCCCCTTCGAGTGTTGATAACTGATATGCCCCTGATTTGTAACTTGCTATTATGATGAAAGGCCCTAACCAATTGGGTTTGAACTTGCCTTTGCTGTTGGGATTTGGGTCATTCTTCTGATTTTCTTTTAAGACTAGTTCTCTGACTTGGAAAGTCCTACTTTTGATCTTCTTGTTGTAGCTTCGTTTGAGTCTATTTTGATAGACTTGCAGATGATTCAAAGCATCTATGAATCTCTCATCCAGTAGCTCCAGCTCGTTTAATCTTGATACCCGATAGTCCTCATCAGTGATGAGATTTTGCAATGATATTCTAAGGGATGGGAGCTCGATCTCAATGGGGAGGACAGCTTCTGATCCGTAGACCAAGGAGAAGGGGGTGGCGCCAGCGGGTGTGCGGATGCTAGTTCGATAAGCCTAGAGGGCAGGATTAAGCTGCAAGTGCTAGTCATGACCTGCGTCATTGACTATTTTCTTGAGGATTTTGAGGATGGTTTTGTTCGTGGCTTCTGCTTGGCCATTGCCTTGGGGATAGTACGGGGTGGAGAAGCAATGTTGGATTTTGAATTTATTGCACAAGTCATGGACATCCTGATTCTTGAATAGTGTCCCATTATCCGAGATAATGGCTTGTGGGACACCGTAACAACATATGAGATAGTTCAGGATGAATTTTGAGATTTGCTTTCTAGTGATATAGGTCATGGGTATGGCTTCCACCCACTTTGTGAAGTACTTAGTTACAGTGATAATGAATTTATGGCCATTGGATGAGGTGGGTGTGATTTTCCCAATGAGATCGAGTCCCCACTGCGAAAAGGGCCATGGTGTGATAATCGGGTGAAGCTCTTGAGCTAGAGCATGGATGAGGTCCCCATGCTGCTGACATTGTAAACACCTTCTAGCATGATCATGTGCTTCTCACTCCATTGTGGGCCAGTAATATCCCATCCTCAGCAGTTTCTTGGCGATGGTCATTCCACTCGAGTGTGATCCACAGATACCGTTATGAACCTCAGGTAGAGCGGTTAATGCCTCCTCAGCATTTAGACAGCGCAGTAAAGTACCCTCTATGCTTCTATGGTATAAGGTATCACCTAGGATGAAAAATCTGGATGCCTTTTTGATAAAGGTTCATTTTAGGGTTGATGATAGGTCAGCAGGTATGACTCCTATTCAAAGATATGTATAGATGTCATGTTACCAAGGATCGCCAGGACCAATGATTTGACACACAAATTCTGATTCTGGTACCTCGAATGTGGGAATGAGAAGTTGCTCGATCAGAAATTCATATTTTGGTACATTATGAGGGATGTCTAATAGAGACCCAATTATAGCCATGGCATCAGCGACTCTATTGTTGGTTCTTTGAATCTGCTCAAATGTTATGTCAATGAAGGATTCCTTTAAAGTCTCCACCAGTTTCTTATATGGAGTAAGCTTGTCATCCTTAGTCTGATATTCATTGTTGACTTGATTTATAATCAACTGAGAGTCTCCATATACCTTGAGAGCTATGATGTTCCATTGCACCGCTATCCTGAGACCTATAGTCAAAGCCTCGTATTCCGCAATGTTGTTAGTACAAGAAAATGCCAATTTGTATGATTTTGGTATACAATCCCTTTGTGGGGTGATGAGAAGATACCAGCTCCTGATCCATGTTGTGTGTATGACCCATCGAAGTATAGTTTCCAATGGTCAGTTATGTTGAGGTTAAAAATGGACTCATCTGGGAATTTTGAGACAAGAGGGTTCTCAGAATACATAGGTGCCTCTGCTAGTTGATCCGCAATGACTTGTCCCTTGATAGCTTTCCTCTCTACATACTTGATGTCATACTCTGATAATATCATCACCCATTTTTCCATTCTTCCCGTGAGCATTGCCTTGGATAAGAGATACTTGAGGGGATCAATTTTCGCGATGAGCTTTATCTTGTGTGCTAGCATATAATGTCTAAATTTTTGGGATGCAAACACTACTGCGAGGCAAGCTTTCTTGATGAAGGAGTAATTTAGCTCATGACCGACCATTTTCCTAATGATATAGTAGATGGCCCTCTCTATTCCGTTTTCATCATGTTGAGCAAGAAGAGCTCCAAGGGCTGCTGCTGTTGTTGATACATATAAGATCAATGGATTTTTCGGGATAGGTGGCATTAACACTGGATGTGTCAGTAGGTATTCCTTGATTTTGTTGAATGCCTCTTTGCATTTTGTATCCCATTTATATGCTACCCCCTTGTGGAGTAGGTGAGAGTATGGGTTCTGCTTGTCTCCCAGTTGTGCTATAAATTGTCAGAGGGATTGAAGTCGGCCCTAGAGGCTTCTCAGTTGTTTTAGTGTCTTTGGTGCTTCCATCTTGAGGATTGCCTTCACTTTTGCCAAATCCACCTCAATACCCCTCATGGAGACTATGTATCCTAGTAGTTTACCTGATTGTATGCCGAAGACGCACTTCTTGGGATTTAGTCTAACTTTGTATTCCTCCAGTCTGTCCAAGATAGCACTTAGGGTTGCTATATGATCTTGTATTTTTCTTGATTTTGCTAGGATGTCATCAACATAGTCCTCGACTGTCTTGTGAATCATATCATGGAATATTAGTGTCATGGCCCTTTGATAGGTTGCACCTGCATTCTTTAAACCAAATGGCATCATGTTCCAGCAATAGGTCCCCCATGGGCAAGTAAAAGCTGTCTTGTGTTGATCTTCTTTTGCTATCATGATCTGGTTGTATCCTGAAAATCCATCCATGAGTGATAGCATCTCATTCCCTACTGTCATATCTACTATCATGTCGATGTTGGGAAGTGGGAAATCATCCTTGGGACATGCTTTGTTTAAATCTCTGAAATCCGTACAGATTCTGATGGCTCCGTCAGGTTTTGAGACAGGTACCAAATTTGACACCCATTCTGGATAATCGATTGGTCGGATAAATCCTGCATCCAACAACTTTTTGAGCTCCATTTTGACCAATAAGGCTATTTGAGGATGCATTTTTTGAAGCTTTTGTTTGACCGGTTTTTCCTCTGGATACACTGCTAAGTGATGAACCACAGTCTCTGGATCTAGCCCTGGCATATCAGCGTAACTCCATGCAAAGTTTATTTTTCTTTCCTTTCGGAATGCTGCTAGGAGTTCTTGCTCTTCTGTTAATAGTGATTCCGCGTAGAATGTGATATGCGGGGTCTCCTCTGTTCCTATGTTGACTGGATTGCACTTTTCAGCTAAGACTGCTGATTTCTCCTGGTGAATATCTCTTAAGGGAAGATTGAATCCTTCATCCTCCGACACCTCAAAGAGGTTTTCACCGTTGGATACATCCTTTCTTTTTACTATTTTCTTGTCGGAGAGTGCCATAGTGTGGTTTTCACTCAAGGAATTAGATATGATTCTTAGTTTCTCACTTTTGCGACTGAAGGATTCAATTATTTCCTTGTAATAAGCCTGTGTGTCTAATTCCATTATAAATCCTGCCTTGTGATCTCCATATGGAATGTTATCCCTCAATCCCATGAATTCTGAGAGCACTTCATCATTTTTGAATGTATCGAGAATTGGTGGTCCTCGTTGGTCATAATCGATCAGTTGGGGATAGACTAAACGGATCTCATGATTTGGATGATCGGTTTCGAAGGAGAGGGTGCTAATCATACACAGAGTGGTATCTTTGAATAACCTAGGGATATTGGATAAGGTATCTTCGTCATCACTACTAATATAGGGCTCAGTTATAAAATTATGTGTGTCCCTACCTGTGACTATTGGTGAGTGTACTTGTACTAGCACTGGCTGAGGAGAGACATTAGCTGCTCTAACCGGAGGACTTCGGCCACATATGGTTATTCTCGGAGTGGCACATCCAAGACCAAGATTTGTTATGGGTTGCGTCTCTGGCATGATAGGTGTTATGAGCCCATTGTCATTTTGTCCCAGTCTTTGATTTCTTTCGTAGCCCATTGCAAGCATCATTTGTAGGCCCCTGCTTCTTTCGTTCATTGGAAATTCAGGTGTTGGTCTTGCATCTTGATATAACATGTGAGATGGATCTGCTTCAATAACCTCATGGCCAAGGTCTCCCCATCTTGTGAATTCAGGATAATCTTTAGTATATGTTTGTGATGAAGAAGCTTGGTTTTCTTGTGGATGTCCCCGTGATCTGGGAGATTGAGGTAACTCTCCTATCACAAAAGAATTATTAGGGAGCCTATAACTTCCACAACCGTCCTCCTGGATAATGAGCTTGATGACAGAGATGGTGGGAATGGCGGGAATGGCGGGTGTCTCTGTCATAGAAATGGATGCGAGGGTGGCGGGGTCGATGTATGATGTGGATGGGCCCTCATCATTCTTTGGCACTTGGGGGATTTTGTAGTACTTGGCTTCAAGATTCTTGCAATATGAAAATGGCTCATGATCTCCATGGAAGGTAACCTCTTGTCCATTATGTGTAAATTTTACACATTGGTGGAAGGTTGATGCTACAAATTTCATTGCATGGATCCATGGGCGTCCCAGGAGGATGTTGTATGGCAATTCGAGGTCCAAGACCTGACATGTGGTTTCCATGAGTGTTGGACCTACTTGAATAGGGAGTTTAATCGTGCCCTGAGACACTCTTTCTTGGTCATCATACACTCTGATTGTGATGCCCTTACCTTTGTCAATAGAATCCTCTACTATTTTCAACTGTTTGATTAGGTTGAGAGAACAGATGTTCAGACCTGCTCCTCCATCCACCAGGACCCTTTTGATTTTGCTTTTGTTTACAATGGCTTCCAAGTGAAGTGCGCGGTTGTGAGATGGTTGGGCGGGGAAATCTTGGTCGGAAAATGTAAGGAGATTAGGTGTTATGATATTTCCGACCATAGCTTGGAATTGGTCCGCATCGAGATCTGCGGGGACAGTGGATGAGGCTAATGCTTCCTCAAGGATCTTTTTATGTGCTGATGATATTTTTAACAACTCCATGATGGAGATGTGTGCTGGCGTTCTTTTGAGTTGGTCTACAAAATTGTAGCTATACGGGATGGCTCTTGATGTAGGGACTCTATTTGGTTAGGATGATCCTGCAATGGTGACTTTGCCGCCTCTTGTGGTGACTCCACAATCTTCGACATGGGTTCCCTTGATAGTGATGACCATGCAGTCTTCATTTAGGGAGGCAACGACTGTTTCATACACGTGATTTACACTACCCTTCCCTTTATCATTTTTATTCCCTTTGTTGCCATGATTCGGCATCAGATTCGTGTAGATTTTTAGGTCCTGATTTCCCATAGGTTGTTCGACGTTTATGATTCTTTTGTCAATGAGATCTTGGATGATATTTTTGAGTCTCATGCAGTTGTTTGTGGTGTGACCTTTGATTTTGTGGAATTCACAAAGTTGATTTTCGTTGTACCAAGGGGGTTTGACATCAGGTTCTTGGTAATTTTCGAATGTAGGAGGCTGGATGATTTTTTTGGCAATCAACTTTTTCATTATGTCCTCCAATGGTTCCCCCAACATAGAGTATTTTCGTTTAGGATATTTTTTGCGCTGGGGTGGTCCTCTTTGGTCATTGAGGTTATTGATGGTGGGGTTGTTGTTGGGTTGATATGTTGTGTGATGAGTGTTTTGGCATTGTGGTTGGATTTGGGGTGCGGGTGTATTTTGGCGTTGACCACTAATGACCACCTTGGCATCAACGATACCATCATTAGTAATGTTCTTGTTTCTTGCCCATGTTTGAGGTTTATCATTGTAATTTGATGATGGGCAGTTGTTTTGCGGTTCGTGATATGACGTTGATTCAGCGGGTTGGGTCACAAGGGCTCTTTCGATGCTAAGCGCCTTGGAGATTAATTGCTCATATGTGGTGATTCCCTGAACCTTGAGATGAAATGACAGGCGGCTTTCAAGATTGGCTATGATCGTGCAGACTTGTTGTTCTTCTGGCATGGTCCACTTGCTCTGATTGGCCTTGGATCGCCATCATTGAAGGAATGAAGCGAAAGATTCATTCTTTCCCTGTTTTAGAGCCGAGAGTTCTTCGAGGCTAACATCCATTGCAATGTTACCTGCGTAGTTCTTAATGAATGCGTCTATAATTTCTTGGAATGTTCTAATGCCTGAAGGTAAGTGAGAGAACCATTCGATAGCGGGACCTGCCAAGCTTCTGGGAAATAGTTGCATCAGATAAGTATCGTCGTATGCGACCTCCATGCAATGAACCTGGAATTCCCTAATGTGATCTTCAGGGTTTCCCATCCCTCGATATTTGTAAAATTTAGGGATCTCAAATCCCTTGGGGAATGGTTTCATTTCTAAGCTCCTATCAAATGGATAGGGACACAAGTTGCTTTGCATTTTGGTTGTTCGCCCTGATTGAAGGTCGAGCACTTGTTGTGATAACAACCTGAGTTGTGTCGTTACATCGCTTTGCGGATCAGGGGGTGGGATGAATGTGTTTTGAGCTGTTGCAATCGTGGTTTGGATGGATGGATTGGTTGGTGCATTGTTCAATGGTATCGGTATGTTGTGGCGGGCGAAGTAGGCTTCTACTTGCTTTTGGATGAATGACGTATGTTGTTGATCTTGTTGCTGCTGTGCTAGGATTTGCGCTTGCTGTTGCGCTTGTTGCTATTCCAACAACGCGTGTTGTTGTTCCAACAATGCTTGCTGTTGTGCTTGTTGTTGTTCCCACAACGCTTGTTGTTGGGCTACCAATTCTGCTGCTTCTTGCTGCTCTTGGTATTGCTTTAGTGCTTGCTGATATGCTTGCATTTGCGCTGCTTGTGCAAGAAGTTGTGCTTGAGCTGCTTGTTGCTGCAATGAAAGTTGTGCTTGAGCGACCCTTTGTGCTTGCAATGCTTGTGCGGCTTGGGCGGCTTATTGTTGTTGCTGTTGCAATAAAGCTTGGGCTTGTTGAGCTTGTTACGCTTGTAATGTGGCTTGTGCGGCTTGGGCAGCTTGTGCGGCTTGGGAAGCTTGTGCGGCTTGAGCAACTTGTTGCATGACTTTTTGTTTCTGCACTTGTTGGTATCCTCTTTGAAAAGTGGCTTGTAATGCTGCATCGAATTGGTTTGATGTGGTGAATGTTGGTGGTGGTGGAGGTGGTGGTGGATTTGGAATGGTGGTAGATGATGATGTTGTGTTGATATTTTGCATGTTGGATAATGGTATTGATGTGATTGGTCATTGTGAGACCATGCTTTGTGATGTTAAGGGTGTGTTTGATGGTGTTGTCATTGCTTGTGTATTTATCGTTTGTTGTTGCGATATCAACGATAAATTTTGTGTGTTTGGTGTGATGCTTTGATTAATGATTGGGATAGCGGTTTGATTGATACTTGGTAGGGGAGGCAACCCCAAACTAAGGAGTGGTGTGGATGATAATGGCAATGGTGGGATAGGTGGAAATGTAAGGGGCATTAGTTGTTGTGTGGTGTTGAATATGCCCCCTGGTTCGAACATATCTCCCTCTTCTTGTGAGTTTGTGAGAAGAGGTGTTTGTGGTGCTCCGTGGAAAAATGTTGATGATGGGTCATAGTATAAGGTGAGAGGAACATTTTTGTGCAATGGATTTTGGGGGATGTTTTGTTCCAATGTGGTGTTTGCGTCCAAGTTTTGATTATTAACAAGGGGATGTGATTGAAGGGCATTGAGAAATGTGTTTACCTTGTTAACGTTGGGTTGGGTTGGAGCAAATGATGTTGTGATTTGCGGAATGTTTTGGGTGATGTTTTGGGATGGAGGTGTAGATGAGATGGGTATGGTGGATGAGATTGGAGGAAATGATGTATCCACTATATTACTTACATCAAAATCTGAAGGCAACTTGGCCCCTTGTTTTGCTAGTTCAAGCATGTACAATGAAGGGTTAAGTCTCATCATGATGTTGATGATTCTATGGTTGTCTGGATTTTGGAGCATTTCTGTCATTTCCTCGCGAGACATTCCGAAAGTGAGGTCCTCCCCTTGATTTTCTTCTTATGGATTTTGGGATGATGAGGGGATCAATGGATTGCTTGATTTGGCGAGATTCATTTCTGCGTTTGTTTGGCTAAGATCGCTTGAAGCGGGTGTTTCTTTGTTGGCTTCCATACTCTTCTTGTATTGAGATCTCGTTTGAACCATAAAACAAGGATCAATCTTTGAGAATATGGGAGATGAATTTCTTGATTCTTTGGATTGTTCTCTATTTTATGTCCCAAAGTATAAAGTTTTTTTTTTAGGATGCCTTAAGGATCAAATGTGATGATATGATAATGATGTTGATGTTTTAGGAGTGGATGATATGGATGTTTTGGCTTTTGATAAATCTTGAATGAGACACTGGGCTTTTAGGACTTTGTGGATCTTTGATTTTTGATTTTGGATTCTGAGATTTTGAGATTTTGTCCTTGATTTTTGATTTGGATTTGAATTTGGATTTTTGAACAAAAATACCCTAATATGTTGGATGATGATCTAAGGGATAGTTTTGTTCAAAGGAGGATAATTTGAATATGTGTGGGGAGAAGGATGCATCTACCCACACCTATTCAAACAAGATGATTGTTTCACTAAGCATATGAAGAAGGATTCATCTACATACACCAAGCTAGACAAGATGATTTTGATAATTTTGACTAAGTATATGCAAAAGGATGCATCTACACATACCTAACCAAAGGTGCTTTTGCTAATGATTTCAAGGATTTTGTCTCAATGATATTAATGTTTTTGATTTTGCCACAAAGCCTAGTATCAAGGATGATTTTAAGATTTTCCAAAAGGTGATGACGAGATGGATTTTGTTTTAATGTTTTGGAGGATGGGTGAAAATGATTTTGATATGTTTTGATCCTAATATGAACCTAAAAAGGTATACTTTGTTTGCTTAGACCTAGGTATTGAAGAGCATGGAAATGCTTCCTAATGACCTTTGTAACCAAGACATGATTTCATTTGAACATTCATATTTTCAATCAATGATTTTTGCTTTTGGGATCTTGGGGTCTTCAACACATATGAAAGTTCATTTTGCTTAGCTTTGCTTAATGTCTTTATTTTACCAAAAACACTTTCTTCAATTAGGTTTTCAAACTAAGATGTCCAATGTTTTAATTTCTTCAAACCCCACAAGATATGTTATGTGGAAATTTAATGAACTTAAGGCAAGGGTTTCCTATTGTTTACTTAAGAAGAAAAATTGAGATATAATCCAATGTTTAGAAACCTCTAAGGATGTGAATCCCAAGGGAAATCAATAACATATGGATTGAGTCAATTGTATTTGTCCTCAAAAGGGTTTGAAATTTGGATAATGTTAAGTGTTTGTTTCCATGATGTTTTCGATCAAGCAATGAATTTTGTAACCCAAGAATAAGTACAATCCTATGGATGTGAAAGACAATATTTGTTGGATTCCGACTTGGACAAGTCCAGCTACGCTTATCTCTAGCGAATGGTTAGATGCTTGACCCCACGGCTCCCCTCCACAACACTCACTTATACGGGGCAGCCAAGCATCAACACCCATGAAACTCCCATGGCATGCTTTCCATTTCTACTAGAAGACCATAAAAGTGTGGGGCGGCTTTAGAACGACCGTTCTTGCACCAATAAATAGATAAAAGGATTTTGGAAAATTATAGCACATGGGTTCTAGTAAGGACTTTCCGTTCGTAGGATTTGACCCAACGTGGCAAGAGTCCCCTTTTAGATCCATCTTGTCGGAGTCAACCACGTGATATTGGCGTTTCTTCCAATATCCACATTTATATCCTGGTTGGAAATACTCTTGGCTTTAGAGCGTTACCGGTTGAGTCGTTCCCTTGGGTGATTACTTTTTCCCACAAGGAAAGCCCTCTAAGATAAACAAAAGTGAATGAGGAACAAAATCCGTAACTCGATCAATCTTTGATAGCAACAAAGAGAGAGAATATACGCAAAAATTCCCCCACTCACACTCGCACAATAGTTTGTTCAATTTTAAGCCCAAATTGAAGTGTGGAGGTGATTGCTTTGTCTTAACCCAAAGTCATGGAAAAGACCTTTTGATTCTCAAGATCGCTATAAAGCGCAAGAGAAGCACATACATCCTTTTCCAATGGCTTTAGTCTAAGTAAGCCCTCATGAAAACACAACTACACTTGTTCTTTTTAAACCCTCAAAGCAATATGTGAGTTCATTTTAGAGCACCAAATCACAAGTGAAAGACATTTGTTCAATTGTTTAATCCATAAAAAAAATCTAGTAAGTTGTAGATCCTAAGATTCTTTTTAATCCTTTTGCAAGAAATAAACAAAAAAAGGAATCCTTTTTAAACCCAAATGAAAGCTAGTGTTCTAAAGAAAGAAAAAGATGACAAATTCCTAAGTGTTAAACAAACACTTAAGTGTTTAAAAAAACTTTGATTAGACAATATATCATCATCATGCTCCTTCTTCCTTTGCTTTTAGCTTCCAACCTACAAAGAAGAAAAACAGTCAGATTCTGTAAAAAAACACAGAAATTAAAAAGCTGAAAACAGAGAAAAAAAGAAATCATAAATTAAAGCACATGCTAAAAATTTAATTTCTCCCTTTTACTATCTTCCAGCGTTGCAATTCGTGAAGGCGTCGCTATTTTTTCCTCTCAGCGTCGCTCTTAGAGCCCTGCTTTACCAATCAGCGACACTCTGTGTCGGGACAGAGAGCACGATTGCGTCGCCCTTTTCGCCCAGCGTCGCAATTTTTGAAAGTGTCAGAGTTTTAAGATTTTTCAAAAACTTCTGTAGATCGGCGAGTCCAGTGGCGGAGTTTAAATTTCAAAAATTCTTGGTGGGATGAGTCCAGCGGCGGAGTTTATGGTCGCCCAGTGCTATATAGCGATGTTGGCGAGCCCGCGGTGCTAAAACAGTGACGCTGATGAGCTCGCGTCGCTAAAAACAACGACGCAGAGAAGCTCGCGTCGAAATTTCTTGTGTGTCAAGAAAACGGGGAAATTTTGAGGAAATGTTAGAATTTATGATGTCTAACCCTCCTAGCGCCAAAATGTGAACCCCAAATCTATGTACCTGCAAAACAAAGAGATTAAACACCCTAAGTTAGATATTGCAAGTATAAACAAGGATTCCCCATGGAATCCATTTACAATTCAAAATAGGAATGAAAATATGCAAGAACACAATAAAATGATAAACCAAAGATGAAATCCTAATTTAAATAGCAAACTCTTGATCCCATGGGGGAATTGGTGCCAATTTGATGTGGAAACTTGGCCCTTTCCCAATTCCTATGATGCAATGTTGATAGATGATGAAGAGTGTTGATGAGTGATCCACTTTTGATGATGAATGGTGGGGACTCCAAGTCAAATCTGCAAAAGAACCTAGCTAAGAACTCAATGGTGTAAAACTTGATAGATATTTGAGCATGGTAACTTTACTCAAATTGTGGATGATCAAATGAGGAGAGAAGCTCTTCATTTATAGGATTTCAAGATGGATGAAAGTCCAAATTTGAGCAATGTGGGACTAACTTTCATCCAAGGATATGGTGCCACTTGTCAAGCTATGAATGGATGATGGTTGTGCAAGATTTGGGGTTTGTGCCAATAAATGCCAATATTTGCAATTCAAATTTGTTGAAATGACATGTAAGAGGGAGGGGAAAATGCAATAAATGCCACTTGGCTCAAGGCAAAGGACATGTAAGAGGTCTTAAATGCCTTGTTGGATGTACATGTTGACTTGGAATTTTTGAATTCAAATTGAGAGAATATTCCAAAAGATGCCATGTGAGGGAAAATAGGGATTTAATAAATGAATTAAATCTATTTTCATTTGCAACTTGCATTATCTAGAGGATGTGACATGAGAATTAATCAAGGGTTAATTAATTTAATAGGAGATTAGATGATGTGACTTATTTGACTCAAATTTATGGATTTATTTAAATCGATAAGAGATGAATATGATAAGAGGCTAATTAAATAAATATTTTGATTTATTTAATCAAAAGGATGGTGTTAGATTAAATCAAATAAGGTTTTAATTTATTTAATTTAATGGATAGACTTTAGAGATTTAATCAAATAAATTGATTATTTAATTGAATAGGGATAATTAGATCAGATGGATTGATTTAATTAACAAGAGAAAATGACTTAATTAAACAAAATGATTTATTTAATTAAGAGACAAATATTGATGAATTTAATCAGATAAGGGAATTTGTTTAAACGGTTGGACTGAGGGATGATTTAGGAAGAAACAATGTTAGCAAGTTAGGATCAGATGCATGATGTCAATCAGTATATTTTTGATGTGTACATTTTGCCCCTCTTTGAAGCAATGCACTCGTTGCGTTGGTTCAAAGAATAAACGATCTCGATCAAAGCCAAAATTTTTGATATTAAAAACTTGCCCCACTGCTGCATGGTGAGATAAAACATGCCATTATAATGCCCCCTCGAGAGATCAGACAAAAATTTCCATTTTTTGGGTGATCTCGCGAAAAAAGGTGACAAGGTGCCCAAGAGGTCCGAAAGGGGGCCGGGAGACTAAAAATGTGTCTAAACGCAATAAATCGATAAAAACAAGCCTCAAATGGACGAAAATAGGTTCGGGGGTCCAAAACCCTAGTAGGACAGCCCTAGAGGGTCAAAAAACTCTAATTTTTAGGCTTAAAAGGGGCCTGAGAGGTCACTTTCAAGTCATTTTCACACACCTCCACTAGCGAACCTCGAGATTTGAGCTTTGACCTCCTAACAATATGGCGCAACGATAGCTTCCTCTGCACATTTCTGACCGAGTTCGGACCTACCAGCGGCCACCTGGCATCGATGCCTCGGTATGTGATCCTAATTGACGCTTCATTTTTCATTTTAATGCATTTATTTAATTAACAAGAGAAAATGACTTAATTAAACAAAATGATTTTTTTAATTAAGAGACGAATATTGATGAATTTAATCAGATAAGGGAATTTGATTAAACGGTTAGACTGAGGGATGATTTAGGAAGAAACGATGTTAGCAAGTCAGGATCAGATGCATGATGTCAATAAGTATATTTTCGATGTCTACAGTAAGAAAGTAAAATAGTTTCCAATCCCTCAAATGATTATTATTATCTAATTTTACAAAATGGATTAGAATTTCTTTTATTTAATTACTTGTCAAGTTTCCTTTAATTTTTATTGCCTTACTTCAACTTATTTAATTTTTGTTTTCACTTATTGTTTGTGATAAATTAATGTTATTATGTACATATATATTGTTTATCTATGAGTGCACTAATTTATTTACAAAATAGATTAGAAATGTCAATAAAATTAAATTAATTATATTTTTTCAAGTGGTTAATGATTGATGAATTAAACGATAGCTAAATTTCTTTAAAGAGGATAATTATTAAATGATGGCATGGAATTAATCCTTAGTAATTATTTACTTTCCTTATGTATGAAATGTTTAATCCCAATTTGTTATTGTTTTTTTTGAAAAAGTAGATTAGTATCTCAAATTTCATTAATTTATTTGTATTGGCCATGGTATAGTTAGTACACATTAATGTTCATTTCATTTTCAAAAGTATGTTATCTTGCAGGAAGTAATTAGTTAGTTGTTATTTTCTTTCTTAGCTAGGTAAACATTAATCAAGAGTTGAAACTAAAACCTAGCAGCATTTGGTATCAGCGGTGCCTCTGGCTCATGCTTATGGGTAATTCCATCACACTTGACCTACTGCATCCATAGCCTAATACAACTACAACAATGGTGTCTGTGGCACTATCCTTTAAATCGCTGTGGAGTAATAAGGAACCTTAGATGTATTAAAATCCAAGAGACAGGTAATCTCTCTTGGATCGATAATTTAATAAGATAATTGTAAATGAAAAAAGTACACTAGATCAAACCTAGAAAACCCCATTGTAGGATTTGATGGAATTTATTTTGAAGAAATGTTAATTGAAAGGTAATTGAATCTCAAATGGGTTCAAGGGAGACATCATTAGGAATTAGGATTTAGATATTTAGGAAACAAGTAATAGTCTCAGAGACTATCTATTTATATTTTCATTGCTCCCCTTTGTGGGTAGTAGTTGAAGAGGAACTGCCTGGGGAAATGGGGCCCTAGAAAGGGCTGCATACCCACAAAATAGTTCAGATCAAACTTAGTTTAGAAAACAAAACTACATATTTTATGCCTTGATCCTGTTTGGAAGCAGGGTATGTAGACGGTCTGGGAAATGAAGAATGCTCCTAGTACCTCAGGCATTTAGGGATGGTGTTAGGAAATGTTAGATTAAAAATAAATTAAAAATTAATAATTCAAGAGAATTTCTTGATTGTTATGGGGGGGTAATAATGTGTAACATAAAAGTAAGATAAAAACATGTTCTTTGTATACTCAGAAGGAATCCCGAATGGATTCGCTTGACTCCCCGAGTCCTTAGGCCGAATTCTGAGGCAAAACTCAAGCTATATAATTAATCTTACATACTCCTAAGGACAACGACCTCAGTACACCTCCAAGGGGAGGTGTTGTCTTTAGTGAGTAACTTAGGACTCGAATGGCCTTAATGAGTCTAGGTCTCTGGCTAGAGAACATTCCTATCCTTTATGGATAGATGCCTACCCCATTTGGGTAGATGCCTATCCCAGATGGATAGATGAACCCTTGTCCTGTATGGACAAATACCTAACCTGTATGGTTGGATTCCTATCCCGTATGGATAGAAGTACCTGAGTATACAATTGAATAAACATATAATGAAATAACAACCAAGGGAAAAAAATAGTGGTAAATTTTGGGTTAATGGTTGGGTTATTACAACAATGCCTTAAAACCTTGTGTATGGTGCCGAAGCTATCATGCCTTTAGAAATGGAAATTATGTCTCTACAGGTTTCCCTTAAAGGGTTAATTGATGATGAAATCTACTGAGTTAACCATTTGTATTAGCTAGAGATGCTTGATGAACGCCGATTATAGGCCCTCGATCATCTTAAAGCTTATCAATGGTCATTATCAAGACAATATAATTAGAGTGTGCTTCCTAGGACCTTTAAACCAGGATATCTAGTTCTCTGTGAAAACCAGAGAAATGTAAATGCACTGCCTGATCAAAGAGGGAAATTTAGTCCTAATTGGTTAGGCCCTTACATTGTGATCTCCGTGTATGGTTTAGGTGCCTTTGGATTATCATCTATGGACGAGACACCTCTAAAAGAGCCCGTTAATGTGATGCATCTTCGTTGATACTATGCGTAGTGTTCCATGTGTCATCTATGTGCTGCCATATCTTTGAAAGGGTAGTGGTGCTATATATGTTGACATTGTTCATTAATACATTATGATTTTTTTTGTGTTATGATATGACCACGTGCGTGTGTGTGTGTGTGTGTGTGTGTGTGACATATATACATGTGTTTTTCTATGCTCTATATCCATGCATCACATTACATATTTTAAGGAAATTAGATCATCATTGTATTTAATTCATACAATCATGTGTGTTTATTAAATCATGTTAGCATCTAATGTAAACATACATCCATATGAGCATATAACATCCATAGAATAAACATACATGAAAGTAAAAAACATACACATCCAAATAAACAATGCCATGATGACATAACTGATATGTCCACATATATATATCCATGTGTATCAAATGTCATGTACATGTATCAGGTCACTATTATAAAAAGGAGTGGCTGCTGAATATATGTCTATACAAAAGATCTACACATATATGTATGTGTATGTATCCAAAAAAGATATACAAAGCATGAGCCCTATGACTGTGGCGCATGGCTCCCGAAACCATCTAACTCTGGTGGCTGCTTTGGTACCCTTAGGAGAGGCTGGACGGTGGTCATGGAGTGAGATTGGTGTGAGTGTGATATGGACAGAGCTACCACATCCCCAAGATCTCTCCCTATAAGGAGACTATAGTCGTCTTCACCTGCCTTAGCTGCTCCCGCAGTCACTAAACATCTATCGGGATCATTGCTATCGGCTGCCCATCGAGGTCATCGATGCAGCTCTAGAGGGCATCACACACCTACTTGGCGACACCGACCCTCCTCACTACCGCGTCTCACTTAGCGAGTGTTGTCCATAGCTCCCCCGACAACTGATCATGTTGTCGCCGAATAGTAGTTAGCTCTACAATTAGCTGAACAATCTCCACACCCCACTCCTCGTAGGTGGTCCTTAGGAGCCATCCCGCTGATGCCTGCCGATAATCCTTGAGAACCAATCCTTGCATCAGAACATTAGGGGAAACCTCTAAAATACACTAAGCTATCATCCCAATCCATCCCTATGCATCCTCTATAACCATAGAGAAAGAAATAGGTATTAGTACCACATGGCATACATACACACACACACACACACATATATATAATATATCGTAAATGGAAAAAAATGAAAGTATAGAAACATAAACAATATGCAGTGTATACTTGGGTCCCCTAGCTGCTATGTCGGGTTAGGGTCAGGGTTGGTGCTAGGACCCACGACACCGACATCGATGGCCACTCCCAATGATGCTAGGGCTACCACTACTATAATAGTAGGAGATAGTGGTGCTGAAGAGATAGGGGTAGCTAGTGGGGGGTCTAACCTCCTCCTCATGTGACCTCTCCTCCTCCCTGTCAACCTACTACCAACCTTTCTATCGTTCCTACATGCGCTGGGGTGGAAAGCCCCCCTGTGGACCAGGATTCCCTCTTGGGGCACCCTTGCCAAATAGAGGAGCATGAAGATGCCTCTCCCACCACCATGCAAAATCCATAGCCGCCCTAACTTTATATGCCACCGCTAGGGGTGGCAGATCCTGGTCGGGCTCGTCATCATCAGAAGGGACAAAATCTATGATGGTAGGGTGAGGATGATCCATGAATCTAGCTGCACTCCTGTAAGCCCTAGTATAAGTGGGCACATCCAGTGGAATTGTCTGAGGACGGCCATGCTGCCGCATGACCCGACTCCAGTAGTAAGGTACTATAATGTAATCATGGTAGCCTATTAAAAAATAGTCCCACTGCAGGTTCCTTAGGTACCTGTCATTGTCCACCCATCTGAAAAATCGTTGGGGTCTCCATCGAACCCCATCCACAATAAGAGTGTCAAACTGTAAGTGCCAAAACTATAGATCGTCGAACCTCCACTAGCCTGTCATGTCATACCAATGGGCCATCAGAATGTGATACGATTGTCACTAGGGAAAACCAACTTCTCGAGTGTACATGATGTGGGAAAAGTCCCACACCTAAAAAAAGTGTGTACATAGTAAGGCTACAGTACTCATAATGAACGTACCAGCCTAACTACGGGTACATGTGTGTTAACATGCTGCACCCTAGGCAAAAACAATCCTATGCTCTATCATCTCTTTGATAGTATGAATGAGGCCCCCATGTAGGTGCAAGCCTTGCCCATCAATCGTGATCTAGAATACCACTGTCATGACTATAACCCAACATAGTAATGGTACAGTGGTCCTCACCTAGTCGTACCAGTGCGTATATATGTGGCCCGTGTTGTCACTTCCGTCTGTCCTCCCTGAGTAGTAGATGATTCCCTCCCTCCACTCCTGCATTGGTCGAGTACATTCGAGAGCCACTCATCGCTCGGGGATGGGTAGCCTGAGGATCCAATAGACATCCTCAAGCATGATGGTCATCTCTTGACAAGGTAGTTGGAAAGATGACGCAATGGTGTCCCACCACTCCATCAGTGTAGTGAGCATCCTCTCGTGATATCTCATCTCTGGCATGGTGAATACATGCCAGAGACTGACCTACTCGAGGTGTGTGACCTTGTCATCTATTAGACGGTCCCTCTACTCACAAACAAGTTGGTAAGATAGCCCTCCCGAATGCCCACAAATCTCTAGGTAATCCTGCAAAAGTTGAAATTTTTTAAGTCAGAACATTGATTTTCATTACGAAAACAAAAAATATCTTAAGACTTATGTGCATCACACAAACCTCTGCACATTGTGCATGCGTCCCAAACCACCATAGCCACCTCGAGGATTCTGATGCATCCCCGAGACGACAACGCAAACTTGGGACCTCGGTGTAGACTATGGATGACAACACATTTTTTGGATGCAAGCACCAAAAAGAGACCCCTGCGCACCTTACCGCCTAGAAAAATGAAAAAAAAAGCTAAAATTTGCAAAATGCGAGGCTTAGAGGCCTAGTTGGTCCACCTCGTGACCCTTGGTGATGTCATCGTGTAGCTACTCCAACCTCAGCCCCTTGTACTCTCTCCTGCTAGGAATTTTGCTGACTTTTCTCTCACAAAAGTCAACAATTTTCTCACAGTGAATAGTGAAAATGACCCTTCTAAGGGCCCACCTAAGTATATATAGGCCCCTTGGGGCCCATTTTTCCTAGAGCTTGTGGCCCCCCATTTTCTCCTGAATTTTACCCACCAAGCTGGGGGAAAAATCAAGAGGGGGCATAAGGTCACCTCTTGATCATTTTCTTCTTCCGAATCAACAAATTTTTCTTGATCATTCCTCTCTCCGTAGTAGCTTCTTTTGATTTTTTGAAGCTGGCCCAAAATTTGAGTTTTGTAGGTTAAAGCCTTGAACGATTTTTCATGACCTTTTTTTCACTATTTGTTGAGCTCAGATGCTAGGGGCACCTTTGGTACTAGTTAGCTCGACTTTGGTGGCCTTTGAGGCCCCTTTTTCTTGGCATGAAAATCTATAAAATTCAAAATTTGGATGAAATTTTCCTTCTCTACTTTAGTGAGGTTGATTTTTTTCAAAATTGAGCCCACTAAAGTGGGGGAAAAATGTAATGTCGTAGAATTGCACCTAGGGGAAATTTGACATTCTTGCATTTTTTCCTAGCATTTATGACACCTTGGCACATTAATGACAAAAATCCCATGAGCTGGAATTTTGTGATTCTGACTCCATGCAAACTTGTGACAGAGAAACAAAATCCCATTGACACATTTCCCAAAAATATAGGCTTTGGACGCTTGTGTGGCACACAGATGTCCGTGCGGCGCACTAGCGTCCAGGCAGTTTTTTGAGTTTGAAATAGGGAATCTAGAATCTTGACCCTTTTGACACATGTCCTAGTGGTTAGATTTTGGAAGTAACTACTCTTTTCCACCCTTGCAAGCATTAAAAACCTCTTTCTTTCTATCATTTGGGTTTGGAAGTCATTCATTCAAGCTCTCTTATTACTTGTTCCAGTTTTTAGTTCTCTTCATCTTTAATAGCAACACTCTCACAAGCAAAGCCATTCTGGATGGAGGTCCTCCTAGTAGTAACAACTATCAAGAAAGCACTCAATGGTGAGTCTATGTGCTCTGAAGAGGGTCTAGGCCCATGGATAACACTCTCTCTCTCTCTCACTTTCCTTTCCTACTTGTTTATTTACTATCTCATGGTTCAAATTCTACTCCTGAGCGGGTTTTACTTTCACCAGATGCTTTGTCTACTTTACTTGCACTCCTTTCCAACTTGGCTGTCTATGGAGGTGGGAACACCAAAATGGGGGTCTAACTAAGGTAGGCCCCTATACAGGCCAAACCTTTTCCCCTTGATCTTTTGTGTGTAGGTGCAAAGTGGAGCTTGAAGTGAAGAGTCAAGCGTCCAATGAAAGGTAAGCTCTCTCCAAGTCCCCTTGTGTTTGTTATAGTTTCTGGTTTCTTGTCTGATTCATTTTGTTTAATACATCTTAGACCTGAGCCTAGAAGTAAGTCCTAGTTCCATCCACTTGAGTTCCTGATCCCTCTGTTGCTTAGGATGCCAACATGTCTTTTGGATGACAACGTGCCACACTAGCATCTTGAAACCTTGCTGTTTTCTTTTGGCCAAGAGTTCACTCGTCTAGGATAAGGATCTCAGGGTTTTTCTCTCTTAGGATTTGAAGTAGCTTTATTTGAAACATAACTCAGGTGTACTTCTCTACATTTTCATTTTTTTGCTCATGCTGAGGTGTATAAGGGTAGTTTGTTCCCTGGTGATCTCTTGAGAATAAAGAGACCTGTGTGCAGCAAATCCCTCTTATATCACAAATAGCATAGGGATAAAGTGAACCCTTGTTGATAATGGCTCCACCCTTAATGTGTGTAGTATAAACCTTTTGGATAAGCTTGGTATCGATAAATCAAAAATCTAACTTTCCTCTTTCTCTATCAGTGGCTTTGATAACATGGGAAAACAACTGCTTGGAGTAATCACATTACCTATTAAAGTTGACAAAGTTACATTATAAACCCCGATCCATGTTATGTATGATGATCTTTCATACAATATTCTTTTAGGTAGACCATGGATTCATGAGATGTATGATGCACCCTCTACCCTTCATTGTATCATGAAATATGACTATAACAATAAAATTTATACAATCGAAGCTGATCTTGAACCATACAGTTGTTTGGACATTGAGAAAGGTAAAGAGAATTATTTGAAAAAATTGACATCAACTACACAAGTAGAACCCATGTAAGAACAACAAAAAGATACATGTCCTAAACTCTTCACAATGATATCACTAGGTTTGGGATTGTTGAATTTCAAACCAACATTCATGGGAGAATACAAGATCATAAACAAAGATTCAGAAAAGGGAAAAGAAAAAGTGGTAACTTCAACAAAAAAATTAGAAGACCCTTTGAAAGCATCCACCTCAACCACTTTAGAAGAAAAAGAAAATTATACAACAAACTTCGATGAAAGTGGCTATCAACAACCACCAAATCCTAAAGAAATGAAAAAAAATTATGGACAAGGTTATGAAATGATCAAACAACTTGGTTATAGTGGAAAAGGATGTGGTGCTAGAGAACAAGGTATCCGTGTCCCTATAGAGCTTCACACACAAGAAAAAACTCATGGTCTTGGTTATTATCCTTCGAAAGACATAAAAAAGCCTTCACTCAATATCAACACTCTTACAAAAGATTCCTCTAAGCCAACTTTAACAATAGCGCATCCTAAATTGATAGACACTAGCGGTCTTCATTATTATCCTTTGAAAGAAATGAAACAAACAAAGAAATATTTGATAAATGTCAATGTCATCTCACAAAACACCAATGATTTGAGCTTGTTAGATTTTACACCCTCATGTATAGTAGAGAATAAAATCTTGCAATCCAAAGAGACTTGTGTAGATATGACACCTTTTGTTAAGCAAGAGATATCTTTGTGAAAAAATAATGAAACATCCTCTACCATTGATCAAGAGAGTATCTTGTTGAGACTCCTCCAAGATCATTTGATATCCCTCCCTTGAAGAACACAAAATAAATTTTATCACAATAGTTCATTTTGTGCATATCATAGTGTTAATGGTCATTCTACTAATGAATGTAAAGATTTGAGTAATAAAATCCAACATCTTAAGGAGTTTCATACTCTTCCTTATGTGGGGGAACGTAATTCCTCTAATTGATACTGATTTTTACATGAGCATGTTTCTCATCAATCATTTCGGCTCACCCTTGTACTGCACTAAGTGGGGGCAAGGGGTTAGTTAGCCTTGTCCTTGTGTGTCACTTGTCATTTCCTGTTTTGGCTAGTTGACTGCCTTCTGTGTGTATGTAAGAGAAAGCTTGGGATGTGGACAACATGGCTTAAGTTGGCTCACATGTGACATACTAAGTTATCTTTAACATTTCATTTTGGAGGAAACCCCTTTCCCTTTCATGATGTAGCTTATCAGAAACATATAACTTGACATAGGGATTTCTGAGTAAGCTCTAATGTCTTCTTCTACTTTAAAGCAATTTCTCACATCAATGGTGTTAACAACCACTTTAAAGTGGGGGAATACATTGACACTCATGTTTCATTATGTGATTTTATTTCTTCCCATGGTGCGTTCCTTTCTTGGTGGTGTCATTGGGTTTGATTTCCTCTGAGAATGTGATATTTCCTTGCACTTGTCCTCTCTTGGAAATATTAAGTACAATGTTTCGTAAGATGAGACCTTGCATTTTTCCTCTCTTGGAGATGTTAAGCACAATGTTCCCTAAGATGAGACCTCGCATGAATGAAGTAAAATCCCTTCGAACATCCCTCTTTCTTGTAGCATTGCATTGTTGTACCTTATTAAAGTCATGGAGGTATGGATTTGATATGGTCCCCTGTGGCTCACCTAGTGAACACTTAGCTTCACTAGCCATTGTGAGTGTACATTTTTTTCCTTTTGTCCTTATCATAGTCATGGGGGTATGAATTTGATATGGACCTCTTGGGGCTCACCTAGTGGATAACTAGCTTCACTAGCTCTTGTGAGAACACGTTTTGTTTGCATAGTGGACAATGTATTCCACTTGTAAACCTTTTTTGGACAAACAACCTAGAATCAATCCACAATGCATTGGGTGGCTAGTTGAAGCTCGATCTGTTGCATTTTTCTTTTTCTTTTTCCTTTTTTTTTTTTTTAAATCTTTGATGGTATATGTTTGTGATCTGGTTATGACTACATATATCATCCACAAGTGTGTTCCTTTGTGCCTATGTTGGTTTTCCATAGGATCTTGATCTTGGGGGCTTGGCCACTCTCTTGTTCATTGTCATCCTATCTTACTAGCATTCATACATTTGAACCCCTCTTGATTGCGTGGTTGGATACTTTAGTGTGAGTTTGAAGTAAGTTCCTCCTCTCACTAAAGTGGGGGCTAAATGTAGTATCGAAAAATGTATACCCTTGCATTTTCACACTTTATTGGGCCTGCCTTGCTTTATTTATCCCTATTTATGTCTTAATTGGTCCTATTTTTTATCCAAAAGCCTAATAAATTGTATCTTTTCATGGCTAATCCTGACATACTTTAAAGGGTAAATGATAATTTAATGCTTCTGGCTATGTCCCTAATTTTTGGGTTAGGACTAAGATGCCATCTAGGGCATCTTTGACCCCCAAAGATCTTGGGACCTTGA
>VDFB02000003.1:624841071-624862022 GCA_007258455.2 Sequoia sempervirens
CCTTCATAAGCAACTATTTAAAATTTTAATTGGTGAAATGTCCCATTACAATGTTGTTTCTATAGTATTGATGAATATGTAAGTGTTTTATTAAATGCTTTCTGATTTTAGGCTAAAATATTAAATGTACCCAATTGAAACGCATAGTTTGACAATGGCTAATTTGTTGCTTAAATATGCCTCATAAAAAAATTCATTGGCGAATGGACATGCATTGGACCTATAGTTCATAAAATCTGGGCGATTGGACACCATGTTGGGTGCGAGAAATCCACCAATTTCGACTTGGCCAATTCCTAATTTTGCCACTAAAATTTCTAGCTGACGCCAAAAGTTGCAGAGCCTTTTCCAAGCTTCCTTTGTCTCTAGAATCTTCTTCCTCGTCTAGTTTATTATTATTATACTATATTATTATATATTACACTCTTGAGTCTCTACTTGTTCTAACTAGTTGGTAGAAAAATATAATAGTCAAGCAAAGGAGTTGATTTTCAATGGCCACTGTGAGTAAAAATCTTACAAAACTATTGATTCTACATTTCAATTTTAAGAATTATGAATATGCAAGTACATAGATGAAGATTTTTTTGGATCATAAGAAATTTAGGACTTAGTAGAAAATGTATATCTAGAACTCCAAGATCACATATCATTCTCTCACTCAAGCTTTGAAGGCTTTATTGTAGGAAATTTGTAAAAAGGGTAAAAAGACACTAATTTTCATCAAAAAAGCAATTGATGAGTCAATCTTTCCAAGGATTATAGTAGTAGATAATTCAAAGAAATATTGGAAAAACTAACAAAATTTGTATCAACTACTAAAAAGTGAAGTCTATGAGATTGCAAATGTTGAGAAGAGAGTTTCAAAAACACATGAAGGAGATATTTTGAATCAATCAATAATTTGTTTACCCAAGCAATACATGTTGTTAGTCAAAATAAGATATATGTGTCAATGGGACTTTGATCTTGGTGAAGTTGAATGGTTCTTAATAAACCACCAGATCAAGTCTTCTTGAGTCAAGGCTCTAACATCATATGGGATGAGGCCAAGATTGTGCCCTGGAATTTGGAAAATTGATACCCTGGGTCCATGGCTCTTATATCGAGGAATAGTGTGATTATATCGAGGAATTTGTTAGAAAGTTTCCCCTATTCTTATTACTATTGAAAATCAAAGGATTTGTGTCACAATTATCTCTAGAAGAATTAAATATTTTCTAAAAACATCATGAGCAAATATTGAACTAATTAGGCAACGTCTCCTTAGAATAAGTATTCAAATCACTACTAGAAAAAAGATGTTGTACACCTTGAACAAAGAAAAAAATACTTTTTAATTCAAGTGAAATAAATATGTATTGATTATGTATACAATAGTAATATGACATTTCTTGATGTCAATATAGAAGATCTCTTAGTATAAAAAAATCAATTAATTATTTGGTTGATTAAATATTTTCTTGATTATAAAAATATTGAACATAAATAAATATTAGAAATTAAATTTATATTGAGAAAGAAATTTATACATTTTTAAAAGTTTATTATGGTTTTCAATTATATATTGATACTGTGCGGAGGACGCTAATGAGATTAAGCACGATTCCCCTCGGCTGCCTCTGTCGGGGTCACTTAACACCAATACCAAAGCTACTACTGCAGTTTTTATTATCAGCCCTCTCTTTCTTTAATCCTTTTTCATGCCTTTCCAACAGTTTTCAAAGGACAGAGGGAGGAGGCAATAAAACGGAGAAAAAAGAAGCTGGATTATCAATCTAACCAGACTTGTAATCACTCACGGGCTTCAAATCTTGAGTCCTTGTCCAGGAAACGTGTTTTTTCTTCTTTTCAATTTGAAAAGCCAGCCTTTCTCTATCGAAATACAGTGAAGTACATTATACGGGTAAGTGATGTTGGATGTTTGAAAATATAGTGGACTGTAGGGCCATATCCCATGTGGGTATAGCTGAGCGTTTGGATCTTATGGTAACCTGGTAACTTGGGGGCAGATAACTATTTTTTATTTCATCACCAATTCAGGTACGTATTGTTCCTTATTCTAATTTTTAGATGGCTTTAGGAGAGAGTTTGGTGGTTAAAGTGATATTTTTCAAATAGATTTTTTATATTTTATTTGTATGTCGTTGATGTGATAGGAGGATAGGTATTTGTCTTATGTCCGCTGTTAAAAAATGGTACTATTTTAACTCTTTTATTTTGATTATTGTCTATTCTACATGTATTAGAGAAGGTTTAACATAATTGATTTTAGAATTTAGATATTTTGTACTAAACATTTTATCATTTGAAAAACAAAATTAATTGTATGACCAGTATTTTCATGTATATTATAAGTTTATTTGATTTGTTTATAAATTAATTTTTTTAAAGAAAAATAGTTTACTTTTTTAATAGATTTTCTTTATTACAACATTATTTTAGTTGTGTACTCAGTTTTAGCTATCCTGTAACTTACTTAGAGAAATGTGAATTGAATGGGTTCTATGATTTATACTCATTTTCTTCCATATTTGTATTGACATTTTATGCATAAGATGATATTGCAATATATGTCGCTTTAACTAAATTTTTTCATTGTTACTCAAATAATAAAATGCAAGAGATTTTTAAAATATTTACACATGCATGACCAGGCAATCATTAAAATTCCACTCTTTTTAATTATGTCACACCTTTGACCTTAACTTATGTTGTCACTTTCACCATACCCTCCCTTCCAAAATAAGTACATTTGTAGAATCCTTCATATGTTAGTAATTCTTAACGGTAATGATAATTGTAGATCACCATATTTTGCTTTAAGATCATGATTAGAAGATAGTGTGGATGATAATTAGAACATGTGTATGAATGTAACATCTCTCATTTGTTGTCACTATTATGATACTTTTCATGTTATGTTATGAACTTTAAGAATATGATAGTGATTGTTTCACCAATTTGACTAGTTGGATGACAATTTAGTGTGCTTGGATGACTAAGTTACTCTATTCGGAAGTTTTTTAATATGATGATACATGGTGTTTGAATTTTACTGGTTATGTTTTTCATCTGGATGTAGTACTATGTTGTTATTCAATTGATTCATAATTGCTTTATGATGTTGATTATAATGTGTTTGGTGTTACTTGATGATGTTATTATTGTACTCAATGTTGTCGTTACTGTTTGAGGTCTTGGTGAGGGGAACAGTGTAGCATCACTTGTTCATGAGTGCACTACCACGCCGTCATTTCCTCTCATGGTGTGCCTATTATTTGATATATATGTGCTCGACATCTTTTTTGGATGCAGGTTGCAGGTACCGGGCATCGACTCCACCTGCCTTGTCAGGTTTGAGCATGCCCCACAATCCCAATGGGTATGATGTGGAAACCAGAGTTGACAAGAAAGTTTCCCCATCCTAGTCTGTCACCCCATCTTTACGTCTGACAATGCCATCTATTTGCGATCCTATTTTATGTGTTGGTAACGAATTGTTTTGTGTTGGTTAATCTGAATTGTTTATTTGATGCCATTTTAATTATTGCACTTATTTGTTAGTTTATTGTGTTGATGTATTTATAACTGCATACGCTTTGTTTTATCATCCGACTTCCAGCAGTAAGTCGATGCTAAGGGGGGGAGGATGTAGTACCCCTCCGCTTTTGGTCCTTTGCGTCATATGAGTAAGTTGTGCATTTGCGACTTGCGAGATCTTGCGGCCTTTTGTCATTCAGGTATTGTTTTGAATTCCGTTGCTCATAATAGCAACATTAGTTTAATTAAAGTATTAAATTAAATTATTAAATTTAATAATTAATTATTAAGCTTATTTGAAGGTGATAATGATCTAATAGATTACATTATTTCCTTATTAAATACAAAATCATAAATTACAATTATAAATAATGAGTATTTTAAATTTAATATGGATTAATAATCCACTTATCATTAAAGTTTATTTATAAATTTAAAATACTTCATGAATATGTAAATAAAAATATAAAATTACAATTATAAATAATTTTTATTTTGAAATTTAATATGATGGATTAATCATCCATTTAAAATGAAGTTTATTTATAAATTTTGAATTATTTGGATAAAGAGGTGAATGAAAGGTAAACAAAGATAATTATGTTATTTTTATCTATTTTATGTAAGAATAAATATATACAAAATTTGGGATATTAAATAAAACTTGTAAAAGCTTCTAAAGGAATCACATCTATTCTTACCTTTATCTCCACCTGGCTTCATGCATTCTCTCCTTCTATCCATGTGCTTGGTCTTGGAACCACTTTGGAACCACTTTCTGCATGCTCCTCTACGTGGTGCTTTGGGGAATTGCTTGGAAAAAGGATTATTTTGGGGGGGGAGTCGAAAAAATGGGGCTTTCCACCCGTCATTCCTTTTTGGCTGGTGAATTTTCTAAGCCCTTTTCATGAAATCCATTCTTTTGCATATTCTGCAATTACTGCATTCTATGAGATCACATTTCTGTGAGGCATACCGTCAAGCAACTTGCCTGCCTCAACCTTTTGCCACATTTTGCATAACTTTGTAAATTCTTCTGTCAAAATACTTGCATCCTTTATGTGCTAATGGATACCCATACCTTTTTTTTTAAAAGCTCCCATTCTTTTATGGCGTGGACAAAGGAATATGTGACTGCAGTGCTGATAGAACTAACACGTTTGCTGATTGGAGATAAAGTCATATCTACCAGGGTAGTTGTCTACGGTCGGCTGATCATGGATGGTGGGGAAAGGAAAGGCATGATTCAACTGTACAAGTTAAAAATCAACCTTTGAGAATTTCCAGGTATGAGTGCACATCCAGACTGGAGTCAATGCATCTTGAGAGTGAAAATCTAGAACCATAATTCTTAGATGTTTGGCAGAGTGTAATTGTGACCCCATAATGAAACTCTCTACTATTATACATCTTTCAATATACAAACTTTTGAGATACGAAGAGGGCTTCTAACGTCAATTTGCTGATTTCTCAGTAGGTAGTATGGGTATATGTAAAGCCAGAACTTAAGAACCCTCATAGCATCCTTCCAGCGTGTATCAGACCTGTAGTTATGTATGATTTATCATGCAATCAGCCGTGGTAAATATCTTGCAAGTCCGGGTTGGCTGTGGCACCCAGTACTCTAACAAATGCATCTGGTATTCCTTAATTTATAGAGTCCTTTATCACAAACTGTCACGGCCATATAAATGTAAACGGATAAAGGGGGGGTGTTTATTAAAATGAAAATTATGGCCAAGATTCTATTAATGAGCACATTTAGGTTTTAACAAATACATCATCCTTTACCCTGCATAGTTAAGTAAATAGCAGCATTAAATAAATGCCTTGAATCTGTAAAATACCCAACTGCCTTCATCTATCAAACCATTTTTTGTTTGTCCTGCATCCAATGCATTGCACGAGTTGAAATATCTTTGAGACATTCTGTCAAAGAAGTTTGGGTGCCTTCTCTTTGTTGCCAATTCTTGCCTACATGTCCACCAAGGAAAATATAACAGCAAAATCTAATTATTATACATACACACACAGAGACAAATACAGTGGAATTCGGCCATACACCAGCCAATCTCATTTGTCTGAAAGTTTCTAAAGTCTTTTCAACAAATCCATCGTATACATATCCTGCAATCATTTCCCTCCATGAGATGATATCTATTTGGGGCATTCTATCAATCAGTCATGTGCCTTGTCTGTGATTCACATTCTGCATACATTTTTATGAAGGCAATTGCAACTGCAGCCTCTAACAAAATTCCTCCACCCTTTTTATGCTTTGACGGATGCTCATACCCTGTTTCATTGCTCCCCTGTTGGCACAGCAGGGAGGATATTGGCTAAGGTTTTGTGAACGGATTTTACACCTGCCAATTGCATTTGCTTGAAAGTTTCTAAAGCCTTTTCAACAAATCTGTTTTGTGCCTATTCTGCAATCATTGCATTCTTTGAGATCACATCTCTTTGAGACATTTTGTCAAAACGGTTCATGTGTCCTGCCCATGCTTCCACATTCTTTTTGCATTCATGAACTCATTCTGTCAAACTTCTCCCACGCCAAGTCTGTGCTTCAACATTTTGCATACATGTGAATGTAGATTTTGCCTTTGGTTATATAGATCATTATATGGCGTTGTGTGAAGCCTTGGCCGTTGTGTGATGAATACTTTATCTTGCTCTGGCTCCTCCCTTCGCTACGTGGATATTTTTATTTGGTCACTACGGTCTCTTTTCCCAAGCCCTTACTTCTTCTGCAAAATCAAATGCGCCTTACATTCGATTGTATGCAGTTCTTTCTGCATCCAAGATATGCCTGAACAAAAATAAAAATTACATTCGCTGGTTTGTTTTGGCTGAATACGTTTTTTTTAAAGACGACGACATATATAGCGTGGATTATGTTTTAAATCCACTTCTTTGCCTTTTTGTGCTGGATAGTATTCGATCCTTGGTTTATTTTATTTAATGTTATAGCCTTACCATATTCCTTCGAATCTTCTTCTTAGACGAATAAGCCATGATAATTAAAACAAGGAAGTGGGGGGGGGCCAGTTACTTTTTCCATTTAAAATATAAACTCCACTTAAAATTATTTCTCCTTTCTTTTTTTTTAGGGTGGGCCTTTATTGATTAATATCACGTGGAAGGGAAGGGAGAACTAATTCCCTTAAAATTCAACTCCACTTCTAGGGAAATGAAAATACCTTAGTCTAAAAGTAAGGGATAAAACAAATATATTCATGTGATTTAGATTCCATCATAAAATAATTATTATGGGAGCCCCCACTATCTAATAAAGCTATTAAAATATTAATAAGGAAGTAAAGTTAGTAAAATTTAATATTTAATTAAAGTAGTTAAATTATTAAACTATTTCATCAGTAAATTTTAGTAACATGTTATTTGTTATCTGATCAAGTTAATTGGGTTAGAATTCCAATTATTAAAGTAGTTTTAATTATGTTTTATAAAGAAGGTATTTTGTTCAGGGGGCAATAATTTATTGCTAGATTCAAGTTGCGATTTATAATTGGACATATAGGAGTTAATAATATAATTTAGAATTATGATTATCCACTATGATTGATTAAGTTAACAACTCTTATTTAATTAATTTTGTATAAATGACAACAATATGTTAATTGGTTAATCGTCATGTGAGTAGTTATTAGATTAATGATTAATATAATTAATAATGAATTATTAAAACAGGTTACTCAATTTATTGTCTTAAGGTGAATAGTAGGTGAATTGGTTTTAGGATTGAGGAGGAATTGTGTTAAGAAGAGAGATGGAATGCTATTAGTAGAGAATTGTAAATAGATGATATATGTTAGGGCAAGTATCTTTTGACTTTAGATTGTAAGGTTTGACTTGTTTTCATGTTGGGATATTTGAGTGGTTTCAATTGTTAGATTTATTCGTATCAGTACATGAGTTGTGAAAGTTTTTCCATAGTTATGGTGCATTGGTGGATAAATAAGGAATTTTAGTAAATATGAAAATAATGTCACCGTTGGATGTATTGTTTGTTGATGCTTATTGGTATTGTTTAAGTGGTTTATTAGTCATACTATTAGCTTGTTAGGGCATCGGGTGTGGAGAAAATTGAGGTCTCCCTTGGATGTCCTATTGGCTGAATTTCTTGTGGTTGATTTTTGTATTGAATTGATTATGTAAGATTTGTTTGAACCGAAAACTTGTTGTTGATTGGGCATTGTTTCAATGTTTAGAAATTTATGTTGGATTCTAATTATTATGGTGGATCCCGATTTATATTTGATTATGATTATTGCCTTTTATGGAAGGAGCCTGTTTGTGCCCAAAAGGTTATTGAGAAGATTTTGATCTTTGCAATTAATTCTGTAATGAGTTGATGTTGTTAGCTTTGAGTGAGCTTGAAGATCTCATCATGTTGTTGCCACACTTACTCTACTCTCCTCGTTGTGTGAATGTGGATTTCATATAGTCATTTTGTGGGCCCTAATGTGAGTCTTTCTCTTGTGCTAATTTTGGAAATAAGAAGACTTTATATGATGACTTTTGGTAGTCATATTTTGAGATGGTTGGGAACCCAAGAGTTTGAATTACCCTTCAGTGGAAGTTGTTGTTTTCTTGATATTTTATGCTTCCAGAGGCAATGGAGAAATTTAATTTATAATGATGTTCTATGGTTGGACCGTTGTGATTTATTGATCTTATTTTGGATTTTGAGCTTTTGGGTATTACCTTATACTATGGTGTTGACCTTTGATGTGGTGGGTGGTACCTCCTTGTTCTTCCTTAGTAATATGGAATAGTTTGCGAGATGGTTCTTGCCTCGCATGTTGTGAGTTATGCACACTTTATTGTTATGTGAGCTGAGGTACACTCCTTGCTTGTATGTTTTGGTTTGGGTACCCATAGGGAGAGTGGCTCTTCATGGGGGCCGGCGCACAAAGGGGCTGTTAGGGTAACCCATGGAAGAGTTTCCTTAAAAAGTGATAATTTAATTAATGAACTGGTGGGTTTTGGGTAAATAAACATTAAACAAGATTAATTATGTTCCTCACCCATACCGTTAGTGCTATCATAGGCTAAGGATGGGATGAGAAGACCTGGTTGGTAAGATCACTGCCTTGTCCTCACGAAAGGTAAGTGGTTCCGCATGAGTCACCCTATGGAGCGGTGCCTTGAGATAGGCTGCCTGGATAACCATAGATGGAGGCGGTACCTTGTGATAGGTTGCCTGGATAATCCATGTAAGGCCATGCGATGACACTCTCCTATAGTACCCGTTTATGTTCCCTTGTTTGGTTGCCTCTGGGAGTGTTGTTTGAATTGTTGATGTTGTTGAGGCAATTAGTTCTTGGTGATTGTTGTTGAAGCCTCCAAGTTCTATCTTTTAGTGTTGCATACATGCCTCATGGCAACTTGATTGATGTTAATGAAAGGTGCCCTTGATATTTATTGTTGGTTGATATTGCAATTTTATTTGAAGGCTTGGATCCTATTGTTGTTGGCACCTCTTATGGTTATTTAGTGTTGAGCTATAATCTTGACATTTGGTTATGTTGGAATTTTCATTATTTTGTTTTGGCTAAGTGATGGCAATGTTGTGGTTTGTTATCTTATGTTGATGATATCCTTGTTGTGGAGTTTGGTTTGCTATTGGTTCATTTGATTGTTTTGGATTGTGGTATGGGGATCTTTCTTGTCAACTCCTAGCATGGGGGGTGGACTTTCGGGTCCACATGGTCGGGTGGAACGTGCTATGCACCCCATTGGGTCCCCAGCCGAGGATCGAGTTGTGCAGATATGTTCCTCTTGTGGTGACTCCAGAATTGTACCCAAGTCAGAGCCAGTCTTGTTACTTTGTATTCACCTTTCTAGTTGTATCATTCTATCTCAATGTACTATTCCCATTCTTGTTGGGGAACACTTCTGTATCACTATCACTCTTGTACGATGTAACTTTTATTATCATTGTAATGATTGTAACCCTTGACCTTAATTTATGATCTAGGATGGATGTTTGTCATTCATGAAATGTATATAAACACTTGGTACCTTTATGTGTTGACGTTTCATAGTATGCAATTCTAAATGGTGTTGTATCTGTGGAAATATACTCCACAATTGGCATATTGAACTATTAATAAAATGTTATATGTATCTTTTTCATCTCTTTTGATCATGGATGGTTGGATGTTATCTTTATGTAATATTGATTCATTCGTTATCATTATGGTGTATTAGTTTTAGGACTTTGTGATGCCATCTCGTGTACCCCAGAGGACGTAATGGTCATTGTGATTGTATAATTACTTTATATGAAATATATGTTCATGTTTATCTTATGAATTGTTCTTCTTTAAAAATAAAAAATAAAATTGTGTGGTAATTTGTTGTTTCCGTTGTCCTTTGGGGTTCTGCATGGGCACATACTTGGCACTTGCATGTTCAATATTTATAACATTTATATGGAGCAACTGCTTTTAGCATTCCTAAGAACAAGCTTAATGTAGAAGGGAATAGAAGAGAAATGTGCATATCCATGGTACTTTTCCTTCTAAATGTGGACATGGCCTCTATATTCATGGTAGAGATGTTGGAGCCAAAAGGGAAGGAGACAATGTAGAGTATAATGGAGTGTTTGGTAAGGGCAACATGGAGAGTGGGAATGATATATTTTAGACGTGGCAGTGGTGGGAAGGGTTCTCAGACCAGAGAGAGGTTAACTGTACCAAAAATTTAATTCATAATTGGTACCATTCCTAATTTGGGAATTAAACATGATCATGAATCTAAGATGGGGAAAAAGGTTGTAGGCATATGGTTTGTACTAGACAAGATGGGGGTACCCTTGGTGGATATGGTTGCAGACATGGGGGATGCTTGAAATATGGTGAACACACACAAAAATGATGAAGAGGAGGAAGCATGAATAGTCCATGATGGGGATTTTTGAATTTTTTCCTACCAAATCTATACATTACAAGATAATGTAATACGGGCTTGGGGAGGGTTTTTTTTGTTGAGGAAAGGGTAGAATGAAATGTGTTGCAGATTCTATGTAAAACAAGACATGATGATGTATATGTAGATCTTGAAAGCAGGCCCCACCTCTAAACCACTGATTCAAATGAATAGAATAATAGAAAAAAGAAAATACCTCATAATAAACAAACAATATATTCAAAAGACATAAAATTCTACACTATTTCTTAACTATCTTAATTCAGAGATACCTCTCTATTGTTGCTTGCAAAAGAATATAGAAGTTCAAATATAAATAGAGTTTGTGGTATTTAGAATAAACAACACAGCTTCTAAAGTAAGCATGAAATGCATGCTTTATTTAGTGAAAGCAGGAAAACACAGCTTAAAAAATAAACTACTTTAAAACTAAACTACTAGCTAAGAATAGTAGATTTTTCTCACTTTGGAAAAACAAGATTTGCGAGCATCAATTATCTTCATACTCCCCCTTGCTGTTAAGAGGGCTAACAATCTAATGTCGAAGTGTCAAAAACTAAACTTTTACAACTGCTTCGGTGAAGATATCAACTAACTAATCCCAAGAACTGATGTATTTCAATTCAACTACCTTCTTCTATACTAAATCACAGATGAAGTGATACTTCAAATCAAAATGCTTTATTTTTCTCTAATGGAATGGATTCTTTGCTAACTTGATGGCACCCATGTTGTCACAAAAAATCATTGTAGGTTGAATCTTCTTCTCTCTAATTTCTTCTAAACCTTTTCTAAGCCAAATCTTTGAGCTTGTGTACCTAATGAGGTAACTTCAACATACTATGCTTTTGTGGAAGAGAGGGCAACCATATTCTATTTTTTTGAACTCCAAGTAGTCAAACTAGAACCAAAAGAGAAACAAATTCTAGATATAGACTTACGATCATCCATACTACCTCCCTAATCTGATCACTAAAACCAACAAGATTGAACCTTTTAGAAGAGTAGTAATGAATACCATAATTTATAGTGCCTTTCACATACCTCAAAATTCTCTTGGTTTCCTTCATGTGTATTTTTGATAGATTTTCCATGTACCTTGAAACAAGTGAAACTGAATATGCAATATCAGGCCTTGTTTGGGTTAGAAACATCAAACTCCCAACAATATTTTTGTATGTAGCCTCATCAATAATTTCAACACCATCATCTCTACAAAACACAACTCCATGATCACTTGGAGTGGAGTATGGTTTACAATCAACCATGTCAAACTTCTTCAACATATATTTTTCATATTTGGTTTGGCAAATAAAAATTTCATTCTTACATTGATAAACCTCCATTCCTAGAAAATATTTCATGAGACCGAGATCTTTCATCTTAAATTCTTTCATCATAGTAATTTTGAACTCATCTTTCATCTTAGAACTACTACCCATATAAAACAAATCATCAACATAGAAACTTATAATAAGAATACCATTACCTTCTTGTTTGTAGTAAAGGGTAGGTTCACTCTTACTTCTCTTGAAACCATTATCCTAAAAGTATCCATCAATCTTGGCATACAATGCTCTTGGTGCTTGCTTGAGGCCATACAAAGCCTTTTTCAATTTGTAGAAATGATTCTCTTTTCCTTTCATTTCAAAACCTTGTGGTTGTTCCATATATACTTCCTCTTCTAAGTACCCATTCAAGAAGCAATTTTTCACATCCATATGATGCATGCTCTAATTCATTTGAGCTGCTAATGAAATCAACATTTTGATGGTCTCTTGTCTTGTAATTCGTGCAAATTTCTCTTCATAATCAATCCCATACATTTTTGTGAAGCCTTTAGCAACTAATATTTCCTTATGCCTTTCAATACTCCCATCACTATTAAACTTGGTCTTGTAGAACCATTTGGTTCCAATATTCTTCTTGTCATGTGGAAGCTCTGTAAGCTGCCAAGAATCATTCCTATGAATGGAATCCATCTCTTATTTCATTGATTGCATCCAAACCTCATTAGTACATTCTTCTTCAAAACATGATGGTTCAAAATCAACCTTGGTAAGTAAAGAAAAATTAACTATCTCACCTATTGGATTTTCATGTGCTTGATTTGCACTCATTTGATAAATATCACTCAAACTTCTTACCTCTATTCTAGAACTTGGAGTTGAAGTTGGACTTGCAATTGGAATTGAACTTGGACTTGAAGAATTAGATGAAGGGCTACTTGGTGGATTTATAACACTTGGAACATAAACATTAGTGTGCTGTTCATGATCAATATCATCATTCAAAATAGATTTTGACTTCTCCATATAGCCTTTTTGATGACCATAAACTCCCCCTTCATCAAAAATCACATCTCTTGAAATAATAAGCTTATTAGGGAGAGGATTATATAACCTGTAAGCTTTTATTTCCTCACTATACCCAACAAAAATACATGACTCACTTTTTGCATCTAACTTTTGTCTATTCTGATCAGGTACATGAACATAGGCTAAACAACCAAAAACTTTTAAATGATTAACATTAGGCCTTTTCTCATACAATGCTTCATAAGGAGTCGTCTTCTCAAGTGCACTAGTGGGAATTCAATTGAGAATCTACACTACTATAGCAACTACATCTCCTCAATAAGAGTTACACAATCCCTTGGTTTGTAACATGCTCCTTGTCATTTCTACCATAGTGAAGTTTTTCCCTTCAACCACCCCATTCTGTTGAGGTGTGTATAGATAGTGGTGAGTTGCATCCTAATGCCATTCATATCACAATAATCTTTAAAGGATCTTGGACAAAATTCACCTCCACGATCAGTCCTTAAATATTTTATTTTGCACCCTTTCTCATTTTCCACAAGTGATTTAAACATCTTGAATGCATCAAGGGCTTCATCCTTAGACTTCAAAAAATACACCCAACATTTTCATGAGTAATCATCAATAAAAGTGATAAAATATGATGACTTACCCAAACTATTTGTTTGCATAGGACCAAAAATATCATAATGAACAAGTTGAAGGGGGTGATGGTCCCCTCCATGCTTTCCTTTAGCACATCCTTCACAAACCTCCTTCTGCTCTTCAACCTTGGGAAAACTAGAAACTAGTGCTTGTGATGTTAGAAGCTTCAAACTATGAAAATTTAAATTCCCATACCTAAGATGACACAACCAACTTGTGGGTGATCCCACAATAATGGTTTACAATTCCAGTGAGGAAGAAAAAATTAAAAAATGCTCCCATGAAAAAAAAATTATTTTTTGGGTTTCGCATGAACTGGAGTGTTCGAATGGACCCAAAAGGGGTTTGAATGGACCTTGGTTCGAGTGAATCCTATTAAATGATGAAACCTACCTTTTTGGCATTTTTTAATAATGAAGAAAATGGAAAACTCAATAATAGGGGGGTTTGCTTGAACCAGGGTTCATTCAAACCCTAGTCCTAGTGAACTCCCAAGGGGGTTTCACTCAAACCTAGGTCCATTTGAACCCCCCTTTTTCCCCTTTCCCCTCCTCTTCTACCAAATCTCTACAAAAAATTTCCCTTCGAAGCTCGAGTTGAGGATGAAAATGTAGGAAACTTCACAAACCCAACTGGATGATAGTAGTCCTTAGAACAAGCTATCAATCAAATATAATTTTAATATTTTTTGGTTTTATTATGTATTTTTTTTTTAGTTTTGATTAAACATAGGTTTTTCACCAAAAATCAAGCTCTTTGTTCTGCACATTTGGAAAAATAGCAGATTATCAAAATAAAATTCTAAAAAATATGTTCAGTGTAGGTATTGATGTCCTTGATCCAATAAAAAAATTTGAATTTTGATACATACAAAATAAAAGTTATGTTGTTTATGGTCCGCCTATGTCTGAATTATAATTGGTTTGACTTTGAAACTTGATTAAGGAAAAATAATTCAATAAAGCACTATGAAACCAAATGAATAGGTTAGATATCATAGTTACAAATCTAAATTAAAAAAAAATAATTGTATCCTTCATAGAAAGAAAGTTATGTTGTATACAATGAGAATCACTCCTTAAAATTGATGTTTACTGATAAAAAATAGTTTTCAAAGGAGATGGAAAAAGAAGTACAATCTGATTGCAATTTTTTTGAAAAAATTATATTTCGAATCTACACACAAAATGTCACAAATCACTAGTTTGCATCATATTCAAAGTCTTCATGGTTTAGCCGCTATAGGTGTCTGGAAGTAAAGATTTAGTTAAAAAAAATTAGTTCAATGTCTAGTTTGACAAAAAATTGTAAACCAATGTTGTGGGATCACCCTTGTATCCTCGTATGTCATATTGGAAAGGTTGTCAGTATGTTCACCAAATGTCAATGGTAACATCCTATTTGTTGTCATAGTCTCTACTATGACCACTCTATTCCCTTGAATCTTATCATAAATTGTACATTTCTTATTTTCAAAGACAACTCTATAGTTCTTCTCACACAATTGTACAAAACTTAACAAATTAGTTTTTAACTTAAGAGTGTAATAAATGTCTTTAACACTCTTCATAACTTCTTTTGTGTGGACCTCCATAGCTCCTTTTGCAACAACCTCTAATGATTTATCATCACCAAGCTAAATCTTGGATTTGAAACTTTCATCCTTTGTTGAAAACAACTTCCCATTTCCTAACATATGGTTAGAGTATCCATAATATAAATACCAAACATATTTACTATTATTTTCAGCTTTGTCATAAGATAAAAATAAATTATCTTGACAATTTTCATCACTTTCTTGAGCATAATTAACACTTTTACCTTCTTTTCAGCTGCAATCTCTTTCAAAGTGGTCATACCTATTACAATGGTAACATTGAACATTTCTTTTATCAAATATGCCTTTACCTCTACCTCTTGAACCACCTTTGCTTGTATTTCATCTACATTAGCCTTGATTTTGACCTTTACGTTGGCCTTGATTGTTTTTAGTGCTACTATTGGCATCTTGATTCTTTTTGATTTGTAATTTAGAGGAAAAAGTTTTCTCATCACTCTCTCAAAATGAATCTCTCAATCTTTCTTCATGAGACATTAGAGATCCAACTAGTTGATCAAACTGAAGGGTAGTCAAATTCTTACTTTCTTCTATGATTAAGGCAACATGGTTCCATCTTGGTGTGAGAGTCCTCAACACCTTTTTTTATCATAACCTCATTGTTCACAATTTCTCCAAGTGTAGACATCTTATTGACCACATCTTTATCTCTAACACAATATTCACTCACACTTTTAGCTTCTTACATTTTAAATTCTCAAATTCTCTCTTCGATGTCTGTAGCTTGACAAATTTGACTTGATCACTACCTTGGTAAGCTTCGTTTAGAGTCTTCTAGGCATCCTCAACTATCGTTGCACCTACAATTATTAGAAATAGACTCTTATCTAGAGGTATTTGAATATGAAACAAGGCTTGAACATTATTCTTTTTAGCCTCCTTCTTAGTTTTTCTATCATTGGATGAGAGAGCCTTCCAATCAGCTGGTTCTTGGTAACCTGAATCAACAATCTCCCACAAATATTTTCCTATCAGAAAAGTCATCATTTTTATGCACCAATAACTATACTCATTTCCATCAAATTCTAGAATGGTCAAGGTGTTAAAATTCGACATGATAATCTTTGGAAAATTTCCAATTGCTAGTTCTTCAACCCAAAAGAAAATACTTGCTCTGATACCAATTGTAGATTTTGAAAGTAGGCCTCACCTCTAAACCAATTGATTCAAATGAATATAACAACAACAAAAAAAGAAAATACCTCATAATAAACAAATAATATATTCAAAAGACATACAATTCTGCATTGTTACTTAACTGTCTCTAATACAAAGATACCTCTCTATTGTTGCTTGCAAAATAATACAGAAGTTTGAATAGAAATAGAGTTTGTGGTGTTTAGAGAAAACAACATGTAGCTTCTAAACTAAGCATGCAAGGCATGCTTTATTTGATGAAAGTATGAAAACAAAACTTTTAAAAAAACTACTTTAAAACTAAATTGCTAGCTAAGAATAGTAGATGTTTTTGCCACGTATAGCAAATTTTTTCCATGCTGGAAAAACAAGATTTGCAAGAATCAATTATCTTTAGTATCCCCTATATGTGCTTCAAGTATGGCTCCCTTAAGCCACTTTTATTTATAAAAAACAAAAAAATATTTTTTATTCATTATAAAATTAGAAACTCCACATGTAGAGAGATTGTGAGTTTAAAATAAGAATGAATGCATGTTAAAATATTTACAATATATACTTGCACTTTCCCTACAAATAAATTATCTAAATCACTTGCAAATTATTCTCATACTTCTCCTCCATTCTAACTCTAATACGAAAGTAGGAAGAGGAATCAAATGTAAAAAAAAAAAAATTCAAAATAAAAATTTTGAGATACTAGAAAACAAGAAAGTATTCAATGGAACTCACATTCTGTTCATACAAAATGTGATATAATATTCATAATTATCAATGTGAAGTAACCAACAACATCAAATTTCAACAATCTATAATATGTGTATCAAATTTAATAGATTATACTATCTAATGATTTCTATCGTCAATATATTGGATCACAATTCCCCATCTATAATCAAGATGATGAGAGAAAGAGAATAGAATGAAAGAATTTTAAACCTCAACAAACTATATAAAGGTAGGGAGTGTTGTTGAGACTAATATCTTGACATATTTTAGATAGATATATTTAACATATATGTGCTAGTTTAAAATACATTATTATCTAATTCAAAATATCTTGTCCACATGCAATGCAAAAAATAAGCATAAACTTGTACAAATTCTAAGTAGAAATATGGAAAAAAAAATGTGAATGTTGAGTAAGGTTATCATATTTCCCACCAAAAAATTATAAATACCATAGTGGATACTTTTTATTATGGAGAAAATCTACATCTAAATTTTAAGTTTAATCCCTTAACAATATGTGTTATCTTTATTCCAATCTTTTTCAAAAGAATTTAAGAAAATATGTAATTTAAGTTGTGTATTTTGATTTGGATAGAATCATATAAAAATAATTAACATATAATCTTGAAAGTTATTGCTCCTCTATTTGTTTATTAACAAAACATTTTAGAAACTAATTAAACAAAATCAAAAAAATATGATGAGATCACTTACAACGCAAAATAATTATTTTACAATATATACAATTTAAAAATAATATACATGAAATTAATTACAATACTTGTAAATTATAATAGAGTCCTTCTTAATTATATATAATTATAAATTGATAATGCTCCAAAACAAAATAATATACTGAAAGGCTTTTAAAAATAAAGTAAATTAAAAAAAAGATGACAAGATAAATTTGATTTAATATTATAATTAAAACTAATTTTTAAAATTGATATAATAAAAATAAAATAAAAAACAATACAATTAAAACTGTAACACTTATGTGGCTGGATAATATTCTGGGGTGACGACCTTTACCACAAAAACTAATTTTTTTTCAATAAATACTTTTCTCAATTTTTATTATTTTCCACTAGACGACTAACTTTGCAAACGTATTGACTGCTACGAAGCACGTCTCGGAAACCTTTCACACGCACCAGGAGAGCGAAAGTTTTACCCGCAACTTATTGTTTCGGCTTAAATAGAGTTACGTGGCCATTAAATTTTATAGCAACATATTAACTTTAATGGCGATGGACGAAAACAGGGCAAATCTATGCTTAAGCCTGTTTTTTGCAGTTACGATGTTTATTCAATTGAAGAGTAATGGTGCTGCAGTCGAGGCTGTAGATACTCTTTCGTTGGGCGCCCGGCTTACTGGAAATCAGACAATAATCTCAAAGAATGGCACCTTTGAATTGGGATTCTTCAGCCCAAATGGAAGCAATAACTGGTATATTGGCATCTGGTATGCCAAAATACCAGAGAAGACGTATGTTTGGGTGCCCAACAGGGAGACTCCCGCCAGAAACCAATCTGGTGTTTTGAAGCTGTCAAGACAAGGTAATCTGGAAGTGTTCGATGCAGAGGGCGCATCTATCTGGTCAGTCAACACAACAAACAAGGCCTCCCGGGCTGTGATATTGGATTCTGGTAATTTTTTAATGCTCAGCGATGACAATAAATCTGAAATTCTTTGGCAGAGTTTCGACAATCCTGTAGATACCTGGTTGCCAGGGATGAGGTTCGGTGGACAGCAAAAGCTAGTCTCTTGGAAAAACTCAATGGATCCTGCTCCTGGGCTTTTTACCATAAAAGTGGATCCATCTGGGGCCAAACAGTTCGTGCTGACATGGAACAATTCTGTACAGTATTGGCAGACCGGAATTTGGGACGGCAAAATTTTCAGCAATGTTCCAGAAATTGAAGACAAACATATCTTCAATATCAGCGTTGAAAGTAATAGCTCTGGTTTGTATATGACTTATTTGTTGATTCCTGGCATCAATGCACTCGCACGTTTCGTCCTAACTAAGTTCGGACAAGGGCGACAGTATTCATTCGGAAGCAGTGGTTGGAGCATGTTCTGGTCTGTGCCCAGAGATGCATGCGCCGTCTATGGTCCCTAAGGTGCATACGGAACCTGCGACTCCAGAAATCTTCAGGTCTGCAGGTGCGAGGAAGGATTCAAGCCCAAAGACAATCACTCCTGGGTTTCGCAAGACTGGGCATCCACTGGCTGTGTTCGGGAGAGCCCGTCAAACTGCAGTGCCGTAAATGGCAGCACTGATGGATTCATCGACTTTGGTGTAACTTTGCCTGACGATTACGCTTTCTCATACCCTGCATCCAGAAAGAAAGATTGCCAGAAGGCCTGCCTCCTCAACTGCTCGTGCTCGGCGTTTATTTTCAATCTGCCTTCAGGCCCCTGCCAAATCTGGTCCGGAGATTTGCTAAACATGCGCAACTCGACTCAGTCAAAAAGCAATTCAAATGTCTTCATTCGAGTAGGTGCCTCTCAACATTCAACGAAAAGAAAAACCATAACTATTGTGGGCATAGTGCTTGGTATTGTCGGTGCACTCACCGTTGCTCTGGGTATCTGTTCAATTTTTATTTGGCGGAGGCATCAGCTGCGGCCGGTAGACAGGCGTGCAGATTCGTCGGACTCTTTTCTGAGAATGTATACTTACAAGGAGTTGAAGATTGCAACAAGGAATTTCAGGTCCGAGTTGGGGAGCGGAGGATTCGGCTCTGTGTTCAAAGGATCTCTACCAGACGGTACGCTTGTGGCCATAAAAAAAATGAAGGGTTCGAGAGAAGATGAGAAGCAATTCAGAGCGGAAATCAGCTCTCTTGGAAACATACAACATGTGAATTTGGTCAGACTTCGAGGGTTTTGTGCAGAAGGATCAAGACGGTTGCTGATATATGATTACATGCCCAACGGCTCTCTGAATTCCCTACTGTTCACAAGTAAGTCCAAAAGTAAGGAGAAGGTACTCGACTGGAAGACCCGATTTAAGATCGCATTAGGCATTGCCAGAGGGTGATTGTATCTCCACGAAGATTGCAGAAATTGCATCATTCACAGCGATGTTAAGCCCGAGAACATTCTGCTGGACCGTGAATTGACACCGAAGTTGGCAGATTTTGGGTTGGCAAAGCTTATGGGTAGAGATTTGAGCCGCGTGCTGACCACAACAAGAGGAACGAGAGGGTACTTAGCTCCAGAGTGGATCTCCGGTCTTCCCATCACTCCCAAGGTTGACGTCTACAGTTTTGGTATGACGCTCTTGGAAATCATCTCAGGGCGTAGAACCTGGACTTAAACGTGCCAGATTCAAGTATGTATTACTTTCCCACATGGGCTGCAACTCAATTTCACCAGGGGAACACGATTAATATTGTGGAGGAGGGTGTTGTAGAGGAGGCAGACGTGGAAGAGGTGAAAAGAGCATGTGTTGTAGCGTTATTATGCATTCAAGAGGACGAGGGAGTGAGGCCAAGCATGGGGCAAGTGGTGCAGCTGCTAGAAGGGAAGATGGAGCTTCAAGATCCCCAGATTCCGAGCTCTGCGCTCATGGACAGGCCAGCAGATCGAAGCGATACAAACAGCTATAGTGATGGTAACGTTACTGGCTAGATAAATGTTAGGGGACAATATATTTTTAAATCTAGAGGCATGTTATTTAAGCTTAAACGTTAGTTTTAGTAGTCAATAAATTTATGTATGCAACTATTTTGTTTATGTATCATATCTAAAACAATAATTTTGTTTTATGTTTATTATTAAATATTAGTTTTTTGATATTTAAATAATTCTAAAATTGTAGATTAAAAGTAATACATTATTTGTATAGTATATTTCTTTTGTAAAAATGTTTGTTTAATTGTTAAATTGAAAATTATTATATAATGATATAAAAATATTTCATGTGATGAATATGTTTAAATATTTTGTCATATATAGTCAACGTATTATTATAAAATTAACACAA
>VDFB02000003.1:624869414-624906913 GCA_007258455.2 Sequoia sempervirens
GTTCCTCCATTTCAAGCTAAATCTCACATTCTCAACCTAAAACATCACCAGCCCTATAAATGCCTTACCATTATTAAAAGAGTTAAGGAAACTAGAAAAAAACACATTGTAAACCTTTCCTCTGAGTCACAATTCACCATAATAGGAGGAATGGCTCCATCACAAAAATTAAAGTAAACTCCAACCCTACTGGTCTGTACAAGCTGAATAAAGAAAAATGGATTTTCCTTTCACTAAAACAACCAAAGGTGTATCAAAACAGATTGAAATCTAGGTTAAGACCTGCCACCACAATGTTTCATGAATTTATTTTCATAAGAGACCTGTACTAGGCCATACACAGAGAAAAGAAATTGAAAACTCAGAAAAATGTTGAAATTTCATAGATTTAAGCGTTGTGAAGAGCACCAATCTTCAAAAAAACTATTGATTGAACCCCCATTCAGGCTTGAATGATGTTTTTAATACAAATTTTCAAATGAGAATCATCTCCCTTCAATTCCTATAACTTCCTTTGAACCACCAAACCCTTATTAAGCCTACAAATACTAGTATTTATTATTTAAGAATGGTTTTGCTTACTAAGCTTTATCATGCAAATTTAATATTCTAAACCTTCCTAGGACCACTTAAACACCCTTATAACATGACTCTTAGACTCTTTCTCTTCACTCCCACCTAATTTTTACATAATTTTCCTTTATGACAATATCAACAATTATTTAATTCAAGAGTGCTTTTGCACATTTGTCCACCCTAACCTACTAATTCCTAAAGTACATAAAAGATTTTTCTATTAGACCTTATTCAAGACAAAAAAACCTCAACATACTAACATTTACCAACTATCCTCCCAATTTACCATCAAACAATCACAAATTGAGGGTGAGGTGTGGGTGCTCCTACACCATTCAACTTTCAAAAACAAAGTCAATTAGGCTGGCAAACGTCTAGATCAGGCTAGCATTTGGTGGAAGAGGAAGAAATATGATTGGAACTCTAGAGGCCCACCATACTAGATTTTGGTATTGAACCATGAGAGTAGAAGAGAGATTTGATATCATGTATCAAAACATTAAGCATGCATTATTCCAACCAATGGAGAAGGAGATGATTAATTTGCTTCATTTTCATTTGCATAAGCATATCAAGGCATGGGAACCAAGAAGACCAAGGATGTCTATTTTTATGTGGAGGTAATGGATGTGGTCCAAACTTTAGGAGGGTCAATAAGGTCAATGTATGATCTTGATGAAATTGAGGAAGAAAAACAAGAGAGGGACAAGAAAAATAAAATCAATACAGAGTTTCAAGGTTTTGTCAAGCAAGTAAGAGAGTTATGGGAGCAGCCTCATCTAAAATATTTTGAACTAGACTTTGATATGTACCATTTAGAGAGCTTGGTTTTCATGGAGTTCCTTTCAAAGCCTCTACTTTTATTATTCTTATGGTAAACTGTTTGGTAGAGTTGGTGGAATTACCTTTCTTAGTAGTAATCGCTATTAGTGAGATTGAGATTGTTAACCTTGAGAGAGTAGGACTTGGGCAAAAAGAATTTGATATGGCTATTGCTTTCAAATACTTCAAGTGGGATGTACTCTGCATTGACGCCATTCCTCAATATTCACTTGATGGCATCAAGGAATGGTTGAACTCCATGATTATAAAGTATTATGAAAGCATAATGAACTTGTACTAGCAGCCAATTTTGAAGACTATTACTGATGATTCAAAGCACATCAACCATGTGGTATAGATGATTAAATCCCAAAGACAATTTGTAGCAATGAAAGAGTTTGAAAAGGCGGAGAGACCTACATTGGTGACTCAGGAGAAACTTCAGCTTTCAAAAAACAAGGCCAATTAGGCTGGCAGATGTGTGGATCAGGCCAACATTTGGTGGAAGAGGAAGAAAGTTGACTGGAACCCTAGAGGCCCACCATACTAGATTTTGATATTCAACCATGAGAGTAGAAGAGAGAGTTGATATCATGTATCAAAACATTAAGCATGCATTCTTCTAGCCAGCAGAGAAGGACGTGATTACTTTGCTTCATTTTCATTTGCATAACCATATCAAGGCATGGGAACCAAGAAGACCAAGGATATCAAGTTTTATGTGGAGGTAATGGATGTGGTCCAAACTTTAAGATGGGCAAGAAGGTCAATGTATGATTGTTAACCTTGAGAGAGTATTTATGTTGAGGAAATTTCCTTTAGATGCAAGGATTCAAAGCACATCAACCACATGTGGTACAAATGATTAAATCCTAGAGACGATCTATAGCAATGAAAGAGTCTGAAAAGGCAGATAGAGCAACACTGGTGACTCAGGAGAAACTTCAACTTTCAAAAATAAAGTCGATTAGGCTGGCAGACGTGTGGATCGGGCCAACATTTGGTGGAAGAGGAAGAAAGATGACTGGAACTCTGGAGGCCCACCATACTAGATTTCGATATTCAACCATGAGAGTAGATGAGAGAGTTGATATCATGTATCAAAACATTAAGCTTGCATTCTTCCAACTAGTGGAGAAGGAGATGATTACTTTGCTTCATTTTCTTTTGCATAACCATATCAAGGCATGGGAACCAAGAAGACCAAGGATGCCGAGTTTTATGTGGAGGTAATGGATGTGGTCCAAACTTTAGGAGGGACAAAAAGGTCAATGTATGATTGGTGTAGGAGCACCATTTAGTAGGTTTTGTTCATCAAGGAAAATAAGGAGTAGAATATCATCAATTTACTAAAATCGGCCCGAACTTGTACATTTGAAGGTTTTGAGTCAATAAAAATGGATTTTTGACCCATTCTTCTTTTTGTAGCCTCTGTAACTTGAGGAATGGGTCTGCGCTAATATTATTAAGGTATGGGAATGATGTGTTAGTGTTGGGGAGGTCTGAAAGTGAGATGGGTGTGAAACCCATGTGTGTAAAAGTGAGTTTTCTTTAAGAAAAATGGTGGTTTTGAAGAGTTAAATTGTGTTTTTGTGTAGGACAGTGTTATTTTATGATTGTTTGAGCTTGTGTAGGGTATCAAAAAAAAATTTGAGTAATTTTTAGGTTGTGGTTAGCTTTGGAAGTATCATTTTCAATAAACCCCTAGGGTTTAGGCTACAATAAAGGGTTTTGTGGTTTACCCATTGTATGGTGGTATAACTGAGATCTAATTATGGATTTTGAAGTTTTCACACCTTATAATTTCTTCCCCAAGAGTTGGTAAGGTTTGGATAAGTTTAGAGTATAGACCCTTTGTTCAACTGGATTGATCCCTTAAGGGTCCAAAGGGAAAAATGGCTACAAACTTCAACATGAGGTTACTTGGACACTGTGATGCTTAGAACCTTCTCATCTAATCTGATGGGATCATGTTGGGCCCCTCTACAATAATCTCTCTTGGTTTTTGTTATCTTGGAGTGGTTTTCATGTGGTGTCCAGTTTTCAGTTGATGAAAAAAGTGTCAAATGGAAGCAGTGGAAAGTTGCAAAGCGGTGCAACTTTTGTTCTACAACTCGTGTGACCAAACAGACTATTTCAACGTGTCTGAATAGGCATGTATATGCTATGCATGGTCCTCTTTCACACCCAAACATGCGGAATCACTCTGAGCTACCTTCAACCAGATCGATCCCTTAAGGGTCCAAAGGGAAAAATGGTTGCAAACTTCAACATGAGGTTACTTGGACACCGCGACACTTAGAAACTTCTTGTCTAATCTGATGGGATCATGTTGGGCCCCTCTACAATAACCTCTCTTGGTTTTCATTATCTCTTAGTGGTTTTCCCGTGGTGTCCAATTTTCAATTGATGAAAAAAGTGTCAAATGGAAGTAGTGGAAAATTGCAAAGTGGTACAACTTTCGTTCTGCAACTCGTGTGACCAAACGAACTATTCCAACGTGTTTGAATAGGCATGTTTCCACTAGGCATGGTCCTCTTTTGCACCCAAACACGTGGAATCGCTCTGAGCTATGTTCAACCAAATCGATCCCTTAAGGGTCCAAAGGGAAAAATGGCTACAAACTTTAGCATGAGGTTACTCAGACATCGTGATGCTTAGAAACTTCTCATCTAGTCCGATGGAATCATGTTGGACCCCTCTATAATAACCTCTCTTGGTTTTCGTTATCTCAAAGTGGTTTTCTCGTGGTGTCTAGTTTTCAGTTAATGAAAAAAGTGTCAAATAAAAGCAGTTGAAAGTTGCAAAGTGGTGCAACTTTCATTCTGTAACTCATGTGACCAAACGGACTATTCCAATGTGTCTGAATAGGCATTTTTATGCTAGGAATGGTCCTCTTTCATACCCAAACATGAGGAATCGCTTTAAGCTACTTTCAACCAAATCGATCCCTTAAGGGTCCAAAGGCAAAAATGGTTGCAAACTTCAGCATGAGGTTACTCAGACATTGTGATGCTTAGAAACTTCTCATCTAATCCAATGGGATCATGTTGGGTCCCTCTACAATAACCTCTCTTGATTTTTGTTATCTCAAAATGGTTTTCCAGTGGTGTCCAGTTTTCAATTGATGAAAAAAGTGTCAAATGGAAGCAGTGAAAAGTTGCAAAGTGGTGTAACTTTCGTTGTGCAACTCGTGTGACCAAACGAACTGTTCCAACACATCTGAATATTAATTTTTACGCTAGGAATGGTCCTCTTTCACACCCAAACATGTGGAATCACTTCAAACTACGTTCAACTGGATCGATCCCTTAAGAGTCCAAAGGGCAAAATGGCTGCAAACTTCAGCATAAGGTTACTCAGACACCGTGACACTTAGAAACTTCTTGTCTAATCCTATGGGATCATGTTGGGCCCCTCTACAATAACCTTTCTCAATTTTTGTTATCTCAGAGTGGTTTTCCCATGGTGTCGAAGTTTCAATTGATGAAAAAAGTGTCAAATGGAAGCAGTGGAAAGTTGCAAAGTGGTGCAACTTTCGTTCTGCAACTTGTGTGACCAAATGAACTATTTCAATGCATATAAATAGGCATGTTTACACTAGGCATGGTCCTCTTTCGCACCCAAACATGCGGAATTGCTCTGAGTTATGTTCAAGTAGATCGATCCCTTAAGGGTCTAAAGGGAAAAATGGCTGCAAACTTCAACATGAGGTTACTCGGACACCGTGACACTTAGAAACTTCTCGTCCAATCCCATGGGATCGCATTGGGACCCTCTACAATAACCTTTCTTAGTTTTTTTTATCTTGGAGTGGTTTTCCCATGGTGTTTAGATTTTAGTTGATGGAAAAAGTGTCAAATGGAAGCAGTGGAAAGTTGCAAAGTGGTGCAACTTTTGTTCTGCAACTTATGTGACCAAACGAACTGTTCCAACACGTCCGAATAGGCATTTTCACGCTAGGCATGGTCCTCTTTCTCACCCAAACACTCAGAATCACTCTGAGCTACATTCAACTGGATCGATCCCTTAAGGGTTTGAGTGTAGTATGTTGAAATAGGCCATTCCACCTATTGTTTAGGTTGTGTCTCGGTGATATGGGCCTAATGTAAGTAGGATAGGGAGTAGGAATAATAAAATAGCATTAGTAAGAGCATTGGAAGAGATTACTAACGCTGCCCCTATTGAAATTTCAAAATTGAGGCCCCTTAAAAGTAAGGCTAGAAGAGGTGAAAATAAGAAATTGCTTGAAAATAAGTTAGAATAGGTTGGAAATAGGGTGATATTGTGGAGTTGATGTGTTCAAAAGTTCTACAATGATAGGGGAGGTCAAAATTATGTTATGGCATGACATGCCCTAGTTGGGAAATAAAGGGTTTTGAATGAAAAAGAGAGGTTTGAGGGAGTAAACATGGGTAAAGTCAAGGGGCAACATAATTTGGTGGTCAATTAAGTTTGTGCAAGAAAAATGAAGAGTGTTGGAATAGGTTTTGAGGTTCAGGTTTGAGGGTTCGGTTCGCCGGTTTGGCCAAAAATTTTTGGTGGGGGGTTCAATTCGTTTTGGGTTCGTTGGTACAAAAAACATGTAAAAACAAAATATATATCTATGCAACCTAGAAGCATGAATTAGGATTAGAATATCACATATCATCATATAAACAAAAAAACCACCATAAACTTGAATTTCATTTAAAACAACAAAATTGGAAAAAAAAAGTGTTTATAACTTGCAAAAAAATGTGAATAAAATCACACTGATTTCCGCGTGAAAAAAAACCATGAGACCATAGCTTGTTGCTTACTATTATGCTTTGATATATTTTTCCAAGCATCCATAGCTTGTTCGAAGTACTTTTTTAGGCTTTTAGCCATAGCGAAGGGGTGAATTGTTTGATAAAATGCTTTGGTAGACATGTATGAAAATGTGGTAGCATAGACAGCAGTAGTGAACTATTTAAATGCCTCAAAGAAATGTGGTTTCATGGTGATGGAATGGTGAAGAATTCCACATGACAAGCAAATTGCTATGGATTGTCATGGCATTCCACCACCATCGAGACCACATTTCTTTGAGGCTTATTTTCAAATAGTTTGATGTCTTGTTCATGCTATTATTATTATTATGTTGATATACTAAAAGACCATAGTTTGGAGCAATTTTAGATTTGCCATAAGAAGGAGGAATGTTGATAAAATGCTTAGCATAGAAATGCAAGGCATTGAACTTGAAAAAATGCCTCAAAGAAATGTGGTCTCATGGTGATGGAATGCCATGACAATCCATAGCAATTTTCTAGTCATGGAATTCATCATGCCATTCCATCAACATGAAACCACATTTCTTTGAGGCATTTTTTCAAACAGTTCACTGCCTTGTCTATGCTACCACATTTTTCATACTTGTCTACCAAAGCATTTTATCAAAAAATTCACTGCCTTGCTACTATGGCTAAAAGCCTAAAAAAAGTACTTTCAAACAAGCTATGGATGCTTGGAAAAAATATATCAAAGCATAATAGTAAGCAACAAGCTATGGTCTCATGGTTTTTTTTCACGCGGAAATCAGTGTGATTTTATTCACATTTTTTTGCAAATTATAAACACTTTTTTTTTCCAATTTTGTTGTTTTAAATGAAATTCAAGTTTATGGTGGTTTTTTTGTTTATATGATGATATGTGATATTCTATTCCTAATTCATGCTTCTAGGTTGAATAGATATATATATATTTTTTTACATGTTTTTTGTACCAACGAACCCAAAATGAATTGAACCCCCCTCCAAAAATTTTTGGCCAAACCGGCGAACCGAACCCTCAAACTTGAACCTCAAAACCTATTCCAGCACTCTTCTTTTTTCTTGCACAAACTCAATTGACCACCAAACTATGTTTCCCCTTGACTTTACCCATGTTTACTCCCTCAAACCTCTCTTTTTCATTCAAAACCCTTATTTTCCCAACTAGGGCATGTCATGCCATAACATACTTTTGACCTCCCCTGTCATTGCAAAACTTTTGAACACATCAAACTCCACAATCTCACCCTATTTCCAACCTATTCTAACTTATTTTCAAGCAATTTCTTCTTTTCACCTCTTCTAGCCTTGCTTTTAAGGGGCCTCAATTTTGAAATTTCAACAGGGGCAGCGTTTGAAAAAATGCCTCAAAGAAATGTGGTCTCATGGTGAAAATCATTCCAAACCTTTAGCTCATCATCCCAAGCCTCCATTTTGTCATTCTAAACCTTCGAAAACCTCCATTTAATCATTCTAAACCTCCATTTTATCATTCCAAATCTTCGTTTTTCCCCCAAAACTCTTGTTTAACCATCTTAAATCTCCATTTATTATCCCAAACGTCCATACACTGGTTCTCTCAATCCGTCCACTTGTTTTAAATTTTTTGGTAATCCATTCAGAAAGCCCATATCATCACCTAGTGAACTTTATTCACCAAAATTTTACCATTTTCATCACCTAACCCATACCTCATAAACACCACTCATCATCAAATCACCTTAACCTTGTGTTAAAAAGTGGTTACCCAAATTGACCTTAGCACTTGAGTTTGATTATTAGTCATTAACTTCAACCCAAATCAATTTACTTCTATCTTGAGGTAAATTCGGTGTCGTAAGTTATCATCCTCGGCCCAAATCAATCCATTTCTATCTTGAGGTGGATTCAGTGTCGTGATCATCCACTTGATCAATCGATGCTCTAGGTCACTAAGGGTAATTTTCTTTGACTAAATTCAGGGTCCCTCACATCTTTCATCATCTAATCATACCCATCCAATCATTCAAATCTATCAAACCCAATCATTCGATCAAATTGGTCACACTTATCCAATTACCTAATCAATCCAATCACATCCATTCAATCAACACAATCCTATCAATCTTAACAATCCAATCCAATCTATCCAATCAAAATTCGATCCAATCAAAAAAAAAAAAACCATTCCAATCCAATCTAACCAATCAAAATCCGACCCAATCAAAATCCAATCTCATCCAATCCAAATCCCATCTCATTCAATCCAAATCCCATCTCATCCAATCAAAATCAAATCTCATCCAATCACAATCAAATCGTTCATCAAATACATCTTTATAATCCGCCCATAGCACATTTGCATGCCCGTTCAAACTAGGTCACAAGTCAAGAAACAAATGGCACAACAACAAGGTCAAAATTCCCAAGCAAACATGTCTCAAGATCTTAACAACACAACTCCTACCAATGGTGAAAATGTTGCTCAAGATCCTAACAACATCCCCCAAGATTCTCATAATGGCACTTCATTACACTCCAACACCGAAAATCAGAACAACTCACCACATGGTGAAGAGAGTATGGCTAATCAACCCGAACTCATGCTTGAGGAACATTTCAATAATCCCGCCAATGTACAAATGACTGACCGTCTGTTCAAAAAACATGGGGAAGAAATCTTGGCCCACCTAATTGAAAAGGGTTTCAAACCTCCTTCGAGTGTTGACTTATCCAAATATAGGAGCTCCACATCTAATATACCCCAAGGTTCACAAAATGCACCAAAGGGTTCATACATCCCCAATGTTCCTCCAGTTGAGGGTTGGTATCAACCTAAATTTGGAAATGTTGTTCTTTATTATTTCAAACACCCCCCACACACTCCAATCTCAATTATGGGGCATCCTCAAGTGCTTTATCCCAATAATCCTTTCGCCTACGGTATGCCACAAAATGTTCCACAACCTGCGCCATTAATGCTAACAGCACCACCTCTTTCGAGTCAACCTCCCATCAACACTGGGGGCACCCCTTTTACCGCATTGCTTCCACCTCCTGGGGCCACAAATCTACCACCACTTCCATATACATCTCAATAGCCTCATCAATCCAACCTACCACCTCAATTACCTCCACAAGGCATGTCCCAACCAAATGTTTCAGGTGGTACCCAACAACCTCCTTTACAGAACACTTCTACATTATCTCAACCACCTCATCAGCAACAACCCCTACATAACACTTTGGCTTCTTCACAACAACCACCATACCAATTGCAAGGCAATCCATCCCAACCTCTTGCTCGGACCATATTCTTGTTCCTCACATCCATTTTACGTCTGCAAGCTCAACCACAACACAAAATCCCATCTCGACCCACGCAACAGTTGACATCACAACAACAACCTCCTCAGCACCATTACTATCATAATCAGTAGCAATTCCAGCAACAACCACCCTATGTGGCCTCCCAACAATCACAATAGTACCTTCAACACCACAAACCAATCTGCAATATCACATTCAAGCTCCCCAGCCTTCGGTCACACATTCTTATCAACCAAATCCATACGTTACCCCACAACAACAACCTCCATACCAACAAACACCCCCTACACATCAACAGGGAACACCATCCTCTCATTATCAAAATCTTTACGTCCATCTTGATCCACAATCATCCTATCATCCCTATCCATCCAATCCACCTACCTTGACTACACAACCAGTCAACGCAGACCTATTGGAAATAAAAGTTGCTTTGAAAGATCTCCAAGCGAGGATTGGAAAACAATCCTTTAGATTCAAAGATATATGTCCCTATCCGTTTGATCCGTCCATCTCACTAATTCCCTTCCTGAAGCACTTTGAGATACCAAAGTTTGACAAATACAAGGGAAACAAAGATCCAAAAGCCCACTTGCAAGAGTTTTACTCCCAATGTCAAGAAGTTATGCACAATGACAACTACCTCTTGTGATTGTTTCCATGAAGCTTGACAGGTAATGCCTTAGAATGGTTCATGGGTCTAGAATGAGGGTCCATAAAATCCTTTGTAGATCTTTCAGAAAAAATTGTTTCTTACTTCTCCTTCAATTTGGAGGACACTGATACCTTGTATCTGCTCAAAGAGAAGCAACGTGAAGGTGAAACCTTTGCTAGCTACCTTCAAAGGTGACGTGCACTAGCAAGCTAAATAAAAACCCCCCTCAAAGAGAAAGATATGGTCACTCTCTTTGTGGAGAACTCACATCCCAACATGGCTCACAATTTTAGGTTGCACTGTGTTACCACTTTCACTGAAATAGTAGAAAAGGGACCCATCCTTGAATGTGCCCTTATTGCCAAAGGGCACATCAAGATACACAACCATGATAGAGAAAGGCCATCTGGTGATAAGTCATGCTTTTGGAACAAGAATAAGAATGCAACGAATGATGGCATCACTGACACTAAACATGTTCGGGTGGCTAACACATCCCAGAGGCAACCATCATTTGTACCTAATGCCATATATGTGCCACAGGGGGCATCTCGTCCTCCTCAACATTCAAACCAGAATAGCCAAGGGAATGGAAAATGCCAATATACTCAATTAGGAGAACCCTTGAGCGTCATCTTTAATAAGTTGTTACAAGTCAACTATCCGATCATGTACCCCGTCACCAAACCACTTGATGAATCCAAACCCAAACCAACCTAGTTTAGGGAGAATGAATATTGTGAATTCCATAAGATAAAAGGGCACACTTTGAATAAGTGTCAAGGTCTCAAAAACTATGTCCAAGATCTTATTGATCGAGGAGATATCAAAGTCGACACTAGTCAAGCTTCATCATCCAATGCTCAATTATAGATATACCAAAATGCCTTCCCTAACCATAATCAAAGCGCAAGCACCTCCAATAATAATCCCTAAGACAACAACACAAATAATATAAGCTATAAAAATGTACCCCTCAATTATGATGGTATTTTCCATTACATTGAACAGGTAGTCTAACCCTGTGTGTCTATGATAAATGTTAAGGCTAAAGATCCCCAATGTACTGTTGCTACTAGATGGTCTCACATTACTGTCCTTGCAGCCTCCACATCTACCCAATCAAATCCTGTAAACTCTCAGTATAGCATTCTTGATCACTTAGGAAAGACCCCTGCTTAGATCTCAATCTTAGATCTACTTAAGTCTTCTCCTGTACATCAAGAAATACTCAACAGAGCTTTACAAGAAACTCATGTATTGAATGACATCAATCCTACACATTTTCAGGCCTTAGTAGGACACTTGGCTTTATCTTATCAGCTACACTTTAGTCAGAATGACATGCCAAATATTGATGCCAATCACAACCGTCCCTTACACATCAAAGTCCTAGTCGCCCGTCATAAAATAAAAAGGGTCTTGGTAGATAATGGCTCTGCCCTCAATCTATGTACTCTAAAATTCATAAAACAAGTAGGGTATACTCAAGCATATTTAAGTAATCAAATCATCATGATCAAGGCTTATGATAATGTAGAGAGAATTTCTGAAGGAATTATCAATCTTCCTATCTAGGTTGGACCTGTCGTTCAGTACACTACTTGCCATGTCCTAGATCTGTACTTACCATATAATCTCCTCCTTGGCCACCCATGGCTCCATGCTATGTAAGTTGTCCCTTCCACATACCATCAAAGCCTAAAATTCTCGGTTAACAGACAAGAAATCACCATTTATGCCAATTCACAACCATTTGAATACTGTCGTGCTTTAGAATCATCATTTCCCCATTTACATTATTGTCATGGAGTCGAAATGGGGGCATCTCAGTCATCATCCTCCAATCCATCATCTACCACGACAGCCACGCCATCTCCCGCCACCAATTCATCTGTTACCAAAGTCCAGATCATCGACGAGGGGTGTGGTGAATATGAAATGCATACAACCCTAAATGTGGCAACCATGACAACATCACCTCACGTGTATGAGCAACCTTCACATGCTACTCCAAAGGAAGAAAAAACTATCACCTTCAGTGCAAAGAACATCCCCACTACCACTTTTAGGTCTCCTAGTATAAAGATAGATGCACCAGAAGAAGATATTAGTTAGTGGGTATACCGTGAAGAACCCCAACCAGATCCTCCTCTAAAGGAATACTTCCAGGAAGCATACCCTTGGTCAGCTAAGTTCACAAAAAATCATAACTACCAAGGCAAGGGCCTAGGCAAGGAAGAACAGGGGCTGTTGCAACCTATTGATGTATCAAAGTTACCACAGAATATAGGCCTCGGATACGATAAAAAGCAGAAAGGCCCTACAACATCATCTAACACTTCCAATAGTGTTACTGTGGATGATGGTCCATTGGAAGACATACCCGAGGAAGAATCCATCATACATGCATACGATGATGTAGATCACACAGACCTGGCATCCATGTTCGAATGTAAGTCTATCTATTTGTACCATTAGCCTATCCCTTTGCCATCCTGAACTCATTGATTAGGACCTACGCGATAGCGCACTTGGCAATATCTCCTTAGATACATATGTCAACCTCATGGGATTGGGGGAGGATGAGCACTCCAGTCACAAAAATAAAAACAAGAAAAATAAAAAGTGGTCATCTAGTGAAAACCTCCCCAAGGCACTTCCTGACCTGGAAAAAGTAAAAATAAATGATGCATCTGATGGTGAAAACCTCAAAGAGGCATTGGAGGATGGAGATGTTCATCTTCCCCTTGTGGGAACTCAATTATCCACACGGTCACCCATCTTAATTGAAGAAACTCAAGAATTCAATCTGGGTACTACTGAAAACCCTAAGATCACCTATGTTGCCAAATCACCCTTAGAGCAAGAATATGCAATCATTGTTCAGCTACTCCAAGAAGGTATCATTAACTTTGCTTGGTCATATTCAGACATGCCAGGTTTAGATCCTGATTTAGTGGTTCATCATCTAGATGTTCGCCTAGATGCCAAGCCTGTCAAACAGAAGCTTAGAAAAATGCATCCACAGGTAGCATTATTAGTCAAGAAGGAATTGGAGAAATTATTAAATGCTAGTTTTATCAGACCAATTGACTACTCTGATTGGATCTCCAACATAGTACCTATTGCCAAGCCAAATGGAGACATTCGGATTTGCATAAACTTCTGAGATCTTAACAAAGACTATCCAAAAGATGACTTCTTGCTGCCCAACATTGACATGTTGGTCGATCTTACTACAAGACATGAGATGTTGTCCCTTATGGATGGTTTCTCTGATTATAATCAAATCTGAATTGCACTTCAAAACCAACACAAAATTGCTTTTACTTGACACCTTGGGGTACTTTTTGTTACAATGTCATGCCTTTTGGTCTCAAAAATGCGGGGGCAACATATCAGAGGGAAATGAATGTAATCTTCCATCACCTCATCCATATCATCATGGAGGATTATGTCGATGACTTACTAGGAAAATCTAGAACCCAAGCCGAGCATCCTGCCATCTTAAAAAAGATCTTCGAACAGTTGGAACATTACAAGTTGCGATTAAATCCAAAAAATTGTCTTTGGTGTTACGTCAGGGAAATTGTTGGGTTTCATAGTCTCATGAAGGGGCATTGAAGTAGATCTTGCCAAGGTGAAAGCTATTTTGGATATGCCACCCTCGCGCAATCTGAAACAATTGAGAAGTCTTCAAGGGAAACTACAATCCATCCACCAGTTCATAGCCCAGCTTGCAGATAGGTGTCAGTCATTCACCCATCTCCTAAAAAAAGACTTTGCCTTCATATGGAACCAACAATGTTAGATAGGTTTTGATAAGATCAAGGAATACTTGGCTCATCCACCCATCTTAATGGCACCAATTCCAGGGAAACCCCTCCTACTTTACATCTCTGCCACTTCAGTTGCACTGGGGGCATTGTTGGCACAACATGATGAATCATCAAAAGAAAGAGCAATCTACTACATCAGTTGAACACTAGTTGGCTATGAACTAAACTATTCACCCATGGAGAAAGCTTGCCTTGCAGTGGTCTTTAGTACACAAAAACTTTGGCATTACATGCTCAACCATCTGGTCAAATTAATAGCAAAAATTGATCCACTAAAGTATCTGTTATCCAAAACCACTTTGATTGGTCTCATGGCTAAGTGGGTCATGCTCCTTAGTGAATTTGACATAGAGTACATGGATCGCAAAGCCATAAAGGGACAAGTCATAGCTGATCAGTTGGCAAAAGCACCAATAGTGGATGCTTATCCTCTAGTCACTGAATTTCCAGATGAATAAGTTTTCACAGTTATAGAAACACCTGCTTGGATATTGTATTTTGACAGTTCATATACTCATAATGGATCAGGCGCAGGAATTCTATTGGTTACCCCTCAAGGTGACTACATTAAAAAATCATTCAGGATAGCATTCTCGTGTACCAACAACATGGCTGAGTACGAAGCCCTCCTCACAGGCCTCTGAATTGCAAACCAGTGGCATATAACTCACTTGAGAGTCTTTGGTGATTCATTGTCGGTCATTAAGCAAGTTAATGATGAATTCCTAACAAAAGATGATAAGTTGTTACCCTACAAGCGCATGGTGGATGATTTCAAGAAATATTTCACCTTCATACAATTTGACCAAATTCCTAGAGCACAAAACAAAGCAACTGATGCAATGGCTACTATTGGCTCCCTGATTGACATGCGTAAAGATCAAACAGAGTGTGAGTTTCTTATGGAACAACTTTTAATCCCAGCGTATGATATCCTTGAGACTGACATGGTGTGCGACATTGTGGGTCCCGCGTCCCCATGGTACCAAGACATATATACCTATCTGCACGATAATATTCTCCCCCCAGATCTCACACGTAATCAACGAAAATCCTTCATTCACCACTCTTCCCGATACATTATCATCAGTGATACGCTTTATCGTTGCGGGTATGATGAAATCCTCCTTAGATGTCTGAATGAGACTGAAGCCCATACTGCACTAACGGAGATACATAGTGGTGTTTGCGGGGGTCATTCAAATGGTATGGCTTTGGCCAAAAGGATTCTCTGAGCTGGATACTATTGGCCTACTTTAGAGCATGATGCTTGTGAATTTGTGAAGAAATGCCTTCCCTGCCAACAACATGTAGATTTGATTCATGCTCCAGCACAGGACCTTCAACCCCTCCTAGCACTGTGGCCCTTCTCTCAATGGGGTTTTGACTTGGTTGGCAAGATTTACCCACCATCTTTTTAAGGCCATAAATTCATAATTACTGCTACTGAGTACTTCACCAAGTGGGTGGAAGCAATGCCACTCTCACAGATCACTAGTACTCAAATTTCAAAATTCATCCTTTACCATATTCTCTGCAGATATGGTATTCCATCCACCATCCTCTCTGATAATGGAAGACCTTTTAAAAACCAGGCCATGAAACATCTCTGCGACACCTTTCATATCTAGCATCGTTGGTCAACGCTTTATTACCCCCAAGGTAATGGTCAGGCAGAAGCAACCAACAAGACCCTTATCCGCATCCTCAAGAAAGTTGTCAATAACACTGGTCGAGATTGGCACCTCCATATTCATCCCGACCTCTGGGAATATCGCACCTCCATCCGCACCCCTATAGGTGCCACCCCCTATTCTTTAGTGTATGGTGCCAAAGACATCTTGCCAATCGAAGTTGAGATCCCATCACTAAGGATTTCTCTAAAGAATCTTATCAGTGAGGAAGATGCTCGTGTTGCACGACTTTCACAACTAGAGTTACTAGATGAAAAATGAATCAAAGTCTGTGATCATCTACAAGCCTACCAAAACTACCTCAAACGTAACTACAACAAGAGGGTTCATCCTCGACAATTCCAGATTGGTGAACTAGTCCTTAAAGAGAACCAGCATACTTAATAGGACCGCGATAAGAAAGGGAAATTTGAAGCAAATTGGTTGGGTCCTTATATCATAGCTACTAAATATGGATCTGGGGCATACAGACTTGCTACCCTTGAAGGAGAGCCCCTTGAAGAACCTGTCAATATCATGCATCTGAAAAGGTTCTACACCTAAATCCGCTTGGTAACCCTACCTGCAAAAAAAATAAAAAAAATCAGCAAAAATCCAAAAAATAGTAAAGAGAAATAAATTCATCCTATAGTGAAAACCACTTTTGGTGGCACCTTGGATAAGTACGGGTGGTGAAAACCTGGTAACAGGCGTCATCCGTAAAGGGCTTAATCATTATCTACCTTGTGTCCTAGTTGCTTTATGACTTCATCTATCCTATATTAACATCCTCTCCCATCCTATCCTTGGCCGCTTGGTATATTCTGATTGAGCACTGGACAATCCACATTGGATATCCCACGTCTTGAGTTTTTTGTTATCCCACTCTAAGCTTGTGTCATTCGTCTAATCATTGGTGGGTTTGTGTCATCATATTGGATCATCCATCGTGTCGGTCTCCATCTAGATCTCATCCTATCACATTGGTTTTCTCGTCCTTAGTCGAACTACGTTACCCTTGCACTTCCACGTAGGCAAGGGTGATCATTCGATCCTCCCCTGGGGCATTTTTGACCATCCCATGATGGTCATCCATCAGCTGTCTTCATCACATCCTTTTCACTTTTTTCCATGGTTGGTTATCATTTGTCTTTTCCAAACTACGTTGCCCCTGCGCTTCCACGTAGGCAAGGTTGATCATTTAATCCTCCCCCGGGGCATTTGCGTGTCATGTCTCATGTCATTCATCATCAGTCACCATGGTTTTCTTTCTACTTTATTCATAGTATTTTCATGAACTACGAGGGCTTTGCGCTTTCACGTAGGCAAGGCTAATCTTTGATCGGCCCCCGATCCCCTAGGTCTATAGAATGTGTCAGTTTTTTGTCTTGCATTGTGTCATTAAGCTATGCCCTTATCTAGCTAGTTGTTAACAAACAAAATCTACTAGCATCCGCAAATCCAATCGGTTCTGAATACCCCATGTCATATCGATCTTTTAGTTTAGTATCCATCATCGGTCTCAACAGGATGCATCCTTCCTAACAGACCTTATCAATCTCATCCATCCTCTTGATCCTATGGCAAGGGACATTTGAAATTTGATTGTGATCTCTTGATGCTTTTGGTTTTTGTTTATCATTTGAGCTTCCTATTACAATTAGTTGGGATCCCCATAATCTTAATATTATGTTGTGTTTTGGCTGGTTCACATAGGGGCATATCTTGATATTGTATTGTTGTTGTATGTTGGGTTGTCCCACGTAGTACCCACCAAGATCCTTGTGATCTTGTGTTACATTGGGGCATCCCTTTGTGCTTGTGGTTATCCCAATGCCTGGCCTGACCAAAGTTTTCACTACTTTGCGGTGTTGGGATAGCCTTCTTGTTTGTGTGTTTGTTTCATGCATTAGGTACTAACTCGCCATGGTTGTTTATACCTTGGCACTTAGTGTCTTATGCTATAGCAAAAATTAGTGCTTCGAAGATGGCAAATCATATTAGGATTGCATTTCATCATCTGTTGCATTGCATTCACCCTATGATTTTGGTTGTGCAAATACTTTACCCCGCTCTCTCCCATTCTTCTCAGGATACTAAAAGTTTTTTGACAGGTACCAAATTAAACCCATTTTCCACAATCACTACACACCCATCTTCCATTATCGTGTCAGTCCTTATTGACGCTTATGACCATGTGTTATTTTCTTTCATTATTAATTCACTATAAATTACAAGAGCATTATCACATATTAGGTTCATTCTATTAACCACACATACATCACCCCCTGCATCACAGCGTGTTAGATCCATGCATAAATGATCGCCACCTGCATCACAATGTTTTAGATCCATGCATGTATGGCCACTTGCATCACAAAGTGTTAGACTCATAATACATCACATCCTGCATATATAAAACATTCATAAAAAATCCATCATAAACATATACATACATGTCAATAAATCAAATAGGCATCCATACACATAAGTCATCATAGATATAACATATGCATACATCATATCACCATATGAATATCTGCATTAATAAAATCATCCATATTCCACAAATGCATAAACACGATCATCAATCCAATGCATGAACATGGTGTCAATAAGGGATCTCATGTATCATATATAAATATACCAAAATCTAAAGTACATCTCATAAATCATGACTATCACATGAATAATATCATAATAATGTCGTCAATATCATCATGTCTATAACCATCGATTACAAAAATCATCACAATCAAAATACGAGCACAAGGTCCTGTAAATGACCACCGTCACTATGGCCTATCCATCCACCCTACACCTGTCAAAAACTCAGTAACCTGTCATCTCCCGAATGAGCTACCCACATCTGATCTCTGTGGTGAATCAGGTACTGATCTCCTGCTTGGTGAAACACCCGGTGAATCACTAAAACCTCGAGTCCGCATCCCCAACGATTGGGATGGTGCTGGCATTTGTGGTGTTTGCCGAACATACTAGAATATCCATTGTGCTGGGTCTGGAACTGCATGGTACTACACGACCATCCAAAATCCTACCTCCCCCGCATTCTCCTCTCACTGTTATCACGATCTGCACCCTCCTCAGTCATCTCCTACTCGCCATCCTCTCTGGCTGACTCCTAGCCTCCATCTCCTCTTGGGCTCCATCCTGTTGTCCATCCCCTCCCACCTCCCCCTGCTCAGCCCGTACCAACACTCTCCTCCATCATACCCTACCTCCTATACCAGTCTACTGAACAGCTCCACCCTCCACTGTGCGTATCATCTCCACCTCTAGCTCATCTTGTCCTCCTACATCCGGCTCTGGGTTTATCCCACACTCCTATCATACTGCCTCTCTCCCATCCATGAATCCTACTATGTCCACCTCCGCCCTAGCCCTCCTCCACTGTCTCCTCCTCCTCCTTCTCTCTGGCTGTCCCACTGCCTCCATCCCATCCCCTCCTCTACCCTGCTCACCCACACCCTCTGCATCCTCCTGCTGTCTTGCTCCTCTCCCCTCTCCTCCCCTCTGCGCCTATCTCCTATCTCTGCCCTCTCTCACCCCCTGGTGCTTATCCTCTAATCTAAATCCTACGGCTCCTACAATAGGCACCAGTGGTGTAACCCTCTCCCATCGGTGGTTACACCACCATCGGTCATATCATACTGTCACTCCTGCATCCTCCACTCTAGCACCTCTCCCTAGGTAGGGTACCTACATTGTCGTCGCCCACGCCACTCTGGCCTCCCTCGGTCTAAAAATGAGCCCCCATGGTCACTCTCTAGTGAGTCAACGAACCCTGATGGGCGCATTCAGAATATCCTGTGTTAGCCCAAACTGTCTCACCACCTTGTCTGGCCGATGCATCTCCACTATGCGCGACTAACTCCCAATCAGGATGCACTGGCTCATAAAGTAGCCTCTTAGCCTCTCCTCCTCTCCCCTCCATGCCCTGAAGTGTCGATACATATATCATGGCCACCATAATATGTCTGTCTCCTACAAATCATCTATCACCCTCCTCCATCCCTCCATATCTCCTGACATCTCAAACCGAAAAATCTAGCCCCTCGCCTCTCCATACCCCCAGGCCACCAGCTCCCTATCATCCTCATTTCCCTCCCTAACCACTATAGGTCTAGTCACCATAATGTGCTCCCATGCCCACGCCTATAGAAGGGTCGTGTGTGTCAAACTCACTGCGTTTCGGTACCAAATCACATGCATATCCCTATACAACTATGTTAAGACATAGGTACCCCACGAGATCTGTCCCTCGCACCACTCAACAATATGTCAAATTGCCTCCATGTACTGAAGATTGCAGAACCGCTTGCTATGATCCGGTAACAGTATCCCACTAATCAAACTGCCTAAAAATAATGGTAGGGGTGGTACCCCTGCTGTCAAACATCTATCTAGATCCAACTACTGACCCTATAGGGGCAGATCCTTGCATCCAAATAACACTATCATAGTGTGATCTAACTCAGCCCCTCTCGATACTACATCACTAACCAATATCCCCGCTATTGACAGCTTCAGGATGCGCCATACATCCTCTAGTGTCACTATCATCTCCTCCATCGGTAGATGAAATGTCAATGTCTCTGAGCTCCATCTCTCTATCAAAGCCATCAGCATCGCTCGATCCGCCCTAATCACCGACACCTATAGAAAGTGCAATAAACCCGCATGATATAAAGTTGCGTGATCGACGTTGGTCATGGCCGCTACGGTCACTGTCAATACCTCTGACTATCGCTCATGTGTCCGTAACTGCACAAAACCCTGCATCCATATTACCCAATTATCAGTACACCATATTCCCAACCCCGGGACATCTCTTGCTTCCTTCTTTTCTTTGCATTTTTTTGTCCCTCTTTTTATCCCCATTTTTCCCTCATTAAGGCAACCTTGTCTTTCTGGCCCAAATAGCTAGGGCCCCATGTCGGGGCGAACTCGCCCTGAGTTGGGGTGGATCTGCCCCAGGTCGGGGCTAGCCCACCCCAAGTTGGGGCGACTCCACCCCAGGGCGGGGTGAGCTTGCCCCAAGTTGGGGTGGATCTGCCCTAGGTCGAGGTGAGACCGCCTCGAGTTGGGGCGACTTCGCCCCAGGCTAGGGTGAACCCACCCCGAGTTGGGGTGGATCTGCCCTAGGTCGAGGCAAGCCCACCCTAAATTGGGGCGACTCCCCCCGAGCTGGGGTGAACTTGCCCTGAGTTGGGGCGAGCCCACCCCGAATTGGGGTGACTCCACCCCGGGGTGAGGAGAGCTTGCCCCGAGTCAGGGAAAATCCACCCCAAACTGGAGCAAGCCTGCCCAAGTTAGGGTGAATTCGCCCCAGGTCGGGGCGAGCCCACCCCTTACCAGGGCAACTCCGCCCTAGGCCGGGGCGAGCCTGCACCGGGCTGGGGCGAACCCAACTCGAGCTAGGGCAGATGCGCCCTGGGGCCGGGGTGGGACCGCCCCCAACTGGGGTGACTCTGCCCCCGATTGGGGTGGCTGCACCCCGAGCTGGGGCGACTCCGCGCCACATCGGGGTGTGTCCGCCCTGCGCCGGGGTGAATGCGCCCCAAGCCGAGGCAGATCCACCCCACTGTGTGGTGGACCTGCCCCAGTCCGGGGTGAATTTGCCTCCTGGCCGCCCTGCCCAACCCCCTCTAAATGCCCTTTTTTATCCCTTTCGTTACCCAACTAAAAACAACCCATTTTTTATTTCACCCTGCCAATAAAACCCACGTTTTACATTTTTATTTAACTATTCTAAAACATGCTAAATGTTTAAAATACACAAGAGGGCTTTTATTACTCACCTGGAGAGGCACTGCGAAGTGGGTTTGGTGTCTCCGTACCTCGTCCGCCCGGGAAATGATCTCTGAATCGTAATCCTGCGACATCGTTGCTCCTTCTCCTCTTCTTTTCCTCTCCTCTTCTCTCAACTGCTACAGTAACAAAGAGACAAGGTAATTCTTGAAATTACCTTTTAACCCTTATTTCCCCCCCTTTTTCAAATAAAAAAGGTATTTTTAACCTTTTATTTAACTTTTTTCTCCAACTAATCCCCTTCTTTCTCAGAGCTGCCATTTGCAAACCGTGCTTCCAATTGACTCAGTTCAAAAGTCAAAGTTACTTAATTTTTCAAACTTTATCTAATGATGTCTTCCTATCAAAAAGTCATCTGGGGCCCCTTTTTCTTCCCCAACCGCCCTCTCGAGGGGGCATACCCTATCATTTTCCTCCATCCCTTCATGGCAATCACTAGGGCATCCTTCTTCCTTTTCCCTCCGCTTGGGTAGCTCATTCAACCTTTTTCATGTTGGAGCATCTAGCCCTATCACATTCTTCATCACTGGCATTTTATTTTTCTTTGAAACACTATTATTCTAACAATATTTTGAAGAGGGAAAAAATGTAGACATCTAAATTTGATCGCTCTCATATGATCAAATTTACCTCTTTATTCATCCATTCTGTCAATATTAATTTATTTAATTAATATTACACTTCTCACATAAGGTTCTTTAAGTATTTAATTTAACAATTAAACACTTTATCTTGTACCTTTTTCCTCTCTAAATTAAATAAATACATCAATTTATTTAATTTAGTCATTTTAACCTTTTTTGAATTAAAATCAATTTAAAATTCTTATTTTCTCTCTCCTTGTCACATCGTCCATAATTCATCTCTAATTTGGATTAATTTAATTAATTCATGATTAGGACATGTGCATCCTCTTTAAAATCAAGGATTAATGTCACATCCTCCTACATTTGCCACTTGCCTCTAATCTTCCATTAATTATCATAATCAAGTATTTGCACAACTCTAATCAAAGTCATTGGCCACTTTTAGCACCACTTTTTAGTCAACCCTTTCATTTTCCTTTCTTGACATTGACCCTCTTTCCCATGAGAATTTTTAATTCACTTTTATTCATCCTAGGTCTCTCTCGTCCCCATGTGAATTTTTAATTCAAATTTTATCCTTCCAAGGCTTCTAAAATATTTAACTTGTCACCTCATACACATGTGACCAATTCCCACCTTTTTGGAGACCCTCTCTTATCCATTAGATTCTCCTAGGAATTAAATTAATTCACATTTATTTCTCCAACCACTTTCTCTTTTCCCATAGAGATTTTTGAGGAATTCCAAAATTCCTCAAATGTCATTTTCATTCTCACTTGGGGACAAGAAATTCCTTTTTGAGGAAATATTCTTACTCTCTAAGGTACTTGGAAGGTACTTGTCCTTCCTCCACATCATGTACTCTCCTTCCACATCACCTACACATCATCTCACCCTTAGCCACTTCACATTCCATATGTCAAAATGTGAGGGCTTGTGATTTTTCAACTCACCTTGGCCCTTCATCTTGACCTTGTTGGATAAATCTCAACCATTGAATTCTCTAGAGAATTCAAATTCTTCTATAAATAACCCCTCCTCTAAGGAATTTTTAACACTTAGTCATTTTGCAACTAAATGCTGTCATTTTGTGCACTCATCTAGCCATCCATTTTATCTATTTGCATTTGCATCCAACCATATAGTTAAATCTTGCATTTAGCCACATCAAGAGCCATCCAAAGAGCATACAAAGCAATCCAAGATCAAGGGACAACCAAGGAGTTTCAGCTACAAAGAGAAGGTATAACCATTTGTCATCATCTTTCACTTTTTTTCTCTTTGTAATAACAAATTCTTTAGGCTAATCTTGAGGTGTTTCTTTGTGTTTTTCCATTGCATTTTAGTTGTTTAGAATAGGTAAAACATTTGGATATCACACTAATTATAGAATTTTTCTAATAACAGAGTAATAACGTTGGCGGCTCCATCTTGGCTATTTGTAAGGTGGCAAGGTAGTAAGAATTACCAAATTTTTGTCTTCCCATCGTGGGTATTGTGCTAATTGTAGGCTGCAATGGAGGAGTGATCTAAATTTAAAGTGGATATGTCGGTAGACTTGGTTGCTTGCTTCAGGTCAGATACTCCAATTTCCCTAGAGACAAAGGATCGATAGAACACTTTTAGGTGGGTCACCAACCATCACCTCAAGCATATTATGCTCAATATAGACCCCCTCACTGTGGTGGCTGTGAAGATGATTTTAGGGAAAGGGCACTTAGAAGACAAGGAATATTTCAAGATGAATTCGCATATTGTATCGTGTTTCCTAGCTTCAATCTTAGATAGCTGAACTCCAAAGGTAGAGGCGAAGGCGTTGGTGGGTAAGCTTTTTAAGAAAAGTTTACTAGGTGATTTGGATGAAACTATGAAGGCGGCCTTTCTTGGCAAAGGTATTCCAAGACTTTGGGATTTGGAAATGTTTAAAATGTAGGGTGAGGTGGTAAAGCTATACCCTTTCCTTTGGGATTTAAAAGGAATGTTGTTGATGAAACATAAAGTGGTGGTGGCGGTTGCAGTTAGCTTCCTACAGAAGATCTTTAGGCTAGTGGTAGTGAATGAATTCGAATGGGTCATGGAATTTGACCATTTTTCCAAAGCAAATGGCTTCCTGTAAGGTTTGGTGTCCTTGTCACATGGTTTCTAAAGGTAGGGTTTGGGTATGGTGTCTAGTGTTGTATAATTTTAGTTTTCTATCAAAATGTTGTGAGTGAAGTCATGCCTTAGGGCCACCTTTTGGTTTAGTAATTTCTTAGGGCAGCGTGACTGGTTGGTATTTTGTTTATGGGTTAAGTAGTATGGTTGTTAGTCAGTAGTGTTTGCAGTCATAGTTTTGGATTGGGCTGTGGGGTGGGCCGCATATGCCCTGTCATTTTTGTTGGTCTCTGGTTGGGCTTCCATGGTTGGTGTTCACCTACTAAGCAAATGCGTGTACCCCTCCTTTTTTAACAATATAAAAATTCCTATCTTACGAAGCAAAAAAATAATTAAGAATAAATAAAAAATATATTTAAATTTATAATGAGAAACAAATTTAGATGTTTTCAAATATTTATTATGGTTCCCAAACCATAAAATATAGAACTAATATCAAATGAAGCATAGATAAAAGCATATATCCATGCCCTATTAGGTGTGACACAACTATAAATGTTTAAATTTGTGCTTGGATATTGCACTTGCATTCAACCTTGCATCAACATGTGATGTTTTGCCTATATGAGACACAATTTTCCAAATAACCTTCAAAATATTCAAAGTCAATTCTTTGTGAATTTTTTATATAAATTTAATTTAAAGTTTAGAAGAAAAGAGAAAAAAGAAAATTAGAATTGAAATTTATCTAGAACATGAAATATCAAATCAAAACTCTTAAATAAAGAAAAATAACTTTTTAAGAAATATATATCTATCTATATATTGCTTATATAATATATAAATATGTATATTTATAATATTATTCTAAGAAAAAATTCAAAAAAAATATATTAATCTTATGTATGAGAGTAAGACTAGCATACTCATGGGATGTTTTGCCTACATGAGTCACAATTTTTCAAATAACCTTCAAAATTTTAGAAGTCAATTTTTTGTGAATTTTTTTATAAGTTTTATTTAAAGTTTTAAGGAAAAGAGGAAGAAGAAAATTGAGATTGAAATCATGAAAAATCAAATCAAAACTCTTAAATAAGTAAAATAACTTTTAAAGAAATATATCTATCTTTATATTGCTTATATAATATATAAATATGTTTAAATAATATTATTCAAAAAAAATAAATTTAAAAATACCTAGCATACTTCTCTTTATAAAAATTAATTTCAAAGAGATTTAGAGACACAATTGTGAGGTTCCTATTTAAAATAAGATTTTTATATTAAATGGAAAAGGAAATTTGAGAATGATATATTTGAATGTCTCTTATATATTTTTTTCTAAAGATAGGTATGATAGATTATGTACACAATCATAATACTAGTATAGATATCTTAAACACATCTATCATTAAAAAGTTGAATATTCTATTTACTTAAGAATTAATTTTAGTAAAGATATCTTAAATACATCTATCTTAAATACTTTGACTTGATTTATTTACTTGATAATTTATATTGTTTAAATTTATTTTTATTTTCACTTGACTTTCTATTTTTCTTTATTTAAAACCATTTTACTTAGTGTAGTTTTTTTTATATTTACTTTAGAATTATTTTAATTTATTTCATTATTTACTTTGCTTTTATTAAATTTTGAAATTTTTAAAAAGTGACTACTTATTATTTTGATTTTTTTTTACTTCAAAAAAATGTAAAGTATATTATATATTTATATTTTTCATTTTACAAGTTTGATTTTATAGTTTATGATATTAAAAAATACATATGTAGGTTATATTTTAGATTTTGTGTATACAATAATAAGATGAGATTTTTTATGTTATTACACCAAAGGTGTTCCTTATATGAAGTGAATGACCTACTTTTGAAAATCAATAGTTGAAAATTGTAGAGAAGGATGTAAGACTATTGAAATGATCTCAACCATCAAATTTTCTAAATTATTAAAAGATATAATATATAATTAAAGAAAAAAAAAACTACATTCCATCTTAGCTTTAAATTAAGAAAATATAGAATAAGATTTTATTTTTCTTTTAAACTTTAAAAATTGATTTTTAGATAAATAATATTATTTTTTTAATAAATATATACATTTTTCAAATAATAAATACTACTAATAATAAATTAGTAAATAACAAACTGACTTTTTATATTTTAAAAGGGGCTTCATTTCATTTTCACTTAAGTTTAGTGTTACTCGTAATTTTTGATATAAAAGTCATAATTTATTTTTAATATTTTATTTGAAATATAATTTTAGTTTTTTAAATTTAATTTATTTAATAATATTTAATAATATTTTTTTATTTGTTGGTATTGAGTTTATGTTAATATTGTTTGTGATATATTAATTATATTTTTTAATTAAATATTCTATTAATATTTCAATCCTAATAAATTAAAAAATATATATTTTTATTTTTTTATTTAATCATTTATTAACTTAATAAGTTTATGATTTGTTACTATTTTTTAAAAATTATTATATTTACTAATATTTAGATTTTGATATATTTTAACTTTTCATTTAGTTTATTTTATTTTAGTTTTAAATTTAGATTTAATATTTTTTAAATTTATTTTTATTATTTATGTCTTTTTATGAAATCAAAGATAATAATTAAAAAATATTAGAATAAATTTAATTTATAATCATTTATCTTATTAAAACTGTAATTATTGTAGAATAATTCTATTTTGGACTTTCTTTTTATAATTTATATAATAAAATGAATTTCAAACTTAAAATATAAATTAAAATTTAGAGAGAGAGAGAGAGGTAACTTTTGAATACTCATTTCATGCCAACAATCTAAGGATAGCACATCTTAGGGATTTATGCTCAAGGTTGAATGCCATTTGGTTAAGGATATGATAATTCACCTTTAAAACCTCTTCATTGTACCCATTGCACAATTATGAGGAATATATATATATATATAGAGAGAGAGAGAGAGAGAGAGAGAGAGAGAGAGAGAGAGAGAGAGAGAGGGGGGAGGGGTGAGAGGAGGGAGATAAATAGGGATAGAAAAAATAGTAAGTGGAGAAAGATAGGGAGAAGGAAATAGACAAAGACAAGAAATAAGAGAAAGATAGATAGAGGAAGAGAAAATAGAAGACAAATATGGAGAGAAATAGGGGAGAGAGAGAGAGGGAGAGAGATTGAAAGATAATAAGAAATATAAATATAGAGAGGGAGACAAAGATACAAAGAGATCTTTCTCTTCCCATATCTCTATAATATCTCCTCATATGTACTTCTCCCTACCTCTCTCTCTATATATCTCCCTCTCTCTACCTCTCTCTCTATAACTTCCTATCTCTATCTTTCTATTCCTCCATCTCTCCCTCTCTCATTCTTTCCCTCTTGCTTTGTATCCCCCTCTTTCTATCTCTATTTCTCTCTCGCTCTCTTCATTTCCATCTTCATCGAGCCATCTCTATCTTCCTCTCTATCTCTCTATTTATCTCTATCTCCTCACCTCTACTTAAATCTCTTTCCCCTCTATCTTTCCCATTGTATATTTCTATATCTCTCCCTCTTTCTATCCATATATCTCCCTCTCTCTCTCTCCCTATCACTCTCTCTTTCTATATCTCTCAGCTTCTCTATCTTCTCTCCCTCCCTCTCTATCTATTTATATATATCTCTCTTATCTCTTTATAAATTTTCTGTATCACCTCCTTTATCTCTCATTCTTAACCCCTCCATTTCTATCTTCCCATCTCTCCCTCTTCATCTCTATTTATATCTCATTATATCTCTCTCTCTCTCACTCCATCACTCCCTCCATCTCTCCATCTCTCTCACTACTACATAAGAGGGGGATTTAAGACAAAATATTAATTTTGTTTTAAAAATATATTTTATGTTTAAATTATATTTTTAATTTTCTAATTGTCTTAAATTAAGACAATAAAATTTTCATTTCCCTCCCATTCGTTTTCCCTCCCTCATTCGGTAAGGGTTAAACCTCGGATAGCGGTAAGAATCCATGGAGGCTGGAGTCATTCGGGTAGCAATTCAAGCAGGTTCTCTTATTCTCGGATCCCTGACTCGAGGGAAGAAGGCGAGGAGGGCCTAACAACTGGACTATATCCTCCCACCCACAATTCCCTCCCCACCTGATATCCGAATACTGCTGGGATAGCGAGGTACGGTTATTGATCTTAATGTCGAATTCGGCGATGGCTGGGAAGGAAGATCTATGAGTAATTTGCCACGAAGTGTTACAATGCAAAAGACAATCGATAAGATGTAGGGTAACTCGCTCGGGGGATTCGGGGTACTCTCCGCTGTCGAGTAATTCCAACTGGAGCGATAGGCTGTCCACAGAAATGGCACCGTTGTTTCCTGGGTGTGATTATGAACACTGACTCATAGTCATGGATCCTCTCAATGACAACAAAGCTACCAAGGAGAAAATGATTCATCACTACATCAAAACCCTCGCAAGGTTCTTGGAAGGTAAGTTTTTTTCTTCTTTGCTCAAGTTCTTCTGAATTTTTTGCCAGAGCCATGTCACTTATCCTGCAGGAAACGAAACTTATATATGTTTATTATTAATGAAGGGTTTAATTGCCAATGATGGCATAGTGCATTAGTTACTGGCGCCTCTGTTATTGTACCGATCTGGATTCAAGCACCAAAGCTTATATTTACTATAAATAAAAGGTTTTAATTGTCGTTAATGACGTAGTGCATTGGTTATGGGCATCGTTATTGTACCACCCGGGTTCAAGCACCTGCTGAGCCAGTGGGGATGGGTCCCGGATTGTGGCCACATAGACCGGGCTTGGTTAATTCCAAAATTGAGGCCAGGCGTCTCTTAAAACCCTCACTTACCAATCAAAAAATTAATAAAGGGTTAATTATGCTAATTCTCATTAAGGGGCGTCCTTGCTGCTCCTGATGGGTGTCTCTACCATCAATGCCAAACTCGGAGAAATCCCTCCGGCTGGCTCCATTCCCCTTCTTTCCGTTCTCATTCTTGTGACAAGCTGAATCTCGTTATTCCAAGCTTCATCCGCATAACCAATGGTAATAGCCTGCCCCCTCATCTGAACAACCGCTTGCTTTCATGCCTTATTTCCAAGCTTGATCCGGAAACAGAAGATTAATGGATCATTCCCCATCTCCTTGCTCTCCGGCCGAGAATTAAAGGTTTTAGATGTTCATAGTTAGACATAATGACATGATCTGGATGCTACTTTGTATTGATTTTAATCCCATGTTTGTATATGAATGTAATATTAATGAAGGGTTAAGTTATGGTATATTCTCCTCAAAGGTTATCCTTGCCCTACTGAGGAGTATCTTGTTATGTGGAAACTCAACTAGGGCCTGTCCTGTCAACTTTTGTACATTTAAGCGTGTTATGTATCTTTGGAATTATTTCATAGTCTTGTTATGAAAGCCTCGATCATTTACCATTTGAATTCATCCCATTTAACGGGTTATACCTTGTATGCTAATAATGTTGGATTAAGTGTTTTCTTGAGAAGAGTACAGTCAAGTTCTGAGGTTAAGGTTATCTGAAGATCAATTAATTAAATACATATTTTTTATTTCTGAAAAACTTGTGCTTTCTTACTTTTCAGAATTGTGATTGCCACTGAGACTGCAGGTTGCTTTATTGAAATTCATCCTATTTTCATTACTCTGTGATCTCACTCAACTATGCTGAAATACTCTATAACCTTGCATTTGTTTAAACTAGTTGTCAATCTGACTTGTCTCACTTTCCTTGTAGAAATCTCACATTGGGGTTTCTTTCCATTTATTGCATATGTATTGTTTGAGATTTGCATCGTCTGTTATTTACCTTCTTTCATATTTTAGAGTAAACCAGACCTTGCCAATCCACATATGGATCACTCGGTTGGCATGTAGAAACATTTCTCTTTAATTTAACCCTACTTTACGTTGAAATCTGACTCATGTCAATGGTTAAATTTATTGAAGTTTGCTTGGTTTGATTTGGAAATGGTGGGCCTTTTGCAGTGAGGAAGCCACTAAGAAATCCATTTACAATGTGTGTCTTGTGAACGTTACTATGGATTTGGTTGCCAGATTGATGAGGAGACCTCCACTAAGCTTGAGGGTGTGCAATCAAATTCTCATTCTTAACTTGTTCATTTATTGTGAAACATGAATTTACATCATACTGTTGTGGCCAATTTTTTCCCTAAGCTGGCAAATTGGAATCAGGTATGGGGACATGGGTATGGAAATTTTTTTGGGGGATTGGGTATGTTCTGAGCCTGTCTGCTCAAAAAACCATATAAAAATAAAACTATACATATTTGCAGGTTAAAAGCAAGAATTAAATTCAGAATGCTACATATGGTAAAGAAAACCAGTCTGAAATCAGGAATTATGTTAATTTCTTAAACAGCTCCTGCATTCCTATAATAATAATATTTTATAATATATAAACTTTGTATATAACAAATAATTATATTTAAATTAAATACTGTTTGCCATATAATAAATATATATTTATAATTTCCTAAACTTGAAATAAAAAATATTAATAATTAAGTAAATTAAAAAATATTAAAATATTATAAATAAATGTTAAAATAGTTATAAGTTATAAAATTAGTGATAATAGATATTTCAAAAAGTAAAACCTAAAAGCTATTGTAAGACAAAAACTTCTGCCTAATTTGCGATTGGTATCCTGAATAAATATAAAATTTGTTTTGACTTTGAACTTTGAACTTAGGATTATGATTATGTTAATAAGCTTGTTGTGGTGCGAGTGGGGATCCAGTAGATATCTAAAAGAGACTGATGATTTTAAGCAAATTTCAATGTTCTTTTCCTTAGTTTTAATGTGCAAAAAATTAAAATCTGACTAAAATAATATAATGTTTACGATCCCCCCTTGAAATTCATTCTTGTGCTGCATAAATGAATTGGAATAGCCACGTATACATTGAAATCTCCCAGGTTTGTTAGTTTCCGATTCCAGATGATATTGGCAGGAAAATCGGTACTCTTTCCGATCCACATGCGAATTGATGCAAATTCTGTTAATGGGACGTTTTGGACCTGGAATCAGTCTAATTTTCTGCTGATTCAGTAACATAGTTGTTTTCTTTGATTGGTGATCTACTGACAGAGTTGGTAGGGTGTGTTTGTCAAGACTCCAAGAATTGCTATAGTTAAGTCTTCAAAAAGATTACTATGGGTTGGCACTACTACATTGTAGTGTATGTCTGGAGCATTTGCAGGGGATGCAAACAAGGGCTGCTTATAATTGAAACCTCATAGACGTTACACCATAGCCTCACTACATGTTTGCTTGAATTATTGGCCTCTTTATTGTGGCGTAGGATTTGATATTGGGTCAGTCTTAGGGGTGTTCCACATTACCATTACAAGACAGCCTCTTGGACATAATTGAATATATTCAACTAATAGGAATATGTTCAAATAAATGGAATGTATTATTAGGCACACTACCAACAACAATTAGAACATAGGTAACAAGTTCTAGAGCATTCCCATATTTTGGGTATTTAGGTTGAGGCAGTAAACAATGACACATATTAATGTTTAAGAATGATCAATGTAAACTGGGTGGAGAAATAAAGAAAATAAGTATATAAATATTTTAAGAATAACCAAAGTAGCTTAATAGGATTCGTAGGTGTGCTAAAAGCCAAAGTTTTCTTAAATGTAAAATTTTTGATAAAGAATAAATTATAATCTTATAAAAAGAATATATATGAACTCACTCGAAAGTTTGAAAAAAGGATTTTATTCTTTACAATGATCCAATGGGCTTTCCCTAGAAAAAAAATACAAGAAGGTGAAATATAAATCTGCCTTCTTTTGAGTAAACCTAACTTGATTGAATAGCAAAATCAGTTATTAATGTATCAGTATTGAAGAAGATATAGGGAGAAGCAATGCCATGCTAAAATAGTGTTAGCATTAAGTCCTAGAGGGATTAATTATAAAATTTGGATAATGTAAGAACCTCACTCTTAAAGTTCTCAACAATGTTACAAGTGTGTATAGTATATTACCAATCTAACAAATAGATGACTTGGCAATTAAAGAGTTCTTGTGTTGTTTTGTTTGAAAGCACAAGCAAAGAATCTATCAAGATGTATAACTTGAATGAAGTAGAAGACAAATTGTCTCTCTTTCAAAATGCTTACTATATCTTGATTCTCGATGTTTTGCATAGTTACACATATTTTTAGTTGTGACCTATTTAATGAGATTTTAAAACAAGTCAATCTTAAAAGCAAATAATTCACGTTTGATGAGCCCCACAAATCACCTTGGCATAAAAAATATGTTATGTAAAAATATTTTTGATGGCTCTTATTGGCCTTAAAAGGATGTTAAAAATCATCTCATCTTACCCCTCATCTTATATTTCATATTGACATTCATTTTTAATTTTTCTAGTGATTGTGTGGGTTCAAGTTTGAAGTTACATTTGTTATAGGATTTTGAAGTATGTCATCTTGAATGATATGTAAAGTCTTGTGTTTGGTTGTATGTGGTTAGATTGAAGTTGATATTTTACTTGTTAGAACTATGTACTTGGACAAAGAAGCAATACTCTCATGCTATTTCAGAGGGTTTGCTGAATTTTATGTATGAAGTTCAAAATTCGGTGAGTTCCAATAAATTCTAAAAAATTCATATTAATATTCCCTAAAGTTCATACAAAACACGGCTTAGGCTTTTTTAATTAAAATATATTTGGTTGTTTGGAAGAGGCGAGAAACTTGGGTGGAAATGAAGTCCATTGGGTCTTGATATGATGGTAAATGACGGAAAGGGCACTTTCTTGATTGATGCTCAAGGTTCTTGACCTCCTCCATACTCCTCTCCTTGTATTGATAATGGCAAAAGGGAGGGATCTCGAGCTATAAAATATTTATTATTTACTATATAAAATTAACATATTTATTATTTACTATATAAAATTAACATATTTATTATGTATATGTTAAAAAGTTAAAATTATTTTTTTGAACATATTTATATTATAATGTTTTTAAATTTATTATATAGTAAAAATGTCATTAGTTTTTGAAGGTTTGGCTTAAACAACATACTATAAGTTTTGACTTGTTTAAGTGGCTCATTTGAATTTTTGATGTTGCAAATCAGAACTTATTTGAAACAAGATGATGAGAATGCAATGGCCAGATACATTAATGGGCTTAGAATTCAACTCCAAAATGAGCTAACCCTGCTCAAAGTGAATACTATGGATGAGGCATACCAATTAGCCTTAAAAGCAAAGGTGGTAGCAACTCAGATAGAGGAAGAGGAAGATCATCAAAATTAATTTCCAAGAGAGGGATGGCTTTAGAGGTACAGGAAGAGGACAACAATTTTTTTTGGAGGTTGGAAACCTTTGAGCTGCTTTATTTGTAGTGAGGCCCATATGGCTATAGATTGCCCTCAAAATCCCAAGAGAGCAATGGTGACATGAGAAGAAGAAAGAGAAGAACCCATGATAGAAGAAGTGGAAGTAGAGTCAGGTGAGAAGTTGATGTTGAGAAGGACCTTGATGTAAGTTGATGTTGAGAAGTTGCCCACTTTGGCGATGAGGTTCAGGGCTGTTTGTAAACAATGAAAGTCTCTTCTCTTACCGTCACCGACCTTCCAGCGGTTAACACCATTTGTTCATCCCTGTTCCACCCCTGCATTTCTCATTGGCCGCCTTCATCACTCTCACTGGGTCAACTCTCTCAATAACAATTTATATCTACTTCAATCGCTGGCCAGTTCCCATATGTATGGACTCTCCTTAGAGCTTTTGGCACCTGACTCGCTCAATATTATCACAGGCTGCAAGAGTATCGTCTGTTGCTCTAAGCACGGTGCACCCACTTCATTTTACATTTGCAATCCTGTTACCAAGACATGTAAAGAACATGTAAAGAACTTCCTCCTCCTATTCAACTCAGGCAATATGATTTTGTTGCTCTGTCCTTCGACGTATCCACGAGGTTATGCATCTTAGTCATTGGAAGAACTGTAATCATGGCAGAGGAAAACAATATGTTGGTGGAGATTTATGATTCAAAGATCAATTCCTGGACTAAATTCGAGATAAATACACCCAAAACAGTGTACCCATTGGGGGAAGGGGTTTACTCGAGGGAGGTTTTATTGGATTAATTCAATCTATCTTGGGCTGAGCAAATGCAGGTTTGATGTTGCAGCATTAAATGTGAAAAAGAGGCATTGGGATGTTGTCAGGCATCCACAAAGACCTTATGGACCTTATTCTAATCATTTATATTACTGGAGGTTATGTGGGTACGATGGGAAGGTGGTTTTGGTGTACAGTAAGGGTCTTTGTTTATGGGAATTGGATGAAGATAATAGGGATGAAAAGGAAAAAAGACAGATGGTTGGAGCTAGATGCATTGCCAAGGAAACTATGTGGAGAAGTTGGGTGTGGTGGGGTTGTGAATGATATTATCAGCCAAAGGTGTGCACAAGTAGTGGTTAACAGTAGTGGGTGGATTTTCGTACACCTACCTAGGAATAAGTCGATTGTATTTGATGGGGTGGGAAGAACGATGCAGAGCATTGAAGGAAAACAGCTGACAGTGATTACACAAACATACCCGACATCAGTTCGCGCATTTGAAATCAATAATGTTTGGTGGCCTTAATATATCTTTTGTTTGATGGCTGCAGTAGTTGTTATGCATGATCTTGCTGAGGTTTCTTGTGATTTCTTGTCTAAATATCTGAAATAGAAAAGATGGTCTTCAATTTCATTACAGATTATATAGTATGTAGCTTCTTACTATTATCCGGTTCTGTTCATGAATTCTTTCTTTTTCACTTTGAATGATATCTTGCATTTAGAGTGGCCATGTTCATTTCTAAGCCGAAATATTTTACAATTTCTTGTGATTTCAGAAAGTTAAAAAAGAGTATATCTGATAAATGATTTTATGTTAAATTGTGAAAACCTCAAATCTTTAATTTTCCAAGGAATCGATTATGAAGCAAATAATTTGAACCTAAAGAACGCTCCAGGTAAGTCTCAAATAACTGGATTTGTAGATGTAAAACAGGAAATAAACAAGGAAATCTTAGCAATTTTGTACAAATTGGTTACACATTATTGAGTCTCTTATTGTTTTCAACGTATTGATCAGCAAAATGGCAATGCTGTGTGGAATGTGTTTTGTAGTGCAGGGATAAAATTGAAAATTAAGACGAAAGATTGTCTACCTTGTAAAACTAGTTCTCTAAAATTAAAAAATTTAAAAGACTATCATTGTTGGATAAATAATAAACATTGTGTAATCAGTATAGTTAACAAAACAGTTATTTACGAGTGACAACAGTTACATGATTCCGTTTGATGTAAGCTTGTATAAATATACATTTCTATGAATGATCAAGATGAATTGAGGTTTCCGGTGTCAATTTCTATGTTCTATATTATTTTCTATTTTCTGTTTTTTTTTTTTTTTGTATCCTTCATTTGATATCAAAGTACTGGGGCGATTCGCGGATGTGATACTATGCTTGTGACATAAGTGATATGGGAAGTTCATTTGGAGTTTTCTTCTTCAAATCAAAATGATCATTATGGGGGAGAGATTATTGTAATGACCATTTTTTCTCCAATGTTTATTATGGGGGTGAATGTTGGATAAATAATGAACATTGTGTAATCAGTATAGTTAACAAAACAGTTATTTACGGGTGACAACAGTTACATGATTCCGTTTGATGTAAACTTGTATAAATATACATTTCTATGAATGATCAATATGAATTGAGGTTTCTGGTGTCAGTTTCTATGTTCTATATTATTTTCTGTTTTCTGTTTTCTGTTTTGTCCTTTCTGTTTTGCTTTTTTTGTATCCTTCAATCATAGCTTAAAACTTCTATTACTCTGAAACCGTCCAGAGCTCTAAGCACATCCAAACAATAAACTTTGATTGCCTTGGATGTAGAAAGGGAGGAATCCATCCAAAGGAATAAATTACTTATGCTATCCTTTATAAATTCTTCTAATTTTATGTCAAAAACAGAAATAATAGCTGTGTAGGTGTGTGTAATCGATGCCATTCAATGTTGTCCTCAATGTGGAAAATGAAACATACCCCTAGTCCACCATGGAAGTCATCACATACACTTTGCCTCACACTAGTTACTTCAAAAGAAACGGTGGGTTCCTTGTTTAGGCAACCAAAATAAGAACCATCTCTTCTACACGAGGATAAATATGCCCCTTTCACATAATCAAAACCCCATATGCAAATCAAAGAAGCATGATAACATTGTAATTTTGTATTCCATGCTCTAAAAGCTCAAACATATCCTAAACTATTGCCGCCTGCTTTGAAGGTGATCTTACAGGTATCTAATTGAAGTGAGGAAAATGCTAGACTATAAAACTTCTACTAGGTGTTCCATTGTAATAATTCAGGTCTTGAATAATAAATTAAACACTTGTCCAGGATTTTTAGAAAGAAGAACCATGAGAAGAAAATGTGTTGGAAGCTACAATTTTCACAGATTAGAATGTGGGTGATCTTTCGTAGTCAGATTGAGGTTGATCATTTCTTGCTGCACTTGTAGTTCTGAACAAATCAGATATGCTCGGTCTTATTCTGCTATTGTCAGAAGCACCATTATCTGTTACAAAGTTCTCCTTGAGGCTCTCCAAAAGCCTTGTCACATCACTTATAGTCAGTTGATCTTTGGGTGAAAATCTTTAACAACACTAACCAAGAACAATGAGAGCAAGCAGGCATTTGTATACATGATTTTCTTCCATTGTTTCAACCCCAACCAACTCTACCTCTCTCTGTAGACTTCTATCGAGCGCCTGTATCAATCTATTTGGAAATGCCAAGCATATCCAATTGTGCAAGTTCATATATCCAGGAAACGTTTTATCAGTAGGCCTCTTTCTTGTCAACATTTCCAACAGCAGAATCCCATGACTGTTCAAATCTCATTGTGTAGAAACCTTCTGACCTAGCCCATATTCTGCATTCATGCTACGTGATAACACTAAGTTATCTTTTTTACTCGGTTTGCAAAAAAGTTGATTTCAAAGACATAAATAATTTAAACGTAGGAAAATGTAAACGTGGGACAACATAGCCTATGGAACAACTATTGAGTGCTAGGGTTGAAGAAACTGAATCTGCAGATGCTGCACTGGTATCTTGCTATACCAAAATCTGTAACATGGGCCATCATGTCTTCATCCAAAAGAATATTGCTAAGTTTTGTGTTACAGTGCAATAGTTGT